>JASSZA010000285.1:0-46242 GCA_031835075.1 Saguinus oedipus | reverse complement strand
GGAAATGCCTGTTTTGAGATCTCTCCAAAGAAAGCGTTTCCAGACTTCCCCTTCAACACACGAGTTTAACTCTGTAAGTTGAATGCGCACATTGAAGACCATTCTGTTATGTCTTTCCGTTTTGGTTTCACAAGCTGACAGTTCTCCTTACAGTATAGGTTCCCATTCACTGAGAAATGTCCAAATGCAGCTCTTAGCAGAAACGTGTTTCTAAATCCTGAATATAAAGTGAGATTTAACTCACTTAGCTGAACACAGGCACAGCAGAGCAGATTGAAGGATACGTTGCTTTTGTGTTTTAGGCAGAGTTTTACTTCTATTTCATTATATGGAGGAATAGTGCTGGAAATGCCTGTTTTGAGATCTCTCCACAGAAAGCGTTTCCAGACTTCCCCTTCAACACACGAGTTTAGCTCTGTAAGTTGAATGCACTCATTGAAGACCGTTCTGTTAGGTAGCTCCCTTTTTTTTTCACAATCCGACAGTTCTCCTTACAGCATAGGCTCCCATTCACTGAGAAAAGTCCAAACGCAGCTCTTAGCAGAAACGTGTTTCTAACTCCTGAATCTAAAAGGAGATTTAACTCACTTAGCTGAACAAACGCACAGCAGAGCAGATTGAGGCATACGTTGCTACTGTGTTTTATGCTGAGTTTTACAGTTCTTTCGTTATATGCGGGAATAGTGCTGGAAATGCCTGTTTTGACATCTCTCCACAGAAAGCGTTTCCAGACTTCCCCTTCAACACACGAGTTTTACTCGGTAAGGTGAATGCACATATTGAAGACCTTTCTGTTAGGTAGCTCCGTTTTGGTTTCACAAGCAGACAGTTCTCCTTACAGCATAGGCTCACATTCACTGAGAATTGTCCAAACGGAGCTCTTAGCAGAAACGTGTTCCTAACTCCGGAATCTAAAGGGAGATGTAACTCACTTAGCTGAACAAACGCACAGCAGAGCAGACTGAAAGATATGTTGCTTCTGTGTTTTAGGCAGAGTTTTACTGCTATTTTGTTATATGCGGGAATAGTGCTGGAAATGCCTGTTTTGAGATCTCTACACAGATAGCGTTTCCAAACTTCCCCTTCAACACAGGAGTATAACTCGGTAAGTTGAATGCACACATGGAGGACACTTCTGTTACGTAGCTCCGTTTTGGTTTCACAAGCAGACAGTTCTCCTTACAGCATAGGCTCCCATTCACTGAGAAATGACCAAACGCAGCTCTTAGCAGAAACGTGTTTCTAACTCCTGAATCTAAAGGGAGATTTAACTCACCTAGCTGAACAAACGCACAGCAGAGCAGATTGAAGGATACGTTGCTTCTGTGTTTTAGGCAGAGTTTTACTGCTATTTCGTTATATGTGGGAATAGTGCTGGAATTGCCAGTTTTGAGATCTCTCCACAGAAAGCGTTTCCAGACTTCCCCTTCAACACACGAGTATAACTCGGTAAGTTGAATGCACACATTGAAGACCGTTCTGTTAGGTAGCTCCGTTTTGGTTTCCCAAGCAGACAGTTCTCCTTAGAGCATAGGCTCCCATTCACTGAGAAATGTCCAAACGCAGCTGTTAGCAGAAACGTGTTTCTAACTCCTGAATCTAAAGGGATATTTAACTCACTTAGCTGAACAAACGCACAGCAGAGCAGATTGAAAGATACGTTGCTTCTGTGTTTTAGGCAGAGATTTACTGCTATTTCATTAAATGCGGGAATAGTGCTGGAAATGCTTGTTTTGAGATCTCTCCACGAAAAGCGTTCCCAGACTTCCCCTTCAACACACGAGTTTAACTCGGCAAGTTGAATGCACACATTGAAGACCGTTCTGTTAGGTAGCTCCGTTTTGGTTTCAGAAGCAGACAGTTCTCCTTAGAGCATAGGCTCCCATTCACTGAAAAATGTCCAAACGCAGCTCTTAGCAGAAACGTGTTTCTAACTCCTGAATCTAAAGGGATATTTTACTCACTTAGCTGAACAAACGCAGAGCAGAGCAGATTGAAGGATACGTTGCTTCTGTTTTTTAGGCAGAGTTTTACAGCTCTTTCGTTATATGCGGGAATAGTGCTGGAAATGCCTGTTTTGAAATCTCTCAACAGAAAGCGTTTCCAAACTTCCCCTTCAACACAGGAGTTTTACTCGGTAAGTTGAATGCACATATTGAAGACCGTACTGTTAGGTAGCTCCGTTTTGGTTTCACAAGCAGACAGTTCTCCTTACAGCATAGGCTCCCATTCACTGAGAATTGTCCAAACGGAGCTCTTAGCAGAAACGTGTTTCTGACTCCTGAATCTAAAGGGAGATTTAAATCACTTAGCTGAACAAAGGCACAGCAGAGCAGATTGAAAGATACGTTGCTTCTGTGTTTTAGGCAGAGTTTTACTGCTATTTTGTTATATGCGGGAATAGTGCTGGAAATGCCTGTTTTGAGATCTCTCCACAGAAATCGTTTCCATACTTCCCCTTCAACGCATGAGTATATCTCGATAAGTTGAATGCACACATTGAAGACCGTTCTGTTAGGTAGCTCCGTTTTTGTTTCACAAGCAGACAGTTCTCCTTACAGCATAGGCTCCCATTCACTGAGAAATGACCAAACGCAGCTCTTAGCAGAAACGTGTTTCTAACTCCTGAATCTAAAGGAAGATTTAACTCACTTAGCTGAACAAACGCACATGAGAGCAGATTGAAGGATACGTTGCTTCGGTGTTTTAGGCAGAGTTTTACTGCTATTTCGTTATATGCGGGAATAGTGCTGGAAATGCCTGTTTTGAGATCTCTCCACAGAAAGCGTTTCCAGACTTCCCCTTCAACACACGAGTATAACTCTATAAGTTGAATGCACACATTGAACTCCGTTCTGTTAGGTAGCTTCGTTTTGGTTTCACAAGCAGACAGTTCTCCTTACAGCATAGGCTCCCATTAACTGAGAAATGTCCAAACGCAGCACTTAGCAGAAACGTGTTTCTAACTCCTGAATCTAAAGGGAGATTTAACTCACTTAGCTGAACAAACGCACAGCAGAGCAGATTGAAATATACGTTGCTTCTGTGTTTTAGGCAGAGTTTTACTGCTATTTCTTTATATGCGGGAATAGTGCTGGAAATGCCTGTGTTGAGATCTCTCCACAGAAAGCGTTTCCAGACTTCCCCTTCAACACACGAGTTTAACTCGGTAAGTTGAATGCACACATTGAAGACCGTTCTGTTAGGTAGCTCCGTTTTGGTTTCCCAAGCAGACATTTCTCCTTACAGTATAGGCTCCCATTCACTGAGAAATGTCCAAACACAGCTCTTAGCAGAAACGTGTCTCTAACTCCTGAATCTAAAGGGAGATTTAACTCACTTAGCTGAACAATCGCACAGCAGAGCAGATTGAAGTATACGTTGCTTCTGTGTTTTAGGCAGAGTTTTACTGCTATTTCATTATATGCGGGAATAGTGCTGGAAATGCCTGTTTTGAGATCTCTCCACGAAAAGCGTTTCCACACTTCCCCTTCAACACACGAGTTTATCTGCGTAAGTTGAATGCACACAATGAAGACCGCTCTGTTAGGTAGCTCCGTTTTGGTTTCACAAGCAGACAGTTCTCCTTAGAGCATAGGATCCCATTCACTGGAAATTGTCCAAACGCAGCTCTTAGCAGAAACGTGTTTCTAACTCCTGAATCTAAAGGGAGATTTAACTCACTTAGCAGAACAAACCCAGAGCAGAGCAGATTGAAGGATACGGTGCTTCTCTGTTTTTGGCAGAGTTTTACTGCTATTTCGTTATATGCGGGAATAGTGCTGGAAATGCCTGTTTTGAGATCCCTCCACAGAAAGAGTTTCCAGATTTCCTTTTCAACACACGAGTGTAACTCCTTAAGTTGAATGCACACATTGAAGACCGTTCTGTTAGGTAGCTTTGTTTTGGTTTCCCAAGCAGACAGTTCTCCTTACAGCATAGGCTCCCATTCACTGAGAAATGTCCAAACGCAGCTCTTAGCAGAAACGTGTTTCTAACTCCTGAATCTAAAGGGAGATTTAACTCACTTAGCTGAACCAACGCACAGCAGAGCAGATTGAAGTATACGTTGCTTCTGTGTTTTAGGCAGAGTTTTACTGCTATTTCTTTATATGCCGGAATAGTGCTGGAAATGCCTGTTTTGAGATCTCTCCACAGAAAGGGTTTCCAGCCTTCCCCTTCAACACACGAGTTTAACTCGGTAAGTTGAATGCACACATTGAAGACCGTTCTGTTAGGTAGCTCCGTTTTGGTTTCACAAGCAGACAGTTCTCCTTAGAGCATAGGCTCCCATTCACTGAGAAATGTCCAAACGCAGCTGTTAGCAGAAACGTGTTTCTAACTCCTGAATCTAAAGGGAGATTTAACTCACTTAGCTGAACAGACGCACAGCAGAGCAGATTGAAAGATATGTTGCTTCTGTGTTTTAGGCAGAGTATTACTGCTATTTCGTTATATGCGGGAATAGTGCTGGAAATGCCTGTTTTGAAATCTCTCCACAGAAAGCGTTTCCAGACTTCCCCTTCAACACACGAGTTTTACTCGGTAAGTTGAATGCAAACATTGAAGTCCGTTCTGTTAGGTAGCTCCGTTTTGGATTCAGAAGCAGACAGTTCTCCTTACAGCATAGGCTCCCATTCACTGAAAATGTGCAAACGCAGCTCTTAGCAGAAACGTCTTTCTAACTTCTGAATGTAAAGTGAGATTTAACTCACTTAGCTGAACAAAAGCACAGGAGAGCAGATTGAAGGATACGTTGCTTCTGTGTTTTAGGCAGAGTTTTACTGCTATTTCGTTATATGCCGGAATAGTGCTGGAAATGCCTGTTTTGAGATCTATCCACAGAAAGCGTTTCCAGACTTCCCCTTCAACACACGAGTATAAATCGGTAAGTTGATTGCACACATTGAAGACCGTTCTGTTAGGTAGCTCCGTTTTGGTTTCACAAGCAGACAGTTCTCCTTACAGCATAGGATCCCATTCACTGAGAAATGTCCAAACACAGCTCTTAGCAGAAACGTGTTTCTAACTCCTGAATCTAAAGGGAGATTTAACTCACTTAGCTGAACCAACGCACAGCAGAGCAGATTGAAGTATACGTTGCTTCTGTGTTTTAGGCAGAGTTTTACTGCTATTTCTTTATATGCCGGAATAGTGCTGGAAATGCCTGTTTTGAGATCTCTCCACAGAAAGGGTTTCCAGCCTTCCCCTTCAACACACGAGTTTAACTCGGTAAGTTGAATGCACACATTGAAGACCGTTCTGTTAGGTAGCTCCGTTTTTGTTTCCCAAGCAGACTGTTCTCTTTAGAGCATAGGCTCCCATTCACTGAGAAATGTCCAAACGCAGCTCTTAGCAGAAACGTGTTTCTAACTCCTGAATCTAAAGGGAGATTTAACTCACTTAGATGAACAAACGCACAGCAGTGCAGATTGAAGGATACGTTGCTTCTGTGTTTTAGGCAGAGTTTTACTGCTATTTCGTTATATGCGGGAATACTGCTGGAAAGGCCTGTTTTGAGATCTCTCCACAGAAAGTGTTTCCAGACTTCCCCTTCAACACACGAGTTTAACTCGGTAAGTTGAATGCATACATTGAAGACCGTTCTCTTAGGTAGCTCCGTTTTGGTTTCACAAGCAGACAGTTCTCCTTACAGCATAGGCTCCCATTCACTGAGAATTGTCCAAACGGAGCACTTAGCAGAAACGTGTTTCTAACTCCTGAATCTAAAGGGAGATTTAACTCACTTAGCTGAACAAACGCGCAGCAGAGCAGATTGTAGGATACGTTGCTTCTATGTTTTAGGCAGAGTTTTACTGCTATTTCTTTATATGCGGGAATAGTGCTGGAAAGGCCTGTTTTGAGATCTCTCCACAGAACGCTTTTCCTGACTTCCATTTCAACACTCGAGTTTTACTCGGTAAGTTGAATGCACACATTGAAGACCGTTCTGTTAGTTAGCTCCGTTTTGGTTTCACAAGCAGAGAGTTCTCCTTACAGCATAGGCTCCCATTCACTGAGAAATGTCCAAACGCAGCTCTTAGCAGAAACGTGTTTCTGACTCCTGAATCTAAAGGGAGATTTAACTCACTTAGCTGAACAAACGCACAGCAGAGCAGATTGAAGGATACGTTGCCTTTGTGTTTTAGGCAGAGTTTTACTGCTATATTGTTAAATGCGGGAATAGTGCTGGAAAAGCCTGTTTTGAGATCTCTCAACAGAAAGCGTTTCCAGACTTACCCTTAAACACACGAGTTTTACTCGGTAAGTTGAATGCCCACATTGAAGACCGTTCTGTTAGGTAGCTGCGCTTTGGTTTCACAAGCAGACAGTTCTCCTTACTGCATAGGCTCCCATTAACTGAGAAATGTCCAAACCCAGCACTTAGCAGAAACGTCTTTCTAACTCCTGAATCGAAAGGAAGATTTAACTCACTTAGCTGAACAAACGCACAGCCGAGCAGATTGAAGGATACGTTGCTTCTGTGTTTTAGGCGGAGTTTTACTGCTATTTCGTTATATGCGGGCATAGTGCTGGAAATGCCTGTTTTGAGATCTCTCCACAGAAAACGTTTCCAGACTTCCCCTTCAACACACGAATTTAACTCTGTAAGTTGAATGCACGCATTGAAGACCGTTCTGTTAGGTAGCTCCGTTTTGGTTTCACAAGCAGACTGTTCTCCTTACAGCATAGGCTCCCATTCACTGAGAAATGTCCAAACGCAGCTCTTAGCAGAAACGTGTTTCTAACTTCTGAATCTAAAGGGAGATTTAACTCACTTAGCTGAACAAACGCACAGCAGAGAAGATTGAAGGATACGTTGCTGCTGTGTTTTAGGCAGAGTTTTACTGCTATTTCGTTATATGCGGGAATAATGCTGGAAATGCCTGCTTTGAGATCTCTCAACAGAAAGCGTTTCCAGACTTCCCCTACAAACACGAGTTTAACTCGGTAAGTTGAATGCACACATTGAAGACCGTTCTATTATGTACCTCCCTTTTGGTTTCACAAGCAGGCAGTTCTCCTTACGACATAGGCTCCCATTCACTGAGAAATGTCCAAACGCAGCTCTTAGCAGAAATTTGTATCTAACTCCTGAATCTAAAGGGAGATTTAACTCACTTAGCTGAACAAACGAACAGCAGAGCGCATTGAAGGATACGTTGCTTCTGTGTTTTAGGCAGAGTTTTACTGCCATTTCTTCATATGCGGGAATAGTGCTGGAAATACCTGTTTTGAGATCTATCCACAGAACGCGTTTCCAGACTTCCATTTAAACACTCTAGTTTAACTCGGTAAGTTGAATGCACACATTGAAGACCGTTCTGTTAGGTAGCTCCATTTTGGTTTCACAATCAGACAGTTCTCCTTACAGCATAGGCTCCCATTCATTGAGAAATGTCCAACCGCAGCTCTTAGTAGAAACGTGTTTCTATCTCCTGAATCTAAAGGGAGATTTAATTCACTTAGATGAACAAAGCCACAGCAGAGCAGATTGACGGATTCGTTGCTTCTGTGTTTTAGGCAGAGTTTTACTGCTATTTCGTTATATGCGGGAATAATGCTGGAAATGCTTGTTTTGAGATCTCTCCACAGAAAGCCTTTCCAGACTTCCCCTTCAACACACGAATTTAACTCGGTAAGTTGAATGCACAGATTGAAGACCGTTCTGTTAGGTAGCTTTGTTTTGGTTTCACAGCAGACACTTCTGCTTACAGCATAGGCTCCCATTCACTGAAAAATGTCCAAACGCAGCTCTTAGCAGAAACGTGTTTCTAAAACCTGAATCTAAAGGGATATTTTACTCACTTAGCTGAACAAACGCACAGCAGAGCAGATTGAAGGATACGTTGCTTCTGTGTTTTAGGACAGAGTTTTACAGCTCTTTCGTTATATGCGGGAATAGTGCTGGAAATGCCTGTTTTGAAATCTCTCCACAGAAAGCGTTTCCAGACTTCCCCTTCAACACAGGAGTTTTACTCGGTAAGTTGAATGCACATATTGAAGACCGTCCTGTTAGGTAGCTCCGTTTTGGTTTCACAAGCAGACAGTTCTCCTTACAGCATAGGCTCCCATTCACTGAGAATTGTCCAAACGGAGCTCTTAGCAGAAACGTGTTTCTGACTCCTGAATCTAAAGGGAGATTTAACTCACTTAGCTGAACAAAGGCACAGCAGAGCAGATTGAAGGATACGTTGCTTCTGTGTTTTAGGCAGAGTTTTACGGCTGTTTCGTTATATGCGGGAATAGTGCTGGAAATGCCTGTTTTGAGATCTCTCCACAGAAATCGTTTCCATACTTCCCCTTCAACGCATGAGTATATCTCGATAAGTTGAATGCACACATTGAAGACCGTTCTGTTAGGTAGCTCCGTTTCGGTTTCACAAGCAGACAGTTCTCCTTACAGCATAGGCTCCCATTCACTGAGAAATGACCAAACGCAGCTCTTAGCAGAAACGTGTTTCAAACTCCTGAATCTAAAGGGAGATTTAACTCACTTAGCTGAACAAACGCACATGAGAGCAGATTGAAAGATACGTTGCTTCTGTGTTTTAGGCAGAGTTTTACTGCTATTTCGTTATATGCGGGAATAGTGCTGGAAATGCCTGTTTTGAGATCTCTCCACAGAAAGCGTTTCCAGACTTCCCCTTCAACACACGAGTATAACTCTATAAGTTGAATGCACACATTGAAGACCGTTCTGTTAGGTAGCTTCGTTTTGGTTTCACAAGCAGACAGTTCTCCTTACAGCATAGGCTCCCATTCACTGAGAAATGTCCAAACGCAGCACTTAGCAGAAACGTGTTTCTAACTCCTGAATCTAAAGGGAGATTTAACTCACTTAGCTGAACAAACGCACAGCAGAGCAGATTGAAAGATACGTTGCTTCTGTGTTTTAGGCAGAGTTTTACTGCTATTTCTTTATATGCGGGAATAGTGCTGGAAATCCCTGTGTTGAGATCTCTCCACAGAAAGCGTTTCCAGACTTCCCCTTCAACACACGAGTTTAACTCGGTAAGTTGAATGCACACATTGAAGACCGTTCTGTTAGGTAGCTCCGTTTTGGTTTCCCAAGCAGACAGTTCTCCTTACAGCATAGGCTCTCATTCACTGAGAAATGTCCAAACGCAGCTCTTAGCAGAAACGTGTTTCTAACTCCTGAATCTAAAGGGAGATTTAACTCACTTAGCTGAACAAACGCACAGCAAAGCAGATGGAAGGATACGTTGCTTCTGTGTTTTAGGCAGAGTTTTACTGCTATTTCGTTATATGCGGGAATAGTGCTGGAAATGCCTGTTTTGAAATCTCTCCACAGAAAGCGTTTCCAGACCTCCCCTTCAACACACGAGTTTAACTCGGTAAGTTGAATGCACACATTGAAGACCGTTCTGTTAGGTAGCTCCGTTTTGGTTTCACAAGCAGACAGTTCTCTTACAGCATAGGTTCCCATTCACTGAGAAATGTCCAAACGCAGCTCTTAGCAGAAACCTGTTTCTAACTCCTGAATCTAAAGGGAGATTTAACTCACTTAGCTGAACAAACGCACAGCAGAGCAGATTGAAGGATACGTTGCTTCTCTGTTTTAGGCAGGGTTTTACTGCTATTTCGTTATATGCGGGAATAGTGATGGAAATGCCTGTTTTGAGAACACTCAGCAGAAAGCGTTTCCAGACTTCCCCTACAACACACGAGTTTAACTCGGTAAGTTGAATGCACACATTGAAGACCGTTCTGTTATGTATCTCCGTTTTGTTTTCACAAGCAGGCAGTTCTCCTTACAACATAGGCTCCCATTCACTGAGAATTGTCCAAACGCAGCTCTTAGCAGAAACGTGTTTCTAACTCCTGAATCTAAAGGGAGATTTAACTCACTTAGCTGAACAAACGCACAGCAGAGCAGATTGAAGGATACGTTGCTTCTGTGTTTTAGGCAGAGTTTTACTGCTATTTCGTTATATGCGGGAATAGTGCTGGAAATGCCTGTTTTGAGATCTCTCCACAGAAATTTTTCCAGACTTCCCCTTCAACACACGTGCTTAACTCGGTAAGTTGAATGCACACATTGAAGACCGTTCTGTTAGGTAGCTCCGTTTTGGTTTCACAAGCAGACAGTTCTCCTTACAGCATAGGCTGCCATTCACTAAGAAATGTCCAAACGCAGCTCTTAGCAGAAACGTGTTTCTGACTCCTGAATCTAAAGGGAGATTTAACTCACTTAGCTGAACAAACGCACAGCAGAGCAGATTGAAGGATACGTTACTTCTGTGTTGTAGGCAGAGATTTACTGCTATTTCGTTATATGCGGGAATAGTGCTGGAAATGCCTGTTTTGAGATCTCTCCACACAACACTTTTCCAGACTTCCCCTTCAACACACGAGTTTAACTCGCTAAGTTGAATGCACACATTGAAGACCGTTCTGTTAGGTAGATCCGTTTTGGTTTCACAAGCAGACAGTTCTCCTTACAGCATAGGCTCCCATTCACTGAGAAATGTCCAAACGCAGCTCTTAGCAGAAACTTATATCTAACTCCTGAACATAGAGGGAGATTTAACTCACTTAGCTGAACAAACGCACAGCAGAGCAGATTGAAGGATACGTTTCTTCTGTGTTTTAGGCAGGGTTTTACTGCCATTTCGTTATATGCGGGAATAGTGCTGGAAATGCCTGTTTTGAGATCTCTCCACAGAACGCTTTTCCTGACTTCCCCTTCCGAACACGAGTTTAACTCTGTAAGTTGAATGCACACATTGAAGGCCGTTCTGTTAGGTAACTGGGCTTTGGTTTCACAAGCAGACAGTTCTCCTTACAGCATAGGCTCCCATTCACTGAGAAATGTCCAAACGCAGCTCTAGGCAGAAACGTCTTTCTAACTCCTGAATCGAAAGGGTGATTTAACTCACTTAGCTGAACAAACGCACAGCCGAGCAGATTGAAGGATACGTTGCTTCTGTGTTTTAGGCAGAGTTTTACTTCTATTTCGTTATATGCGGGCATAGTGCTGGAAATGCCTGTTTTGTGATCTCTCCACAGAAAGCGTTTCCAGACTTCGCCTTCAACACACGAGTTTAACTCGGTAAGTTGAATGCACACATTGAAGACCGTTCTGTTAGGTAGCTCCGTTTTGGTTTCACAAGCAGACAGTTGTCCTTACAGCATAGGCTCCCATTCACTGAGAAATGTCCAAACGCAGCCCTTAGCAGAAACGTGTTTCTAACTCCTGAATCTAAAGGGAGATTTAACTCACTTAGCTGAACAAACGCACAGCAGAGCCGATTGAAGGATACGTTGCTTCTTTGTTTTAGGCAGGGTTTAACTGCTATTTCGTTATATGCGGGAATAGTGATGGAAATGCCTGTTTTGAGATCTCTCAACAGAAAGCGTTTCCAGACTTCCCCTACAACACACGAGTTTAACTCGGTAAGTTGAATGCACACATTGAAGACCGTTTTGTTATGTATCTCCGTTTTGGTTTCACAAGCAGGCAGTTCTCCTTACAACATAGGCTCCCATTCACTGAGAAATGTCCAAACGCACCTCTTAGCAGAAATTTGTATCTAACTCCTGAATCTAAAGGGAGATTTAACTCACTTAGCTGAACAAACGCACAGCAGAGCACATTGAAGGATACGTTGCTTCTGTGTTTTAGGCAGAGTTTTACTGCCATTTCTTTATATGCGGGAATAGTGCTGGAAATGCCTGTTTTGAGATCTCTCCACAGAACGCGTTTCCAGACTTCCATTTCAGCACTCGAGTTTAACTCGGTAAGTTGAGTGCACACATTGAAGACCGTTCTGTTAGGTAGCTCCGTTTTGGTTTCACAAGCAGAGAGTTCTCCTTACAGCATAGGCTCCCATTCACTGAGAAATGTCCAAACGCAGCTCTTAGCAGAAACGTGTTTCTAACTCCTGAATCTAAAGGGAGATTTAACACACTTTGCTGAACAAACGCACAGCAGAGTAGATTGTAAGATATGGTGCTTCTGTGTTTTAGGCAGAGTTTTACTGCTATTTCGTTATATGCGGGAATAGTGCTGGAAATGCCTGTTTTGAGATCTCTCCACAGAACGCTTTTCCTGACTTCCATTTCAACACTCGAGTTTAACTTGGTAAGTTGAATGCACACATTGAAGACCGTTCTGTTAGTTAGCTCCGTTTTGGTTTCACAAGCAGAGAGTTCTCCTTACAGCATAGGCTCCCATTCACTGAGAAATGTCCAAACGCAGCTCTTAGCAGAAACGTGTTTCTGACTCCTGAATCTAAAGGGAGATTTAACTCACTTAGCTGAACAAACGCACATCAGAGCTGATTGAAGGATACGTTGCTTTTGTGTTTTAGGCAGAGTTTTACTGCTATATTGTTATATGCGGGAATAGTGCTGGAAATACCTGTTTTGTGATCTCTCCACAGAAAGCCTTTCCAGACTTCCCCTTCAACACACGAGTATAACTCGGTAAGTTGAATGCACACATTGAAGACCGTTCTGTTAGGTAGCTCCGTTTTGGTTTCCCAAGCAGACAGTTCTCCTTACAGCATAGGCTCCCATTCACTGAGAAATGTCCAAACACAGCTCTTAGCAGAAACGTGTTTCTAACTCCTGAATCTAAAGGGAGATTTAACTCACTTAGCTGAACCAACGCACAGCAGAGCAGATTGAAGGATACGTTGTTTCTGTGTTTTAGGCAGAGTTTTACTGCTATTTCTTTATATGCGGGAATAGTGCTGGAAACGCCTGTTTTGAGATCTCTCCACAGAAGGGGTTTCCAGACTTCCCCTTCAACACACGAGTTTAACTCTGTAAGTTGAATGCACACATTGAAGACCGTTCTGTTAGGTAGCTCCGTTTTGGTTTCCCAAGCAGAGAGTTCTCCTTAGAGCATAGGCTCCCATTCACTGAGAAATGTCCAAACGCAGCTCTTAGCAGAAACCTGTTTCTAACTCCTGAATCTAAAGGGAGATTTAACTCACTTAGCTGAACAAACGCACAGCAGAGCAGATTGAAGGATACGTTGCTTCTGTGTTTTAGGCAGAGTTTTATGCTATTTCGTTATATGCGGAAATACTGCTGGAAAGGCCTGTTTTGAGATCTCTCCACACAAAGTGTTTCCAGACTTCCCCTTCAACACACGAGTTTAACTCGGTAAGTTGAATGCACACATTGAAGACCGTTCTCTTAGGTAGCTCCGTTTTGGTTTCACAAGCAGACAGTTCTCCTTACAGCATAGGCTCCCATTCACTGAGAATTGTCCAAAGGGAGATCTTAGCAGATACGTGTTTCTAACTCCTGAATCTAAAGGGAGATTTAACTCACTTAGCTGAACAAACGCACAGCAGAGCACATTGAAAGATACGTTGCTTCTGTGTTTTAGGCAGAGATTTACTGCTATTTCATTAAATGCGGGAATAGTGCTGGAAATGCCTGTTTTGAGATCTCTCCACGAAAAGCCTTTCCAAACTTCCCCTTCAACACACGAGTTTAACTCGGTAAGTTGAATGGACACATTGAAGACCGTTCTGTTAGGTAGCTCCGTTTTGGTTTCACAAGCAGACAGTTCTCCTTACAGCATAGGCTCCCATTCACTGAGAAATGACCAAACGCAGCTCTTAGCAGAAACGTGTTTCTAAATCCTGAATCTACAGGGAGATTTCACTCACTTAGCTGAACAAACGCACATCAGAGCAGATTGAAAGATACGTTGCTTCTGTGTTTTAGGCAGAGTTTTACTGCTATTTCGTTATATGCGGGAATAGTGCTGGAAATGCCTGTTTTGAGATCTCTCCACAGAAACCGTTTCCAGACTTCCCCTTCAACACACGAGTTTAACTCGGTAAGTTGAGTGCACACATTGAAGACCGTTCTGTTACGTAGCTCCGTTTTGGTTTCACAAGCAGACAGTTCTCCTTACAGCATAGGCTCCCATTCACTGAGAAATGTCCAAACGCAGCACTTAGCAGAAACGTGTTTCTAACTCCTGAATCTAAAGGGAGATTCAACTCACTTAGCAGAGCAGACGCACAGCAGAGCAGATTGAATGATACGTTGCTTCTGTGTTTTAGGCAGAGTTTTACTGCTATTTCTTTATATGCGGGAATAGTGCTGGAAATACCTGTTTTGAGATCTCTCCACAGAAAGCGTTTCCAGACTTCCCCTTCAACACACGAGTTTAACTCGGTAAGTTCAATGCACACATTGAAGACCGTTGTGTTAGGTAGCTCCGTTTTGGTTTCCAAGCAGACAGTTCTCCTTACAGCATAGGCTCCCATTCACTGAGAAATGTCCAAACGCAGCCCTTAGCAGAAACGTGTTTCAAACTCCTGAATCTAAAGGGAGATTTAACTCACTTAGCTGAATAAACGCACAGCAGAGCAGATTGAGGTATACATTGCTTCTGTGATTTAGGCAGAGTTTTACTGCTATTTCATTATATGCGGGAATAGTGCTGGAAATGCCTGTTTTGAGATCTCTCCACGAAAAGCGTTTCCAGACTTTCCCTTTAACACACGAGTTTATTTTGGTAAGTTGAATGCACACATTGAAGACCGTTCTGTTAAGTAGCTCCGTTTTGGTTTCACAAGCAGACAGTTCTCCTTAGAGCATAGTCTCCCGTTCACTGAGAAATGTCGAAACGCAGCTCTTAGAAGAAACGTGTTTCTAACTCCTGAATCTAAAGGGAGATTTAACTCACTTAGGTGAACAAACGCACAGCAGAGCAGATTGAATGATAGGTTGCTTCTTTGTTTTAGGCAGAGTATTACTGCGATTTCGTTTTATGCGGGAATAGTGCTGGAAATGCCTGTTTTGAGATCTCTCCACAGAAAGCGTTTCCAGACTTCCCCTTCAACACACGAGTTTAACTCTGTAAGTTGAATGCGCACATTGAAGACCATTCTGTTATGTCTTTCCGTTTTGGTTTCACAAGCTGACAGTTCTCCTTACAGTATAGGTTCCCATTCACTGAGAAATGTCCAAATGCAGCTCTTAGCAGAAACGTGTTTCTAACTCCTGAATATAAAGTGAGACTTAACTCACTTAGCTGAACACAGGCACAGCAGAGCAGATTGAAGGATACGTTGCTTTTGTGTTTTAGGCAGAGTTTTACTGCTATTTCATTATATGCAGGAATAGTGCTGGAAATGCCTGTTTTGAGATCTCTCCACAGAAAGCGTTTCCAGACTTCCCCTTCAACACACGAGTTTAACACTGTAAGTTGAATGCACTCATTGAAGACCGTTCTGTTAGGTAGCTCCCTTTTTTTTTCACAATCCGACAGTTCTCCTTACAGCATAGGCTCCCATTCACTGAGAAAAGTCCAAACGCAGCTCTTAGCAGAAACGTGTTTCTAACTCCTGAATCTAAAAGAGATTTAACTCACTTAGCTGAACAAACGCACAGCAGAGCAGATTGAGGCATACGTTGCTACTGTGTTTTATGCTGAGTTTTACAGTTCTTTCGTTATATGCGGGAATAGTGCTGGAAATGCCTGTTTTGACATCTCTCCACAGAAAGCGTTTCCAGACTTCCCCTTCAACACACGAGTTTTACTCGGTAAGGTGAATACACATATTGAAGACCGTTCTGTTAGGTAGCTCCGTTTTGGTTTCACAAGCAGACAGTTCTCCTTACAGCATAGGCTCACATTCACTGAGAATTGTCCAAACGGAGCTCTTAGCAGAAACGTGTTCCTAACTCCGGAATCTAAAGGGAGATTTAACTCACTTAGCTGAACAAACGCACAGCAGAGCAGACTGAAAGATACGTTGCTTCTGTGTTTTAGGCAGAGTTTTACTGCTATTTTGTTATATGCGGGAATAGTGCTGGAAATGCCTGTTTTGAGATCTCTCCACAGATAGCGTTTCCAAACTTCCCCTTCAACACACGAGTATAACTCGGTAAGTTGAATGCACACATTGAGGACCCTTCTTTTAGGTAGCTCCGTTTTGGTTTCACAAGCAGACAGTTCTCCTTACAGCATAGGCTCCCATTCACTGAGAAATGAACAAACGCAGCTCTTAGGAGAAACGTGTTTCTAACTCCTGAATCTAAAGGGAGATTTAACTCACCTAGCTGAACAAACGCACAGCAGAGCAGATTGAAGGATACGTTGCTTCTGTGTTTTAGGCAGAGTTTTACTGCTATTTCGTTATATGCGGGAATAGTGCTGGAATTGCCAGTTTTGAGATCTCTCCACAGAAAGCGTTTCCAGACTTCCCCTTCAACACACGAGTATAACTCGGTAAGTTGAATGCACACATTGAAGACCGTTCTGTTAGGTAGCTCCGTTTTGGTTTCCCAAGCAGACAGTTCTCCTTAGAGCATAGGCTCCCATTCACTGAGAAATGTCCAAACGGAGCCCTTAGCAGAAACGTGTTTCTAACTCCTGAATCTAAAGTGAGATTTAAATGACTTAGCTGAACAAACGCACACCAGAGCAGATTGAAGGATACGTTGCTTCTGTGTTTTAGGCAGGGTTTTACTGCTATTACGTTATATGCGGGAATAGTGCTGGAAATTCCTGTTTCGAGGTCTATCCACAGAAAGCCTTTCCAGACTTCCCCTTCAACACACGAGTATAACTCGGTAAGTTGAATGCACACATTGAAGACCGTTCTGTTATGTAGCTCCGTTTTGGTTTCCCAAGCAGACAGTTCTCCTTACAGCATAGGCTCCCATTCACTGAGAAATGTCCAAACACAGCTCTTAGCAGAAACGTGTTTCTAACTCCTGAATCTAAAGGGAGATTTAACTCACTTAGCTGAACAAACGCACAGCAGAGCAGATTGAAGGATACGTTGCTTCTGTGTTTTAGGCAGAGTTTTATGCTATTTCGTTATATGCGGAAATACTGCTGGAAAGGCCTGTTTTGAGATCTCTCCACACCAAGTGTTTCCAGACTTCCCCTTCAACACACGAGTTTAACTCGGTAAGTTGAATGCACACATTGAAGACCGTTCTCTTAGGTAGCTCCGTTTTGGTTTCACAAGCAGACAGTTCTCCTTACAGCATAGGCTCCCATTCACTGAGAAATGTCCAAACGCAGCTCTTAGCAGAAACGTGTTTCAAACTCCTGAATCTAAAGGGAGATTTAACTCACTTAGCTGAATAAACGCACAGCAGAGCAGATTGAGGTATACATTGCTTCTGTGATTTAGGCAGAGTTTTACTGCTATTTCATTATATGCGGGAATAGTGCTGGAAATGCCTGTTTTGAGATCTCTCCACGAAAAGCGTTTCCAGACTTTCCCTTTAACACACGAGTTTATTTTGGTAAGTTGAATGCACACATTGAAGACCGTTCTGTTAAGTAGCTCCGTTTTGGTTTCACAAGCAGACAGTTCTCCTTAGAGCATAGTCTCCCGTTCACTGAGAAATGTCGAAACGCAGCTCTTAGAAGAAACGTGTTTCTAACTCCTGAATCTAAAGGGAGATTTAACTCACTTAGGTGAACAAACGCACAGCAGAGCAGATTGAATGATAGGTTGCTTCTTTGTTTTAGGCAGAGTATTACTGCGATTTCGTTTTATGCGGGAATAGTGCTGGAAATGCCTGTTTTGAGATCTCTCCACAGAAAGCGTTTCCAGACTTCCCCTTCAACACACGAGTTTAACTCTGTAAGTTGAATGCGCACATTGAAGACCATTCTGTTATGTCTTTCCGTTTTGGTTTCACAAGCTGACAGTTCTCCTTACAGTATAGGTTCCCATTCACTGAGAAATGTCCAAATGCAGCTCTTAGCAGAAACGTGTTTCTAACTCCTGAATATAAAGTGAGATTTATCTCACTTAGCTGAACACAGGCACAGCAGAGCAGATTGAAGGATACGTTGCTTTTGTGTTTTAGGCAGAGTTTTACTGCTATTTCATTATATGCAGGAATAGTGCTGGAAATGCCTGTTTTGAGATCTCTCCACAGAAAGCGTTTCCAGACTTCCCCTTCAACACACGAGTTTAACTCTGTAAGTTGAATGCACTCATTGAAGACCGTTCTGTTAGGTAGCTCCCTTTTTTTTTCACAATCCGACAGTTCTCCTTACAGCATAGGTTCCCATTCACTGAGAAATGTCCAAACGCAGCCCTTAGCAGAAACGTGTTTCTAATTCCTTTAATCTAAAGTGAGTTTTAACTCACTTAGCTGAACAAACGCACAGCAGAGCAGATTGAAGGATACGTTTCTTCTGTGTTTTAGGCAGAGTTTTACTGCTATTTCGTTATATGCGGAAATAGTCCTGGAAATGCCTGTTTTTAGATCTCTCCACAGAAAGCGTTTCCACGCTTCCCCTTCGACACACGAGTTTAACTATCTAAGTTGAATGCACACACTGAAGACCGTTCTGTTCGGTAGCTCCGTTTTTCTTTTAGAAGCAGACAGGTCTCCTTACAGCATAGACTCCCATTCACTGTGAAATGTCCACACGTAGCTCTTAGGAGAAACGTGTTTCTAACTCCTGAATCTAAGTGGACATTTAACTCACGTAGCTGAACAATTGCACAGCAGAGCAGATTGAAGGATACGTTTCTTCTGTGTTTTAGGAAGAGTTTAACTGCTATTTCTTTATATGAGGGAATAGTGCTGGAAATGCCTGTGTTGAGATCTCTTCACAGAAAGCGTATCCAGACTTCCCCTGGAACACACGAGTTTATCTCTGTAAGTTGAATGCACACATTGAAGACCGTTCTGTTAGATAGCTCCGATTTGCTTTTAGAAGCAGACATTTCTCCTTACAGCATAGACTCCCATTCACTGAGAAATGTCCAAACGCAGCACTTAGCAGAAACGTGTTTCTAACTCCTGAATCTAAAGGGAGATTTAACTCACGTAGCTGAACAATCGCACAGCAGAGCAGATTGAAGGATACGTTTCTTCTGTGTTTTAGGCAGAGTTTTACTGCTATTTCGTTATATGCGGGAATAGTGCCGGAAATGTCTGTTTTGAGATCTCTCCACAGAAAGCTTTTCCAGACTTCCCCTTCAACACACGATTTTAACTCTGTAAGCTGAATGCACACACTGAAGACCGTTCTGTTAGGTAGCTCCGTTTTGCGTTTGAACCAGACAGTTCTCCTTATAGCATAGACTCACATTCACTGAAAAATGTTGAAACGCAGCTCTTAGCAGAAACGTGTTTCTAACTCCTGATTCTAAGGGGATTTTTAACTCACTTAGCTGAACAAACGCGCAGCAGAGCAGATTGAAGGATACGTTTCTTCTGTGTTTTAGGCAGAGTTTTACTGCTATTTCGTTATATCTGGGAATAGTGCTGGAAATGTCTGTTTTGAGATCTCCCCCCAGAAAGTGTATCCAGACTTCCCCTTGAACACACGAGTTTAACTCTGTAAGTTGAATGCACACACTGAAGACCGTTCAGTTCGGTAGCTCCGTTTTGCTTTTGAACCAGACAATTCTGCTTACAGCATAGACTCCCATTCACTGAGAAATGTCCAAAGGCAGGCCTTTGCAGAAACGTGTTCCTAAATCCTGTATTTAAAGGGAGATTTAACTTACTTAGCTGAACAAACGCACAGCAGAGCAGATTGAAGGATAGGTTTCTTCTGTGTTGTAGGCAGAGTTTTACTGCTATTTCGTTATATGTGGGAATAATGCTGCAAATACCTGTTTTGAGATCTCTCCACAGAAAGCGTTTCCAGACGTCCCCTTCAACACACGAGTTTAACTCTGTAAGTTGAATGCACACATTGAAGACCGTTCTGTTAGGTAGCTCCGTTTTGCTTTTAGAAGCAGACAGTTCTCCTTACAGCATAGACTCCCATTCACTGAGAAATGTCCACACGCAGCTCTTAGGTGAAACGTGGTTCTAACTCCTGAATCTAAGGGGAGATTTAACTCACGTAGCTGAACAAACGCAGAGCAGAGCAGATTGAAGGATACGTTTCTTCTGTGTTTTAGGAAGAGTTTAACTGCTATTTCTTTATATGCGGGAATAGTGCTGGAAATGCCTGTTTTGAGATCTCTCCCCAGAAAGCGTATCCAGACTTCCCCTTGAACACACGAGTTTAAGTCTGTAAGTTGAATGCACAAATTGAAGACCGTTCTGTTAGGTAGCTCCGTTTTGCTTTTAGAAGCAGACAGTTCTCCTTACAGCATAGAATCCCATTCACTGAGAAATTTCCAAACGCAGCTTTAAGCAGAAACGTGTTTCTAACTCCTGAATCTAAAGGGAGATTTAACTTACTTAGCTGAACAAACGGACAGCAAAGCAGATTGAAGGATACGTTTCTTCTGTGTTTTAGGCAGAGTTTTACTGCTAATTCGTTATATGCGGAAATAGTTCTGGAAATGCCTGTTTTTAGACCTCTCCACAGAAAGCGTTTCCACGCTTCCCCTTCGACACACGAGTTTAACTCTCTAAGTTGAATTCACACACTGACGACCGTTCTGTTATGTAGCTCCATTTTGCTTTTAGTAGCAGAAAGTTCTCCTTACAGCATAGACTCCCATTCACTGAGAAATGTCCAAACGCAGCTATTAGCAGAAACGTGTTTCTAACTCCTGAATCTAAAGGGAGATTTAACTCACTTAGCTGAACAAACCCACAGCAGAGCAGATTGAAGGATACGTTACTTCTGTGTTTTAGGCAGAGTTTTACTGCTAATTCGTTATATGCGGAAATAGTTCTGGAAATGCCTGTTTTTAGATCTCTCCACAGAAAGCGTTTCCACGCTTCCCCTTCGACACACGATTTTAACTCTGTAAGCTGAATGGACACACTGAAGACCGTTCTGTTAGGTAGCTCCGTTTTGCGTTTGAACCAGACAGATCTCCTTACAGCATTGACTCACATTCACTGAAAAATGTTGTAACGCAGCCCTTAGCAGAAACGTGTTTCTAACTCCTGATTCTAAGGGGAGTTTTAACTCACTTAGCTGAACAAACGCGCAGCAGAGCGGATTGAAGGATACGTTTCTTCTTTGTTTTAGGCAGAGTTTTACTGCTATTTCGTTATATGCGGGAATAGTGCTGGAAATGTCTGTTTTGAGATCTCTCCCCAGAAATTGTATCCAGACTTCCCCTTCAACACACGAGTTTAACTCTGTAGGTTGAATGCACACACTGAAGACCGTGCTGTTAGGTTGTTCCGTTTTGTTTTAGAAGCAGACAGTTCTCCTTACAGCATAGACTCCCATTCACTGTGAAATGTCCAAATGTAGCTCTTAGCAGAAACGTGTTTCTAACTCCTGAATCTAAGGGGAGATTTAACTCACGTAGCTGAACAATGTCACAGCAGAGCAGATTGAAAAATACGTTTCTTCTGTGTTTTAGGAAGAGTTTAACTGCTATTTCTTTTTATGAGGGAATAGTGCTGGAAATGCCTGTGATGAGATCTCTCCCCAGAAAGCGTATCCAGACTTCCCCTTGAACACACGAGTTTAACTCTGTAAGTTGAATGCACACATTGAAGACCGTTCTGTTAGATAGCTCTGATTTGCTTTTAGAAGCAGACAGTTCTCCTTACAGCATAGACTCCCATTCACTGAGAAATGTCCAAACGCAGCTCTTAGCAGAAACGTGTTTCTAACTCCTGAATCTAAAGGGAGATTTAACTCACTTAGCTGAACAATGGCACATCAGAGCAGATTGAAGGATACGTTTCTTCTGTGTTTTAGGCAGAGTTTTACTGCTATTTCGTTATATGCGGGAATAGAGCCGGAAAGGCCTGTTTTGAGATCTCTCTGCAGAAAGCGTTTCCAGACTTCCCCTTCAAGACACGAGTATAACTCTGTACGTTGAATGCACACACTGAAGACCGTGCTGTTAGGTTGCTCCGTTTTTCTTTTAGAAGCAGACAGTTCTCCTTACAGCATAGACTCCCATTCACTGAGAAATGTCCAAATGCAGCTCTTAGCAGAAAAGTGTTTCTAATTCCTGAATCGAAAGGGAGATTTAAATCACTTAGCTGAACAAACGCACAGCAGAACGGATTGAAGGATACGTTTCTTCTGTGTTTTAGGCAGAGTTTTACTGCTATTTCGTTATATGCCGGGATAGTGCTCGAAATGCCTGTTTTGAGATCTCTCCACAGAAAAGGTTTCCAGACTTCCCCTTCAACTCAAGAGTTTACCTCTCTAAGATGAATGCACACACTGAAGACCATTCTGTTCGGTAGATCCGTTTTGCTTTTAGAAGCAGACAGTTCTGCTTACAGCATAGACTCCCATTCACTGAGAAATATCCACAAGCAGCTTTTAGGAGAAACGTGTTTCTAACTCCTGAAACTAAGGGGAGATTTAACTCACGTAGCTGAACAATCGCACAGCAGAGTAGATTGAAGGATACGTTTCTTCTGAGTTTTAGGAAGAGATTAACTGCTATTTCTTTATATGCGGGAATAGTGCTGGAAATGCCTGTTTTGAGATCTCTCCCCAGAAAGCGTATCCAGACTTCCCCTTGAACACAGGAGTTTAACTCTGTAAGTTGAAAGCACACATTGAAGACCGTTCTGTTAGATAGCTCCGATTTGCTTTTAGAAGCAGACAGTTCTCCTTACAGCATAGACTCCCATTCACTGAGAAATGTCCAAACGCAGCTCTTAGCAGAAACGTGTTTCTAACTCCTGAATCTAAAGGGAGATTTAACTCACTTAGCTGAACAATCGCACAGCAGAGCAGATTGAAGGATACGTTTCTTCTGTGTTTTAGGCAGAGATTTACTGCTATTTCGTTACATGCGGGAATAGTGTCGGAAATGCCTGTTTTGAGATCTCTCCGCAGAAAGCGTTTCCAGACTTCCCCTTCGACACACGATTTTAACTCTGTAAGCTGAATGCACACACTGAAGACCGTTCTGTTAGGTAGCTCCGTTTTGCGTTTGAACCAGACAGTTCTCCTTACAGCATAGACTCACATTCACTGAAAAATGTTGAAACGCAGCTCTTAGCAGAAACGTGTTTCTAACTCCTGATTCTAAGGGGAGTTTTAACTCACTGAGCTGAACAAATGCGCAGCAGAGCAGATTGAAGGATACGTTTCTTCTGTGTTTTAGGCAGAGTTTTACTGCTATTTCGTTATATGCGGGAATAGTGCTGGAAATGTCTGTTTTGAGATCTCTCCCCAGAAAGTGTATCCAGACTTCCCCTTGAAAACACGAGTTTAACTCTGTAAGTTGAATGCACACACTGAAGACCGTTCAGTTCGGTAGCTCCGTTTTGCTTTTGAACCAAACAGTTCTGCTTACAGCATAGACACCCATTCACTGAGAAATGTCCAAACGCAGGTCTTTGCAGAAACGTGTTTCTAACTCCTGTATTTAAAGGGAGATTTAACTCACTTAGCTGAACAAAGGGACAGCAGAGCAGACTGATGGATACGTTTCTTCTGTGTTTTAGGCAGAGTTTTACTGCTATTTCGTTATATGCGGAAATAGTCCTGGAAATGCCGGTTTTGAGATCTCTCCACAGAAAGCGTTTCCACGCTTCCCCTTTGACACACGAGTTTACCTCTCTAAGTTGAATGCACACACTGCAGACCGTTCTGTTAGGTAGCTCGATTTTGCTTTTAGTAGCAGAAAGTTCTCCTTAGAGCATAGACCCCCATTCACTGAGAAATGTCCAAACGCAGCTATTAGCAGAAACGTGTTTCTAACTCCTGAATCTAAAGGGAGATTTAACTCACTTAGCTGAATAAACGCACAGCAGAGCAGATTGAAGGATACGTTTCTTCTGTGTTTTAGGCAGAGTTTTACTGCTATTTCGTTATACGGGGGAATAGTGCCGGAAATGCCTGTTTTGAGATCTCTCCGCAGAAAGCGTTTCCAGACTTCCCCTTCAACACACGAGATTAACTCTGTAAGTTGAATGCACACATTGAAGACCGTTCTGTTATGTAGCTCCGTTTTGCTTTTAGAAGCAGACAGTTCTGCTTACAGCATAGACTCCCATTCACAGAGAAACGTCCAAACGCAGGTCTTAGCAGAAACGTGTTTCTATTTCCTGAATATAAAGGGAGTTTTAACTCACTTAGCTGAACAAAAGCACAGCAGAGCAGATTGAAGGATACGTTTCTTCTGTGTTTTAGGCAGAGTTTTACTGCTATTTCGTTATATGCCGGAATAGTGCTGGAAATGCCTGTTTTGAGATCTCTCCACAGAAAAGGTTTCCAGACTTCCCCTTCAACACAGGAGTTTACCTCTGTAAGGTGAATGCACACACTGTAGACCGTTCTGTTAGGTAGCTCCGTTTTGCGTTTGAACCAGACAGTTCCCCTTATAGCATAGACTCACATTCACTGAAATATGTTGAAACGCAGCTCTTAGCAGAAACGTGTTTCTAACTCCTGATTCTAAGGGGAGTTTTAACTCACTTAGCTGAACAAACGCGCAGCAGAGCAGATTGAAGGATACGTTTCTTCTGTGTTTTAGGCAGAGGTTTACTGCTATTTCGTTATATGCGGAAATACTGCTGGAAAAGTCAGTTTTGAGATCTCTCCCCAGAAAGTGTATCCAGATTTCCCCCAGAACACACGAGATTAACACTGTAAGTTGAATGCACACACTGAAGACCGTTCAGTTCGGTAGCTCCATTTTGCTTTTGAACCAGACAGTTCTGCTTAATGCATAGACTCCCATTCACTGAGAAATGTCCAAAGGCAGGTCTTTGCAGAAACGTGTTTCTAACTCCTGTATTTAAAGGGAGATTTAACTCACTTAGCTGAACAAACGGACAGCAGAGCAGATTGAAGGATACGTTTCTTCTGTGTTTTAGGCAGAGTTTTACTGCTATTTCGTTATATGCGGGAATAGTACTGCAAATGCCTGTTTTGAGATCTCTCCACAGAAAGCGTTTCCAGACGTCCCCTTCAACACACGAGTTTAACTCTGTAAGTTGAATGCACACATTGAAGACCGTTCTGTTCGGTAGCTCCGTTTTGCTTTTAGAAGGAGACAGTTCTCCTTACAGCATAGAATCCCATTCACTGAGAAATTTCCAAAAGCAGCTTTAAGCAGAAACTTGTTTCAAACTCCTGAATCTAAAGGGAGATTTAACTTACTTAGCTGAACAAACGCACAGCAGAGCAGATTGAAGGATACGTTTCTTCTGTGTTTTAGGCAGAGTTTTACTGCTATTTCGTTATATGCGGAAATAGTCCTGGAAATGCCTGTTTTTAGATCTCTCCACAGAAAGCGTTTCCACGCTTCCCCTTCGACACACGAGTTTAACTATCTAAGTTGAATGCACACACTGAAGACCGTTCTGTTCGGTAGCTCCGTTTTTCTTTTAGAAGCAGACAGGTCTCCTTACAGCATAGACTCCCATTCACTGTGAAATGTCCACACGTAGCTCTTAGGAGAAACGTGTTTCTAACTCCTGAATCTAAGTGGACATTTAACTCACGTAGCTGAACAATTGCACAGCAGAGCAGATTGAAGGATACGTTTCTTCTGTGTTTTAGGAAGAGTTTAACTGCTATTTCTTTATATGAGGGAATAGTGCTGGAAATGCCTGTGTTGAGATCTCTTCACAGAAAGCGTATCCAGACTTCCCCTGGAACACACGAGTTTAACTCTGTAAGTTGAATGCACACATTGAAGACCGTTCTGTTAGATAGCTCCGATTTGCTTTTAGAAGCAGACATTTCTCCTTACAGCATAGACTCCCATTCACTGAGAAATGTCCAAACGCAGCACTTAGCAGAAACGTGTTTCTAACTCCTGAATCTAAAGGGAGATTTAACTCACGTAGCTGAACAATCGCACAGCAGAGCAGATTGAAGGATACGTTTCTTCTGTGTTTTAGGCAGAGTTTTACTGCTATTTCGTTATATGCGGGAATAGTGCCGGAAATGTCTGTTTTGAGATCTCTCCACAGAAAGCGTTTCCAGACTTCCCCTTCAACACACGATTTTAACTCTGTAAGCTGAATGCACACACTGAAGACCGTTCTGTTAGGTAGCTCCGTTTTGCGTTTGAACCAGACAGTTCTCCTTATAGCATAGACTCACATTCACTGAAAAATGTTGAAACGCAGCTCTTAGCAGAAACGTGTTTCTAACTCCTGATTCTAAGGGGAGTTTTAACTCACTTAGCTGAACAAACGCGCAGCAGAGCAGATTGAAGGATACGTTTCTTCTGTGTTTTAGGCAGAGTTTTACTGCTATTTCGTTATATGTGGGAATAGTGCTGGAAATGTCTGTTTTGAGATCTCCCCCCAGAAAGTGTATCCAGACTTCCCCTTGAACACACGAGTTTAACTCTGTAAGTTGAATGCACACACTGAAGACCGTTCAGTTCGGTAGCACCGTTTTGCTTTTGAACCAGACAATTCTGCTTACAGCATAGACTCCCATTCACTGAGAAATGTCCAAAGGCAGGCCTTTGCAGAAACGTGTTCCTAAATCCTGTATTTAAAGGGAGATTTAACTTACTTAGCTGAACAAACGCACAGCAGAGCAGATTGAAGGATACGTTTCTTCTGTGTTGTAGGCAGAGTTTTACTGCTATTGCGTTATATGTGGGAATAATGCTGCAAATACCTGTTTTGAGATCTCTCCACAGAAAGCGTTTCCAGACGTCCCCTTCAACACACGAGTTTAACTCTGTAAGTTGAATGCACACATTGAAGACCGTTCTGTTAGGTAGCTCCGTTTTGCTTTTAGAAGCAGACAGTTCTCCTTACAGCATAGACTCCCATTCACTGAGAAATGTCCACACGCAGCTCTTAGGTGAAACGTGGTTCTAACTCCTGAATCTAAGGGGAGATTTAACTCACGTAGCTGAACAAACGCAGAGCAGAGCAGATTGAAGGATACGTTTCTTCTGTGTTTTAGGAAGAGTTTAACTGCTATTTCTTTATATGCGGGAATAGTGCTGGAAATGCCTGTTTTGAGATCTCTCCCCAGAAAGGGTATCCAGACTTCCCCTTGAACACACGAGTTTAAGTCTGTAAGTTGAATGCACAAATTGAAGACCGTTCTGTTAGGTAGCTCCGTTTTGCTTTTAGAAGCAGACAGTTCTCCTTACAGCATAGAATCCCATTCACTGAGAAATTTCCAAACGCAGCTTTAAGCAGAAACGTGTTTCTAACTCCTGAATCTAAAGGGAGATTTAACTTACTTAGCTGAACAAACGCACAGCAAAGCAGATTGAAGGATACGTTTCTTCTGTGTTTTAGGCAGAGTTTTACTGCTAATTCATTATATGCGGAAATAGTTCTGGAAATGCCTGTTTTTAGACCTCTCCACAGAAAGCGTTTCCACGCTTCCCCTTCGACACACGAGTTTAACTCTCTAAGTTGAATTCACACACTGAAGACCGTTCTGTTATGTAGCTCCATTTTGCTTTTAGTAGCAGAAAGTTCTCCTTACAGCATAGACTCCCATTCACTGAGAAATGTCCAAACGCAGCTATTAGCAGAAACGTGTTTCTAACTCCTGAATCTAAAGGGAGATTTAACACACTTAGCTGAACAAACCCACAGCAGAGCAGATTGAAGGATACGTTACTTCTGTGTTTTAGGCAGAGTTTTACTGCTAATTCGTTATATGCGGAAATAGTTCTGGAAATGCCTGTTTTTAGATCTCTCCACAGAAAGCGTTTCCACGCTTCCCCTTCGACACACGATTTTAACTCTGTAAGCTGAATGGACACACTGAAGACCGTTCTGGTAGGTAGCTCCGTTTTGCGTTTGAACCAGACAGATCTCCTTACAGCATAGACTCACATTCACTGAAAAATGTTGTAACGCAGCTCTTAGCAGAAACGTGTTTCTAACTCCTGATTCTAAGGGGAGTTTTAACTCACTTAGCTGAACAAACGCGCAGCAGAGCGGATTGAAGGATACGTTTCTTCTTTGTTTTAGGCAGAGTTTTACTGCTATTTCGTTATATGCGGGAATAGTGCTGGAAATGTCTGTTTTGAGATCTCTCCCCCGAAATTGTATCCAGACTTCCCCTTCAACACACGAGTTTAACTCTGTAGGTTGAATGCACACACTGAAGACCGTGCTGTTAGGTTATTCCGTTTTGTTTTAGAAGCAGACAGTTCTCCTTACAGCATAGACTCCCATTCACTGTGAAATGTCCAAATGTAGCTCTTAGCAGAAACGTGTTTCTAACTCCTGAATCTAAGGGGAGATTTAACTCACGTAGCTGAACAATGTCACAGCAGAGCAGATTGAAAAATACGTTTCTTCTGTGTTTTAGGAAGAGTTTAACTGCTATTTCTTTTTATGAGGGAATAGTGCTGGAAATGCCTGTGATGAGATCTCTCCCCAGAAAGCGTATCCAGACTTCCCCTTGAACACACGAGTTTAACTCTGTAAGTTGAATGCACACATTGAAGACCGTTCTGTTAGATAGCTCTGATTTGCTTTTAGAAGCAGACAGTTCTCCTTACAGCATAGACTCCCATTCACTGAGAAATGTCCAAACGCAGCTCTTAGCAGAAACGTGTTTCTAACTCCTGAATCTAAAGGGAGATTTAACTCACTTAGCTGAACAATGGCACATCAGAGCAGATTGAAGGATACGTTTCTTCTGTGTTTTAGGCAGAGTTTTACTGCTATTTCGTTATATGCGGGAATAGAGCCGGAAAGGCCTGTTTTGAGATCTCTCTGCAGAAAGCGTTTCCAGACTTCCCCTTCAAGACACGAGTTTAACTCTGTACGTTGAATGCACACACTGAAGACCGTGCTGTTAGGTTGCTCCGTTTTTCTTTTAGAAGCAGACAGTTCTCCTTACAGCATAGACTCCCATTCACTGAGAAATGTCCAAATGCAGCTCTTAGCAGAAAAGTGTTTCTAATTCCTGAATCGAAAGGGAGATTTAAATCACTTAGCTGAACAAACGCACAGCAGAACGGATTGAAGGATACGTTTCTTCTGTGTTTTAGGCAGAGTTTTACTGCTATTTCGTTATATGCCGGGATAGTGCTCGAAATGCCTGTTTTGAGATCTCTCCACAGAAAAGGTTTCCAGACTTCCCCTTCAACTCAAGAGTTTACCTCTCTAAGATGAATGCACACACTGAAGACCATTCTGTTCGGTAGCTCCGTTTTGCTTTTAGAAGCAGACAGTTCTCCTTAGAGCATAGACTCCCATTCACTGAGAAATGTCCACACGCAGCTCTTAGGAGAAACGTGATTCTAACTCCTGAATCTAAGGGTAGATTTAACTCACGTAGCTGAACAATCGCACAGCAGAGCAGATTGAAGGATACGTTTCTTCTGTGTTTTAGGAAGAGTTTAACTGCTATTTCTTTATATGCGGGAATAGTGCTGGAAATGCCTGTTTTGAGATCTCTCCCCAGAAAGCGTATCCAGACTTCCCCTTGAACACACGAGTTTAACTCTGTAGGTTGAATGCACACACTGAAGACCGTGGTGTTAGGTTGCTCCGTTTTGCTTTTAGAAGCAGACAGTTCTCCTTACAGCATAGACTCCCATTCACTGAGAAATGTCCAAATGTAGCTCTTAGCCGAAACGTGTTTCTAATTCCTGAATCGAAAGGGAGATTTAACTCACTTAGCTGAACAAACGCAGAGCAGAACGGATTGAAGGATACGTTTCTTCTGTGTTTTAGGCAGAGTTTAACTGCTATTCCTTTATATGCGGGAATAGTGCTGGAAATGCCAGTTTTGAGATCTCTCCCCAGAAAGCGTATCCAGACTTTCCCTTGAACACACGTTTTTAACTCTGTACGTTGAATGCACACATTGAAGACCGTTCTGTTAGATAGCTCCGATTTGCTTTTAGAAGCAGACAGTTCTCCTGACAGCATAGACTCCCATTCACTGAGAAATGTCCAAACGCAGCACTTAGCAGAAACGTGTTTCTAACTCCTGAATCTAAAGGGAGATTTAACTCATTTAGCTGAACAATCGCACAGCAGAGCAGATTGAAGGATACGTTTCTTCTGTGTTTTAGGCAGAGTTTTACTGCTATTAGGTTATATGCGGGAATAGTGCCGGAAATGCCTGTTTTGAGATCTCTCCACAGAAAACCTTTCCAGACTTCCCCTTCAACACACGATTTTAACTCTGTAAGCTGAATGCACACACTGAAGACCGTTCTGTTAGGTAGCTCCGTTTTGCGTTTGAACCAGACAGTTCTCCTTACAGCATAGACTCACATTCACTGAAAAATGTCGAAACGCAGCTCTTGGAAGTAACGTATTTCTAACTACTGATTCTAAGGGGAGTTTTAAGTCACTTAGCTGAACAAACTCGCAGCAGAGCAGATTGAAGTATACGTTTCTTCTGTGTTTTAGGCAGAGTTTTACTGCTAGTTCGTTACATGCGGGAATAGTGCTGGAAATGTCTGTTTTGAGATCTCTCCCTAGAAAGTGTATCCAGACTTCCCCTTGAACACACGAGTTTAACTCTGTAAGTTGAATGCACACACTGAAGACCGTTCAGTTCGGTAGCTCCGTTTTGCTTTTGAACCAGACAGTTCTGCTTACAGCATAGACTCCCATTCACTGAGAAATGTCCAAACGCAGGTCTTTGCAGAAACGTGTTTCTAACTCCTGTATTTAAAGGGAGATTTAACTCACTTAGCTGAACAACCTGACAGCAGAGCAGATTGAAGGATACGTTTCTTCTGTGTTTTAGGCAGAGTTTTACTGCTATTTCGTTATATGCGGGAATAGTGCAGCAAATGCCTGTTTTGAGATCTCTCCACAGAAAGCGTTTCCAGACGTCCCCTTCAACACACGAGTTTAACTCGGTAAGTTGAATGCACACATTGAAGACCGTTCTGTTAGGTAGCTCCGTTTTGCTTTTAGAAGCAGACAGTTCTCCTTGCAGCATAGAATCCCATTCACTGAGAAATGTCCAAACGCAGCTTTAAGCAGAAACGTGTTTCTAACTCCTGAATCTACAGGGAGATTTAACTTACTTAGCTGAACAAACGCACAGCAGAGCAGATTGAAGGATACGTTTCTTCTGTGTTTCAAGCAGAGTTTTACTGCTATTTCGTTATATGCGGAAATAGTCCTGGAAATGCCTGTTTTGAGATCTCTCCACAGAAAGCGTTTACACGCTTCCCCTTCGACACACGAGTTTAAATCTCTAAGTTGAATGCACACATTGAAGACCGTTCTGTTAGGTAGCTCCATTTTGCTTTTAGTAGCAGAAAGTTCTCCTTACAGCCTAGACTCCTATTCACTGAGAAATGTCCAAACGCAGCTCTTAGCAGAAACGTGTTTCTAACTCCTGAATCTAAAGGGAGATTTAACTCACTTAGCTGAACAAAGGCACAGCAGAGCAGATTGAAGGATACGTTTCTTCTGTGTTTTAGGCAGAGATTTACTGCTATTTCTTTATATGCGGGAATAGTGATGGAAATGCCTGTTTTAAGATCTCTCCACAGAAAACGTTTCGAGACTTCCCCTTCAACACACGAGTTTAACTCTGTACATTGAATGCACACACTGAAGACCGTGCTTTTACGTTGCTCCGTTTTGCTTTTACACGCAGACAGTTCTCCTTATAGCATAGACTCCTATTCACTGAGAAATGTCCAAACGTAGCACTTAGCAGAAACGTGTTTATAATTCCTGAATTGAAAGGGAGATTTAACTCACTTAGCTGAACAAAGGCACAGCAGAACAGATTGAAGGATACGTGTCTTCTGTGTTTTAGGCAGAGTTTTACTGCTATTTCGTTATATGCGGTAATAGTTCTGGAAATGCCTGTTTTGAAATCTCTCAACAGAAAGCGTTTCCAGACTTCCCCTTCAACACACGAGTTTATCTCTGTGAGCTGAATGCACACACTGAAAACCGTTCAGTTAGGTAGCTCCATTTTGCTTTTGAACCAGACAGTTCTCCTTTCAGCATAGACTCCCATTCACTGAGAAATGTCCAAACGCATGTTTCGCAGAAACGTGTTTCTAACTCCTGTATTTAAACGGAGATTTAACTCACTTAGCTGAACAAACGCACAGCAGAGCAGATTGAAGGATACGTTTCTTCTGTGTTTTAGGCAGAGTTTTACTGCTATTTCTTTATATGCGGGAATAGTGATGGAAATGCCTGTTTTAAGATCTCTCCACAGAAAACGTTTCGAGACTTCCCCTTCAACACACGAGTTTAACTCTGTACATTGAATGAACACACTGAAGACCGTGCTGTTAGGTTGCTCCGTTTTGCTTTTAGAAGCAGACAGTTCTCCTTATAGCATAGACTCCTATTCACTGAGAAATGTCCAAACGTAGCACTTAGCAGAAACGTGTTTATCATTCCTGAATCGAAAGGGAGATTTAACTCACTTAGCTGAACAAACGCACAGCAGAACAGATTGAAGGATACGTTTCTTCTGTGTTTTAGGCAGAGTTTTACTGCTATTTCGTTATATGCGGGAATAGTTCTGGAAATGCCTGTTTTGAAATCTCTCCACAGAAAGCGTTTCCAGACTTCCCCTTCAACACACGATTTTAACTCTCTAAGCTGAATGCACACACTGAAGACCGTTCTGTTAGGTAGCTCCGTTTTGCTTTTACAAGCAGACAGTTCTCCTTACAGCATAGAATCCCATTCACTGAGAAATGTCCAAGCGCAGGTCTTAGCAGAAACGAGTTTCTAACTCCTGAATTTAAGGGGAGATTTAACTCACTTAGCTGAACAAACGCACAGCAGAGCAGATTGAAGGATTCGTTCCTTCTGTGTTTTAGGCAGAATTTAACTGCTATTTCGTTATATGCGGGAATAGTGCTGCAAATGCCTTTTTTGAGATCTCTCCACAGAAAGCGTTTCCAGACATCCCCTTCAACACACGAGTTTAAATCTGTAAATTGAATGCACACATTGAAGACCGTTCTGTTATGTAGCTCCGTTTTGCTTTTAGAAGCAGACAGTTCTCCTTACAGCCTAGATTCCCATTCACTGAGAAATGTCCAAACGCAGCTTTAAGCAGAAACGTGTTTCTAACTCCTGAATCTAAAGGGAGATTTAACTCACTTAGCTGAACAAACGCACACTAGAGCAGGTTGAAGGATACGTTTCTTCTGTGTTTTATGCAGAGTTTTACTGCTATTTAGTAATATGCGTGAATAGAGCTGGAAATGCCTGTTTTGAGATCTCTCCACAGAAAGCGTTTCAAGACTTCCCCTTCAACACACGTGTTTAACTCTGTAAGTTGAATGCACACATTGAAGACCGTTCTGTTATGTAGCTCCGTTTTGCTTTTAGAAGCAGACTGTTCTCCTTACAACATAGAATCCCATTCACTGAGAAATATCCAAACGCAGCTTTAAGCAGAAACGTGTTTCTAACTCCTGAATCTAAAGGGAGATTTAACTTCCTTAGCTGAACAAACGCACAGCAGAGCAGATTGAAGGATATGTTTCTTCTGTGTTTTAGGCAGAGTTTTACTGCTATTTCGTTATATGCGGAAATAGTGCTGGAAATGCCTGTTTTGAGATCACTCCACAGAAAGCGTTTCCACGCTTCCCCTTCGGCACACGAGTTTAACTCTCTAAGGTGAATGCACACACTGAAGACCGTTCTGTTAGGTAGCTCCATTTTGCTTTTAGTAGCAGAAAGTTCTCCTTAAAGCATAGATTCCAATTCACTGAAAAATATCCAAACGCAGCTCTTAGCAGAAACGTGTTTCTAAATCCTGAATGTAAAGGGAGATTTAACTCACTTAGCTGAACAAACGCACAGCAGAGGAGATTGAAGGATACGTTTCTTCTGTGTTTTAGGCAGAGTTTTACTGCTATTTCGTTATATGCCGGAATAGTGCTGGAAATGCCTGTTTTAAGATGTCTCCCCAGAAAAGGTTTCGAGACTTCCCCTTCGACACACGAGTTTAACTCTGTAGGTTGAATGCACACACTGAAGACCGTGGTGTTAGGTTGCTCCGTTTTGCTTTTAGAAGCAGACAGTTCTCTTTACAGCATAGACTCCAATTCACTGAGAAATGTCCAAATGTAGCTCTTAGCAGAAACGTGTTTCTAATTCCTGAATCGAAAGGGAGATTTAACTCACTTAGCTGAACAAACGCAGAGCAGAACAGATTGAAGGATACGTTTCTTCTGTGTTTTAGGCAGAGTTTTACTGCTATTTCGTTATATGCCGGAATAGTGCTGGAAATGCCTGTTTTGAGATCTCTCCACAGAAAAGGTTTCCAGACTTCCCCTTCAACACAAGAGTTTACCTTTGTAAGCTGAATGCACACACTGAAGACCGTTCTGTTCGGTAGCTCCGTTTTGCTTTTAGAAGCAGACAGTTCTCCTTACAGCATAGACTCCGATTCACTGAGAAATGTCCACACGCAGCTCTTAGGAGAAACGTGTTTCTAACTCCTGAATCAAAGGGGAGATTTAACTCACGTAGCTGAACAAACGCACGGCAGAATAGATTGAAGGATACGTTTCTTCTGTGTTTTAGGCAGATTTTTACTGCTATTTCGTTATATGCGGAAATAGTGCTGGAAATGCCTGTTTTGAGATCTCTCCACAGAATGCATTTCCAGAGTTCCCCTTCAACACACGATTTTAACTCTGTAAGCTGAATGCACACACTGAAGACCGTTCTGCTAGTTAGATCCGTTTTGGTTTTGAACCAGACAGTTCTCCTCACAGCATAGACTCACATTCACTGAAAAATTTCGAAACGCAACTCTTAGAAGAAACGTGTTTCTAACTCCTGATTCTAAGGGGAGTTTTAACTCACTAAGCTGAACAAACACGAAGCAGAGCAGATTGAAGGATACGTTTCTTCTGTGTTTTAGGAAGAGTTTAAATGCTATTTCTTTATATGCGGGAATAGTGCTGGAAATGCCTGTTTTGGGATCTCTCCCCAGAAAGCGTATCCAGACTTCCCCTTGAACACACGAGTTTAACTCTGTAAGTTGAATGCACACATTGAAGACCGTTCTGTTAGATAGCTCCGATTTGCTTTTAGAGGCAGACAGTTCTCCTTACAGCATAGACTCCCATTCACTGAGAAATGTCCAAACGCAGCACTTAGCAGAAACGTGTTTCTAACTCCTGAATCTAAAGGGAGATTTAACTCATTTAGCTGAACAATCGCACAGCAGAGCAGATTGAAGGATACGTTTCTTCTGTGTTTAAGGCAGAGTTTTACTGCTATTACGTTATATGCGGGAATAGTGCCGGAAATGCCTGTTTTGAGATCTCTCCACAGAAAAATTTTCCAGACTTCCCCTTCAACACACGATTTTAACTCTTTAAGCTGAATGCACACACTGAAGACCGTTCTGTTAGGTAGCTCCGTTTTGCGTTTGAACCAGACAGTTCTCCTTACAGCATAGACTCACATTCACTCAAAAATGTCGAAACGCAGCTCTTGGAAGAAACGTGTTTCTAACTCCTGATTCTAAGGGGAGTTTTAAGTCTCTTAGCTGAACAAACTCGCAGCAGAGCAGATTGAAGGATACGTTTCTTCTGTGTTTTAGGCAGAGTTTTACTGCTATTTCGTTATATGCGGGAATAGTGCTGGAAATGTCTGTTTTGAGATCTCTCCCTAGAAAGTGTATCCAGACTTCCCCTTGAACACACGAGTTTAATTCTGTAAGTTGAATGCACACACTGAAGACCGTTCAGTTCGGTAGCTCCGTTTTGCTTTTGAACCAGAGAGTTCTGCTTACAGCATAGACTCCCATTCACTGAGAAATGTCCAAACGCAGGTCTTTGCAGAAACGTGTTTCTAACTCCTGTATTTAAAGGGAGATTTAACTCACTTAGCTGAACAAACTGACAGGAGAGGAGATTGAAGGATACGTTTCTTCTGTGTTTTAGGCAGAGTTTTACTGGTATTTCGTTATATGCGGGAATAGTGCAGCAAATGCCTGTTTTGAGATCTCTCCACAGAAAGCGTTTCCAGAGGTCCCCTTCAACACACGAGTTTAACTCGGGTAGTTGAATGCACACATTGAAGACCGTTCTGTTAGGTAGCTCCGTTTTGCTTTTAGAAGCAGACAGTTCTCCTTGCAGCATAGAATCCCATTCACTGAGAAATGTCCAAACGCAGCTTTAAGCAGAAACGTGTTTCTAACTCCTGAATCTAAAGTTCCATTTAACTCACTTAGCTGAACAAACGCACAGCAGAGCAGTTTGAAGGAAACGTTTCTTCCGTGTTTTAGGCAGAGTTTTACTGCTATTTCGTTATATGAGTTAATAGTGATGGAAATGCCTATTTTGAGATCTCTCCACAGAAAGCGTTTCCAGACTTCCCCTAAAACACACGAGTTTAACTATGTAAGTTGAATGCACACATTGAAGACCGTTCTGTTAGGTAGCTCCGTTTTGGTTTTAGAAGCAGACTTTTCTCCTTACAGCATAGAATCCCATTCACTGAGAAACGTCCAAACGCAGCTCTTACCAGAAACGTGTTTCTATCTCCTGAATCTAAAGGGAGATTTAACACACTTAGCTGAACAAACGCACAGCAGAGCAGATTGAAGGATACGTTTCTTCTGTGTTTTAGGCAGAGTTTTACTGCTATTTCGTTATATGCGGGAATAGTGCTGGAAATGCCGGTTTTGAGATCTCTCAACAGAAAGCGTTTCCAGACTTCCCCTTCAACACACGAGTTTAGCACTGTAAGCTGAATGCCCACACTGAAGACCGTTCTGTTCAGTAGCTCCCTTTTGCTTTTAGAAGCAGACAGTTCTCCTTACAGTATAGACCCCATTCACTGAGAAAGGTCCAAACGCAGGTCTTATCAGAAAGTGTTTCTAACTCCTGAATCTAAAGTTCGATTTAACTCCCTTAGCTGAACAAACGCACAGCAGAGCAGATTGAAGGATAGGTTCCTTCTGTGTTTTAGGCAGAGTTTTACTGCTATTTCGTTATATGCGGGAATAGTGCTGCAAATGCCTGTTTTGCGATCTCTCCACAGAAAGCGTTTCCAGACTTCCCCTTCAAAACACGAGTTTAACACTGTAAGTTGAATGCACACATTGAAGACCGTTCTTTTAGGTAGCTCCGATTTTCTTTTAGAAACAGACAGTTCTCCTTACAGCATAGACTCCCATTCACTGAGAAATGTCCAAACGCAGCTTTTAGAAGAAACGTGTTTCTAACTCCTGAATCTAAAGGGAGATTTAACTCACTTAGCTGAACAAACGCACAGCAGAGCATATTGAAGGACACGTTTCTTCTGTGTTTTAGGCAGAGTTTTACTGCTATTTCGTTCTATGCGGGAATAGTGCTGTAAATGCCTGTTTTGAGATCTCTCCACAGAAAGCGTTTCTAGGCTTCCCCTTCAACAAACTAGTTTAACTCTGTAAGTTGAATGCACACACTGAAGGCCGTTCTGTTAGGTAGCTCCGTTTTGGTTTTAGAAGCAGAGTGTTCTCCTTACAGCATGGACTCCCATTTACTGAGAAATGTCCAAACGCAGCTCTTACCAGAAACGTGTTTGCAACTCCTGATCTAAAGGGAGATTTAGCTCACTTAGCTGAACAAACGTACCAAAGAGCAGATTGAAGGATACGTTTCTTCTGTGTTTAAGGCAGAGTTTTACTGCTATTTCGTTATATGCGGGAATAGTTCTGGAAATGCCTGTTTTGAGATCCCTCCACAGAAAGCGTTTCCAGGCATCCCCTTCAACACACGATTTTAACTGCATAAGTTGAATGCACACATTGAAGACCGTTTTGTTAGGTAGCTCCGTTTTGGATTTACAAGCAGACAGTTCTCTTTACGGCATAGATTCCCATTAACTGAGAAATATCAAATCGCAGCTCTTAGCAGAAACGTGTTTCTAACTCCTGAATCTAAAGGGAGATTTACCTCACTTAGCTGAATAAACGCACAGCAGAGAAGATTGAAGGATACGTTTCTTCTGTGTTTTAGGCAGAGTTTTACTGCTATTTCGTTATATGCGGGAATAGTGCTGGAAATGCCTGTTTTGAGATCTCTCCCCAGAAAGCGTATCCAGACTTCCCCTTGAACACACGAGTTTAACTCTGTAAGTTGAATGCACCAATTGAAGACCGTTCTCTTAGGTAGCTCCGATTTGCTTTTAGAAGCAGACAGTTCTCCTTACAGCATAGACTCCCATTCCCTGAGAAATAACCAAACGCACGTCTTAGCAGAAACGTGTTTCTAACTCCTGAATTTAAGGGGAGATTGAACTCACTTAGCTGAACAAACGCACAGCAGAGCAGATTGAAGGATACGTTCCTTCTGTGTTTTAGGGAGGATTTTACTGCTATTTCGTTATATGCGGGAATCGTGCTGCAAATGCCAGTTTTGAGATCTCTTCACAGAAAGCGTTTCCAGACTTCCCCTTCAAAACACGAGTTTAACACTCTAAGTTGAATGCACACATTGAAGACCGTTCTTTTAGGTAGCTCCGTTTTGCTTTTAGAAGCAGACAGTTCTCCTTACAGCATAGACTCCGAATCACTGAGAATGTCCAAACGCAGCTTTAAGCAGAAACGATTTTCTAACTCCTGAATCTAAAGGGAGATTTAACTTACTTAGCTGAACAAACGCACAGCAGAGCAGATTGAAGGAAACGTTACTTCTGTGTTTTAGGCAGAGTTTTACTGCTATTTAGTTATATGCGGGGATACTGCTGGAAATGCCTGTTTTGAGATGTCTCCACAGAACGCGTTTCCAGACTTCCCTTTCAACACACGAGTTTAAATCTGTAATTTGAATGCACACATTGAAGACCATTCTGTTAGGTAGCTCCGTTTTGCTTTTAGAAGCAGACAGTTCTTCTTACAGCATAGACTCCCATTCACTGAGAACTGGCCCAATGCAGTTCTTACCAGAAACGTGTTTCTAACTCCTGAATCTATAGTTCGATTTAACTCACTTAGCTGAACCAAGGCACAGCAGAGAAGTTTGAAGGAAACGATTCTTCCGTGTTTTAGGCAGAGTTTACTGCTATTTCGTTATATGAGGGAATAGTGCTGGAAATGCCTGTTTTAAGATCTCTCCACAGAAAGCGTTTCCAGACTTTCCCTAAAACACACGAGTTTAACTCTGTATGCTGAATGCACACATTGAGGACCGTTCTGTTAGGTAGTTCCCTTTTGGTTTTAGAAGCCGACTTTTCTCCTTACAGCATAGAATCCCATTCACTGAGAAATGTCCAAACGCAGCTCTTACCAGAAACGTGTTTCTAACTCCTGAATCTAAAGGGAGATTTAACTAACTTAGCTGAACAAACGCACAGCAGAGCAGATTGAAGGATACTTTTCTTCTGTGTTTTAGACACAGTTTTACTGCTATTTCGTTATATGCGGGAATAGTGCTGGAAATGCCTGTTTTGAGATCTCTCCCCAGAAAGCGTATCCAGACTTCCCATTGAACACACGAGTTTAACTCTGTAAGTTGAATGCACCCATTGAAGACCGTTCTGTTAGGTAGGTCCGATTTGCTTTCAGAAGCAGACAGTTCTCCTTACAGCATAGACTCCCATTCAGTGAGAAATGTCCAAACGCATCTCTTAGCAGAAACGTGTTTCTAACTCCTGAATCTAAAGGGAGATTTAACTCACTTAGCTGAACAATCGCACCACAGAGCAGATTGAAGATACGTTTCTTCTGTGTTTAAAGCAGAGTTTTTCAGCTCTTTCGTTATATGCGGGAATAGTTCTGGAAATGCCTGTTTTGAGATCTCTCCACAGAAAGCGTTTCCAGACATCCCCATCAACACACGATTTGAACTGCATAAGTTGAATGCACACATTGAAGACCGTTCTGTTAGCTAGCTCCGTTTTGGTTTTACAAGAAGACAGTTCTCTTTACAGCATAGATTCATATTAACTGAGAAATGTCCAAAGGCATCTCTTACCAGAAACGTGTTCCTAATTCCTGAATCTAAAAAGAGATTTAACTCACTTAGCCGAACAAAAGCACAGCAGAGGCGATTGAGGGATACGTTTCTTCTGTGTTTTAGGCAGAGTTTTACTGCTATATCGTTATATGCGGGAATAGTGCTGGAAATGCCTGTTTTGAGATCTTTCCAAAGAAAGCGTTTCCAGGCTTCCCGTTCGACACACGAGCTTATCTCTCTAAGTTGAATGCACACACTGAAGACCGTTTTGTTAGGTAGCTCCGTTTTGCTTTTGAACCAGACAGTTCTCCTTACAGCATAGACTCCCATTCACTGAGAAATGTCCACACGCAGGACTTAGCAGAAACGTGTTTCTAACTCCTGAATTTAAAGGGAGATTTAACTCACTGAGCTGAACAAACGCACAGCAGAGGAGATTGAAGGATACGTTCCTTCTGTGTTTTAGGCAGAGTTTTACTGCTATTTCATTATATGCGGGAATAGTGCTGCAAATGCCTGTTTTGAGATCTCTCCACAGAAAGCGTTTCCAGCCTTCCCCTTCAACACACGAGTTTAACACTGTAAGTTGAATGCACACATTGAAGACCGTTCTTTTAGGTAGCTCCGTTTTGCTTTTAGAAGCAGACAGTTCTCCTTACAGCATAGACTCCGAATCACTGAGAAATGGCCAAACGCATCTTTAAGCAGAAAAGTTTTTCTAACTCCTGAATCTAAAGGGAGATTTAACTTACTTAGCTGAACAAACGCACAGCAGAGCGGATTGGAGGAAAGGTTTCTTCTGTGTTTTAGACAGAGTTTTACTGCTATTTAATTATATGCGGGAATAGTGCTGGAAATTCCTGTTTTCAGATCTCTCCACAGAAGGCGTTTCCAGACTTCCCCTTCAACACACGAGTTTAACTCTGTAAGTTGAATGCACACATTGAAGACCATTCTGTTAGGTAGTTCCGTTTTGCTTTTAGAAGCAGACAGTTCTCCTAACAGCATAGACTCCCATTCACTGAGAACTGGCCAAACGCAGCTCTTACCAGAAACGTGTTTCTAACTCCTGAATCTAAAGTTCGATTTAACTCACTTAGCTGAACAAACGCAGAGCAGTGAAGTTTGAAGGAAAAGTTTCTTCCGTGTTTTAGGCAGAGTTTTACTGCTATTTCGTTATATGAGGGAATAGTGTTGGAAATGCCTGTTTTATGATCTCTCCACAGAAAGCGTTTCCAGACTTCCCCTAAAACACACGAGTTTAACTCTGTATGTTGAACGCACACATTGAGGATCGTTCTGTTAGGTAGTTCCGTTTTGGTTTTAGAAGCAGACTTTTCTCCTTACAGCATAGAATCCCATTCACTGAGAAATGTCCAAACGCAGCTCTTACCAGAAACGTGTTTCTATCTCCTGAATCTAAAGTGAGATTTAACTCACTTAGCTGAACAATCACACAGCAGAGCAGATTGAAGGATACGTTTCTTCTGTGTCTTACGCAGAGTTTTACTGCAATTTCGTTATATGCGGGAATAGTGCTGGAAATGACTGTTTTGAGATCTCTCCACAGAAAGCGTTTCCAGACTTCACCTTCAAAACACGATTTTAACTCTGTAAGCTGAATGCACACACTGAAGACCGTTCTGCTAGTTAGATCCGTTTTGTTTTTGAACCAGACAGATCTCCTTACAGCATAGATTCCCATTCACTGAGAAATGTCAACACGCAGGACTTAGCAGAAACTTGTTTCTAACTCCTGAATTTAAAGGGAGGTTTAACTCAATTAGCTGAACAAACGCACAGCAGAGCAGATTGAAGGAAACGTTTCTTCTGTGTTTTAGGCAGAGTTTTACTGCTATTTATTTATATGCGGGAATAGTGCTGGAAATGCGTGTTTTGAGATCTCTCCACAGAAAGCGTTTCCAGACTTCCCCTTCAAGACACGAGTTTACCTCTGTAACTTGAATGCACACATTGAAGACCATTCTGTTAGGTAGCTCCGTTTTGCTTTTAGAAGCAGACAGTTCTCCTTACAGCATAGACTACCATTAACTGAGAACTGGCCAAATGCAGCTCTTACCAGAAACGTGTTTCTAACTCCTGAATCTAAGGTTCGATTTAATTCGCTTAGCTGAACAAACGCACAGCAGAGAAGTTTGAAGGCAACGTTTCTTCCGTGTTTTAGGCAGAGTTTTACTGCTATTTCGTTATATGAGGGAATAGTGCTGGAAATGGCTGTTTTAAGATCTCTCCACAGAAAGCGTTTCCAGACTTCCCCTTCAACACACGAGTTTAACTCTGTAAGTTGAATGCACACATTGAAGACCATTCTGTTAGGTAGCTCCGTTTTGCGTTTAGAAGCAGACAGTACTCCTAACAGCATAGACTCCCATTCACTGAGAACTGGCCAAATGCAGCCCTTACCAGAAACGTGTTTCTAACTCCTGAATCTAAATTTCGATTTAACTCACTTAGCTGAACAAACGCATAGCAAAGAAGTTTGAAGGAAACGTTTCTTCCGTGTTTTAGGCAGAGTTTTACTGCTATTTCTTTATATGAGGGAATAGTGCTGGAAATGCCTGTTTTAAGATCTCTCCACAGAAAGCGTTTCCTGACTTACCCGAAAACACACGAGTTTAACTCTGTATGTTGAATGCACACATTGAGAACCGTTCTGTTAGGTAGTTCGTTTTGGTTTTAGAAGCAGACTTTTCTCCTTACGGCATAGAATCCCATTCACTGAGAAATGTCCAAACGCAGCTCTTACCAGAAACGTGTTTCTCTCTCCTGAATTTAAAGGGAGATTAAACTCACTTAGCTGAACAATCCCACAGCAGAGTAGATTGAAGGATACGTTTCTTCTGTGTTTTAGGCATAGTTTTACTGCTATTTCGTTATATGCGGGAATAGTGCTGGAAATGCGTGTTTTGAGATCTCTCCCCAGAATGCGTTTCCAGACATCTCCGTCAACACACGATTTTAACTCTGTAAGCTGAATGCACAAACTGAAGACCGTTCTGTTAGGTAGCTCCGTTTTGGTTTTAGAAGCAGAGAGTTCTCCTTATAGCATAAACTCCCATTGACTGAGAAATGTCCAAACCCAGCTCTTACCAGAAACGTGTTTGCAACTCCTGATCTAAAGGGAAATTTAACTCACTTAGCTGAACAAACGCACCACAGAGCAGATTGAAGATACGTTTCTTCTGTGTTTAAGGCAGAGTTTTTCTGCTATTTCGTTATATGCGGGAATAGTTCTGGAAATTCCTGTTTTGAGATCTATCCACAGAAAGCGTTTCCAGACATCCCCTTCAACACACGATTTTAACTCCATAAGTTGAATGCACACATTGAAGACCGTTCTGTTAGGTAGCTCCGTTTTGGTTTAACAAGCAGACAGTTCTCTTTACAGCATAGATTCATATTAACTGAGAAATGTCCAAACGCAGCTCTTACCAGAAACGTGTTCCTAATTCCTGAATCTAAAGGGAGATTTAACTCACTTAGCCGAACAAAAGCACAGCAGAGCATATTGAAGGATACGTTTCTTCTGTGTTTTATGCAGAGTTTTACTGCTATATCGTTATATGTGGGAATAGTGCTGGAAATGCCTGTTTTGAGATCTCTCCACAGAAACGGTTCCAGCCTTCCCGTTCGAAAAACGACTTTATCTCTCTACGTTGAATGCACACATTGAAGACCGTTCGGTTAGGTAGCTCCGTTTTGCATTTAGAAGGAGACAGTTCTCCTTACAGCATAGACTCCCATTCACTGAGAAATGTCCAAACGCAGCTCTTAGCAGAAACGTGTATCTAACTCCTGAATCTAAGGGTAGATTTAACTCACTTAGCTGAACAAACGCACAGCAGAGCAGATTGAAGGATACGTTTCTTCTGTATTTTAGGCAGAGTTTTACTGCTATTTCGTTTTATGCGGGAATAGTGTTGGAAATGCCTGTTTTGAGATCTCTCCACAGAAAGCGTTTCCAGATTTCCCCTTCAACACACGATTTTAACTCTGTAAGCCGAATGCACACACTGAAGACCGTTCTGTTAGGTAGCTCCGTTTTGCTTTTGAACCCGACTTTTCTTCTTACAGCATAGACTCCCATTCACTGAGAAATGTCCACACGCAGCTTTAAGCAGAAACGTGTTTCTATCTCCTGAATCTAAAGGGAGATTTAACTCAGCTGAACAAACGCACAGCAGAGCAGATTGACGGATACGTTTCTTCTGTGTTCTAGGAAGAGTTTTACTGCTATTTCGTTATATGCGGGAATAGTGATGCAAATGCCTGGAAATGCCTGTTTAGAGATCTCTACACAGAAAGCGTTTCCAGACTTACCATTCAACACACGTGTTTAAATCGGTAAGTTGAATGCACACATTGAACACCATTCTGTTATGTAGCTCCATTTTGGTTGTAGAAGCAGAGAGTTCTCCTTACACTATATACTCCCATTTACTGAGAAATGTCCAAACGCAGCTCTGACCAGAAACTTCTTCCTAACTCCTGAATCTAAAGGGAGATTTAACTCACTTAGCTGAACAAACGCACAGCAGGGCAGACTCAATGTTAAGTTTCTTCTGTGTTTTAGGCAGAGTTTTACTGATATTTCTTTCTATGCATGAATAGTGCTGGAAATGCCGGTTTTGAGTTCTCTCCACAGAAATCGTTTCCGTACTTCCCCTTCAACACACGAGTTTAATTCTGTAAGTTGAATGTACACATTGACAACCGCTCTGTTAGGTAGTTCCGTTTTGGTTTTAGAACAGAGAGATCTCCTTACAGCATATACTCCCTTTCACTGAGAAATGTCCAAACGCAGCTCTTACCAAAAACGCGTTTCTAACTCCTGAATCTAAAGAAAGATTTAACTCACTTAGCTGAACAAACACACAGCAGAGCAGATTGCAAGATACGTTTCTTCTCTGTTTTAGGCAGAGTTTTACTGCTATTTCGTTCTTTGCGGGAACAGTGCTGGAAATGCCTGCTTTGAGATCTCTCCACAGAAATCTTTTCCAGACTTCTCCTCCAACCCAAGAGTTTATCTCTGTAAGTTGAATGGACACATTGAAAAGCGTTCTTTTATGCAGTTCCGTTTTGGTTTCAGAACCAGAGAGTTCTTCTTTCAGCACATCCACCCATTCACTTAGAAATGTCCAAATGCAGCCCTTTCCAGAAACGTGTTTGTAACTCCTGTATCTAAAATGAGATTTAACTCACTTAGCTGAACAAACGCACAGCAGCGCAGATTGAAGGATACGTTTCTACTGTGTTTTAGGCAGAGTTTTACTGCTATTTCGTTTTATGGGGGAATAGTTCTTGAAATGCTTGGAAATGCCTGCTTTAGATCTCTCCACGGAAAGCGTTTCCAGACTTCCCCTTCAACACTCGAGTTTAACTCTGTATGTTGAATGCACACATTGACAACCGTTCTGTTAGGTAGCTCCGTTTTGGTTTTATAAGCAGAGAGTTCTCCTTACAGCATATACTCCCATTCACTGAGAAATGTCCAAACGCAGCTCTTAGCAGAAACGTGTTTCTACCTCCTGAATCTAAAGGGAGATTTAACTCACTTAGCTGAACAAACGCACAGCAGAGCAGATTGAAGGTTACGTTGCTTCTGTGTTTTACGCAGAGTTTTACTGCTACTTCGTTATATGCGGGAATAGTGCTGGAAATGCCTGTTTTGAGATCTCCCCAGAGAAAGTGTTTCCAGACTTCGAATTCAACACACGAGTTTACCTCGGTAAGTTGAATGCACACATTGAAGACCGTTCTGTTAGGTAGCTCCGTTTTGGTTTCCCAAGCAGACAGTTCTCCTTACAGCATAGGCTCCAATTCACTGAGAAATGTCCAAATGCTGTCCTTAGCAGAAACGTGTTTCTAACTCCTGAATCTAAAGGGAGATTTAACTCACTTAGCTGAACAAACGCACAGCAGAGCAGATTGAAGGATACGTTGCTTCTGTGTTTTAGGCAGAGTTTTACTGCTATTTCGTTAAATGCGGGAATAGTGCTGGAAATGCCTGTATTGAGATCTCTCCACAGAAAGCATTTCCAGACTTCCCTTTCAAAACACGAGTTTAACTAGGTAAGTTGAATGCACACATAGAAGACCGTTCTGTTAGGTAGCTCCATTTTGGTTTCACAAGCAGACAGTTCTCTTTACAGCATAGGCTCGCATTCAATGAGAAATGTCCAAACGCAGCTCTTAGCAGAAAAGTGTTTCTAACTCCTGAATCTAAAGGGAGATTTAACTCACTTAGCTGAACAAACGCACAGCAGAGCAGATTGAAGGATACGTTGCTTCTGTGTTTTAGGCAGAGTTTTACTACTATTTCGTTATATACGGGAATAGTGCTGGAAATGCCTGTTTTGAGATCTCTCCACAGAAAGCGTTTCCAGACTTCCCCTTCAACACACGAGTTTAATTCTGTAAATTGAATGCACACATTGAAGACTGTTCTGTTAGGTAGCTCCGTTTTGGTTTCCCAAGCACACAGTCCTCCTCACAGCATAGGCTCCCATTCACT
>JASSZA010000284.1:0-262665 GCA_031835075.1 Saguinus oedipus | reverse complement strand
TTCTCCTTTCACCTGTGGGGATCCTCCTCTCTTCTGTGAGTATCATCCTCCCTCTTGTGTGTATCTTCCTCTCTCTTGTGTGTATCTTTTTTATTCTGTGTGTATCCTCCTCCCTCCTGTGTGTATTTTCTTTTCTCCCGTGGGTATCCTCCTCTCTCCTGTGTGTATCTTCCTCTCTCCTGTGTGTATCCTTCTTCATTCTGTTTGTATCCTTCTCTCTCCTTTGTGTATGCCCCTCTCTTTTGTGTGTATCCCCCTCTACTGTGTGTATCCTCCTCTCTGTTCTGTGTATTCTTCACTCTCCTGTGTGTATGCTTCTCTCTTTTGTTTTTATCTTCCTCTCTCCTGTGTGTATCTTCTTCTTAACTTTGTGTATCTTTTCTCTCTCCTGTGTTTATCCCCCTCTCTCTTGTGTTTATCCTTCTCTCTTCTGTGTGTATCTTTTCTCTCTCCTGTGTGTATGTCCCTCTCTTTTTTTGTGTATTTCCCTCACCTGTGTATATAGTCTTCTCTTCTGTGTGTACCCCCCTCTCTCCTGTGTATATCTCCCTCTCAATTTTGTGAATTCCTGTCTATCCTGTGCATATCGTTCTATCGCCTGTGTGTATGCTGCTCTCTTTTGTGTGTATCCTCCTCTCTCCTGTGTGTATTCTCCTGTCTCCTGGTGTATTTTCCTCTCTCTTGCTTGTATCCGTCTGCTTTCTTGTGTGTTTTCCCCCTCTCTCCTGTGTGTAACACCTTTCATGTGTGTAACACCCCTTTCTCCTGTGTGTATCCCCTCTCTCTTGTGTGTATCTCCTCTCTCCTGTTGGTTTCGTCCTTTCTTTTGTGTGTATCCTTCTTTTTCATGTGTTTATGCACCTCTCTCCTGTGTGTTTCACCCTTTCCTGTGTGTACTCTTCTCTCTCCTGTGTGCATCACCCTCTCTCCTTTTTGTATTCCCCTCATTTGTGTGTATACCCCTCTCTTTTATGTGTATTCCCTCTCTCCTGTGTGTATCCCCCTCTCTCTTCTGTGTATCGCCCTCTCCTCTGTGTGTCCTTCTTTCATCTATGTGTATCCTCCTCTCTTTTGTGTGTATCTTTTTTTATCCTGTGTGTATGCACCTCTCTTCTTTGTGTATTCCCCTCACCTTTGTGTATACCACTCTCTCTTGAGTGTATCTTTCCTCTCTTCTGTGTGTATCCCCCTCTCTTTTGTGTGTATCCCCCTCGTTCCTGTGTGTATTCTTTTCTCTTCTGTCTGTATCCTTTTCTCTTCTGTGTGTATCATTCTCTCTCTTGTGTGTATCTCCCTTCACTTCAGTGTGCATTATTTTCTCTTTTGTGTGTATTCTTTTCTCTTCTGTGTGTATCATTCTCTCTCTTGTGTGTATCCCCCTTCGCTTCAGTGTGTATTTTTCTCTCTCCTGTGTGTATCCCCCTCTCTCCTCCGGGTATCCTCTTCTGTGCTGCGTGTATCCTTTCTCCTTCGTGGATCCTCCACTCTCGTGTGTATACCTCTCTCTTGTGTGTATACCCCTCCCTCCTATATGTATTTCGTCTCTCCTTTGTGGATCCCCTCTCTCTTGTGTGTATCGCCCTCTCCTGTGTGTATGCTCTTCTCTTTTTTGTGTATCCGTCTCTCTCCTGTGTGTATCTTCCTTTCTCCTGTGAGTATTTTTCTCTTTACTGTGCGTATCTTCCTCTTCCTGTGTGTATTCCACTCTCTCCAGTGTGTAGCCTCTCCCTTCTCTGAGTATTCCCAACTCTCCTGTGTGTATCTCCCTGTCTCCTGTTAGTATCCTCCCTCTCCCCTGTGTGTATCCCTTCTCTCGCCTTTGTGTATCCTACTCTCTTCTGTGTGTATCCCCTTCTTTATTGTGTGTATCCCCCCTCTCTCCTGTGTGTATCCTCCTCTCTTCTGTGTGTACCCACCCTCTCCTTAGTGTATCCTCCTCTCTTCTGTGTGTATCCGCCCTCTCTCCTGTGTGTAACGCCCTCTCTCCTCTGTGTATTTTCCTCTCTCCTGTGTATACTCCTCTCTTTTGCGTGTATCCTCCTCTCTCCTTTGTGTATCTTCCTCTCTCCTATGTGTAACCCCCTCTGTCCTGTGTTATGACCCTCTCTCGTGTGTATTCCCCTCTCTCCTGTGTGTATACCCTCTCTCCTGTGTGTATCCCCCTCTCCTGTGTGTATCCCCCTCTCTCCTGTGTGTATTTCTTTGTCTCCTGTATGGATCCAACTCTCCTGTGTGTATCCCCCTCTCTCCTGTGTGTATGCCTCTCTCCTGTGTGTATACTCCTCTCTCCTGTGTGTATCCTCCTCTCTCCTGAGTGTAACCCTTCAATTTTCTGTGTGTTTTTCCCTATCTTCTGAGGGTAACACCTTTCTTTCCTGTGTGTATCACCCCTTTCTCCTGTGTGTATCCTTTTCTATTTTGTGTGTATTCCCTCTCTCCTGTTTGTTTCTTCCTCTCTCCTGTGTGTATCCTAATATCTCCTGTGTTTATGCCCCTCTCTCAGGTGTTTATCACACTTTCCTGTGTGTATCCTTCTTTCTTTTGTGTGTATCCCCCTTTTCTGTGTGTATGCCCCTCTTTTGTGTGTGTATCTTTTTCTCCTATGTGTATCCTCCTCTCTCCCCTGTGTATTCTTTTCTCTCCTGTGTGTATCCCCCTCTCTCCTGTGTGTATCCCACTCTTTCCTGTGTGTATCCTCCTCTCTTTTGCGTGTATCCTCCCCTCCCCTCTGTCTATGCCCCTCTTTCCTATATGTATTCCCCTTTCCTGTGTTTATCTTTCTCTCTCCTGTGTGTATTCCACACTCTCCTTTTTGTATCCCTCATTCTTGTGAGTATCCCACTCTTTTCTCTGTGTATCCCCTACTCCTGTGTGTATCTTCTTCTGTTCTGTGTGTATCTTTCTCTCTCCTTTGTGTGTCCTTTTCTCTCCTGTGTGTATCTTTCTCTCTCCTGTGTGTATCCCCCCTCTCCTGAGTGTACCGTCCTTCTTTTGTGTGTATCCTCGTCTTTTCTGTGTATATTTTTTTAATCCTGTGTTCATCCCACTCGCTTCTGTGTGTATTTCCCTCTTTTGTGTGTATCTTTTTCCCCTTTATATATTTCCCACTCTTCTCTTTGTATCCCCCCTTTTCTGTGTGTATGCCCCTCTCTTCTGTGTGTATCCTCCTCTATCCTGTGTGTATCCCTCGCTCCTGTGTGTATCCTATTCTGTTTAGTGTGTATCCTTTTCTCTCCTGTGTGTATCATTCTCTCTCGTGTGTATCCCCCTTCTCTCCTGTGTGTATTTTTTTTCTTCTGTGTGTATCCCCCTCTCTCCTTCGAGTATTCTCCCCTGTGCTGCGTGTATCCTCCTTTCTCCTGCGTTTATTCTCCTCTCTCCTGTGTGTATACCCCTCTCTCCTATGTGTATTCCGTTTTCTCCTGTGCGGATCCCCCTCTCTCTTTTGTGTATCGCCCTATCTTGTGTGTATCCTCCTCTCTCCTGTGTGTATTCATCTGTCTCTTGTGTGTATCCTCCTTTCTCCTGTGTGTATCCTCCTCTCTCCTGTGTGTATCTTTTCTCTTTTCTGTGTATATGCCCCTCTCTCCTTTGTGTATTTTTCTAACCTGTGTGTTTACCCCTCTCTTTCTTATGTATCGCCCTCTCTCCTGTGTGTATCCCACTCTCTATTTTGTAAATTCCCGTTTCTCCTGTGCATATTATTCTCTTTCTTGTGTGTATGCTCCTCTCTTTTGTGTGTATCCTCCTCTTTTTTGTGTGTATCCTCCTCTCTCCTGTGTGTATCCGCCCTCACTTTTGTGTGTGACGCCCTCTCTTCTCTGTGTATTAACCTCTCTCCTGTGTATACTCCTCTCTTCTGCGTGTATCCTCCTCTCTTTTTTGTGTATCTTTCTCTCTCCTATGTGTATCTTTCTCTCTCCTGCCTGTATGCCCCGTCACTTTTGTGTGGATCCCTCTCTCTCCTATGTGTATCCCCCTCTCCTGTGTGTATACCTTCTCTCCTGTGTATATCCCTCTCTTTTGTGTGTATTTCCCTCTCTCCTGTGTATATTTCCCTGTCTCCTGTATGTATCCAACTCACCTGTGTGTATCCCCCTCTCTCCTGTGTGTATGCCCCTCACCTGTGTGTATACTCCTCTCTCCTCTGTGTATCCTCCTCTCTCCTGTGTGTATCCTTCTTTCTCCTGCGTGTATCCCTCTGCTTTTTTGTGGGTTCCCCCCTCTCTCCTGTGTGTAACACCTTTCTTTCCTGTGTGTATCACCTTTCTCTTCTGTGTGTATCCCCCTCTCGCTTGTATGTATCCCCTTTCTCCTGTTTGTTTTCTCCTCTCTCCTGTGTGTATCATCCACTCTCCTGTGTTTATGCCCCTCTCTCCTGTGTGTATCACCCTTTCCTGTGGGTATTCTCCACTCTCCTGTGTGTATTCCAGTTTCTCCTGTGTGTATCTCTTTTTTTGAGTTTATGCCCCTCTCTTTTGTGTATATCTCCCTCTCCTATGTGTATCATTTTATCTCCTGTGTGTATTTTTTTCTCTCCTGTGTATCCTTCTCTCTCCTCTGTCTATCCCCCTCTATCCTTTGTGTATCCTCCTCTCTCCTGCGTGTGTCCTCTTCTCTCCTCTGTCTATGCCCCTCTTTCCTGTATGTATCCCCCTCTCCTGTGTTTATCCGCCTCTCTCCTGTGTTTATGTTCCTCTCTCCTTTGTGTATCCCACTCTCTTCTCTGTGTATCTCTTTCTCCTGTGCACATCCTCCTCTCTTCTGTGTGTTTCTCCCACTCCTGTGTGTATTTTCTTCTCTTCTGTGTGTATCTTCCTCTCTCCTTTGTGTATACTCCTTTCTCCTATGTGTATCTTTCACTCTCCTGTGTGTATCCCCCCTCTCCCGTGTGTATCCTTCTCTCTCCTGTGTGTATCCTCCTTTTTTCGTGTGTATTTTTTTCTCCTATGTGCATCTTCCTCGCTCGTGTCTGTATTTTCCTCTTTTGTGTGTATCACTTTCTTTTTTGTGTATTTTTCTCTCTCCTCTGTGTTACCCCATTCTGTGTGTACGCCCCTCTCTCCTGTGTGTATCCTTCTCTCACCTGTGTGTATCCCTCGCTCCTGTGTGTATCCTTCTCTCTTTTGTGGTATTCTTTTCTCTATTGTGTGTATCATTCTCTCAATTGTTTATATCTCCTTCAATCCTGTGTGTATTTTTCTCTTTTTTGTGTGCATCCCACTCTCTCCTGCAAGTATCCTCCTCTGTGCTGCGAGTATGCTCCACTCTTCTGCATGTATCCTCCTCTCTCCTGTTTGTATACACCTCTCCTGTGTGTATACCCCTCTCTCCTATGTGTATTCCTCTCTCTCCTGTGTGGAATTCCTTTCTCTTGTGTGTTTTGCCCTCTCCTGTGTGTATCCTCCTTTCTCCTGTGTGTATCTTCTTTCTTGTGTGTATCTTCCTCTCTCCTATGTGTATCCCCCTTTCTCCTGTGTGTATGCCCCTCTCTCTTGTGTGTATTCACCTCACTTTTGTGTGTATACCCTCTCTCCCGTGTGTATTTTCCTCTCCTGTGTGTATCCCCCTCTCTCCTGTGTGTTTCCCTGTCTCCTTTCTGTATTTAACTCTCCTGTGTGTATCCCCCTCTCTCCTGTGTGTATTTCCCTGTCTTCTGTATGTATCCAACTCTCCTGTGTGTATCCTTCTCTCTCCTGTGTGTATGCTCCTCTCCTGGGTGTACACTACTCTCTCCTGTGTGTTTCTTTCTCTCTCCTGTGTGTATCCTCTTTCCTGTGTGTATTCCTCCACATTTTTGTGTTTCCCTTATCTCTCCTGTGTGTAACACCTTTCTTTTCTGTGCGTATTACCTCTTTCTTCTGTGTGTATACCCCTGTCACTTTTGTGTATTTTCTCTCTCCTGTTTGTTTCCTCCTCTCTCATGTGTGAATTCTTTTCTCTCCTGTGTTTACGCTTCTCTCTCATGTGTTTCACCCATTCCTGTGTGTATTTCCCTTTCTTCTGTGTGTATCCCCCTTTTTTGAGTGTATGCTCCTCTCTCCTCTGTGTATCTTTCTCTCCTATTTGTATCTTTTTCTCTCCTATGTGTATCCTTTTGTCTCCTGTGTGTATTCCCCTCTCTTCTGTGTGTATCCTCCTCTCTCCTGTGGGTATCCTGTTCTCTTCTCTATGTATGCCCCTCTCTCCTGTATGTATCCCCCTCTCCTCTGTGTATTTTTCTCTCCTCTGCATATCCCCCTTTCTTCTGCGTGTATCCCCTACTCCTTTGTGTTTCCTTTTCTCTTCTGTGTGTATCTTCCTCTCTTTTCTGAGTATCTTCCTCTCTCCTATGGGTGTCTTCATCTCTCCTGTATGTATCCCCCCTCTCCTGTGTGTATCCTTCTCTCTCCTGTGTGTATTTCCATTTCTCCTGTTTGCATTCTTCTCAGTCCTGTGTGTATTTTTCTCTCCTGTGTGTATCCCCACCTTTTCTATGTTTATGCCCCACTTTCTGGTGTGTATCCTTTTCTCACCTGTGTGTATCCCTCGCTCCTTTGTGTATTTTCCTCTCTCCTGTGTGTATCCCCCTTCTCTCCTGTGTGTATTTTTCTCTCTCCTTTGTGTATTCCCCTCTCTTCTGCGGGTATCCTCCTCTGTCCTGCGTGTATCCTTTTTTCTCCTGCACGTGTCCCTTTTTTTCTTGTGTGTATACCCCTCTCCTGTGTGTATACCCCTCTCTCTTATGTGTATTTCCTTGTCTTCTGCGTGGATCCCACTCTCTTGTGTGTATCGCCCTCTCCTGTGTGTATCCTCCTCTCTCCTTTGTGTACCCTTTTCTCTTCTGTGTGTATCCTTCTTTCTCCTGTGAATATCCTCCTCTCTAGTGTGCACATTTTCCTGCTCTTGTGAGTATCCCACACTCTCCAGTGTGCATCATCTTTCTTTTTTGTGTACGCCCCACTCTCCTGTTAGTATCCCTCCTCTCCCCAGTGTGTATGCCCCCTCTAGCTTTTATGTATCCTACTCTCTTCTGTGTGCGTCCCCCTAGTTTTTGTGTGTATCCCCTCTCTCTTCTGTGTGTATCCTTCTTTTTCTGTGTGTATCCACCCTCTCCTGTGTGTATCTTCCTCTCTCCTCTGTGTATCTTTCTCTATCCTGTGTGCATCTACCTCTCCCCTATGTGTATTTTTCCCTCTACTTTGTGTATCCTCCCCTTTCCTGTGTGTATTCTCCTGTCTCCTGTGTGTATTCTCTTTTATCTTGTGTGTTTCCTTCTCTCTCGTTTGTGTATCCTCCACTCTCCTGTGTGTATCTTCATCCTTCCTTTGTGTATCCTCCTTTATCCTGCGTCTATCTTCCTCTCTTCTATGTGTATCCTCCTCTCTCCTGTGTGCATTCTCTCCTCTGTGTGTATCATTCTCTCTCCTGTGTGTATCCTTCTCTCTTCTGTGGGTATCCTCGTCTCTTCTGTGTGTATTCTTCCTCCCTGTGTGTATACCCCTTTCTTCTGTGTGTATCTCTCTTACTCCTGTGTGTATGCCTCACTCTCCTGTGTGTATCTTCCTCTCTCCTGTGTGTATCTGCCCTCGCCTGTGTGTATTTTTCCCTTTCCTTTGTGCATCCACTTCTTTCCTGTGTGTATCCCCCTCTCTCCTTTGTGCATCCCCCTCTCTCTTGTGTGTATCTCCCTCTTCTGTGTGTATTTTCTTCTCCTTTTTGTTTTCTCCTCTCTCCTTTTTGTTTCTCCTCTCTCCTGTGTGTGTGCCTCTCTCTGCTGTGTGTATCCCCCTTTCTTCTCTGGGTATCCTTCACTCTCCTGTGTGTATCCTCCTCTCCTTTGTGTGTATCCTTACCTCTTCTGTGTGTATCCCGCTCCCCCTGTGTGTATTCTTCTCTCTCCTGTGTGTATCCTCTTTTTGTGTGTGTGTATCTTCTTCTCTCCTGTGTGCATCTGCCATGTCTCCTGTGTGTACCTCCTTTCTCCTGTGTGTATCCTCCTCTATTTTCTGTGTATCCTGCTCTCTTCTGCGTGTATGCCGCTCTCTCCTGTGTGTATCCCCATCCCCAGTATGTATCCTCTTTTTCTGTGTGTATCTTTCTCTTTTGTGTGTATCCTTCTCTCCTGTGTGTATGCTCCTGTCTCCTTTGTGTATCCTCCTCTCTCCTCTGTGTATTCTCCTCTCTCCTGTATTTATTCCCATCCCCCTGAGTGTATTCCTATGTCTACTTTGTGTATCCCCCTCTCTCCTATGTGTATCCTTTCTTCTTTTGTGTGTATCCTGCTTTCCCCTGTGTGTATCTTCCTCTCTCCTGTTTGTATCCTCCTCTCTCTTGTGTGTATCCTTTCTTCTGTGTTTATTCCCCCCGTCCTGTGTGTGTCCTCCCCTCTCCTGTGTGTATCCTCCCTTCACCTTTGTGTATCCTCCTCTCTCTTGTGTGTATTCTTTTCTCTCCTGTTTGTATACTCCTCTCTCTTGTGTGTATCCCCCTCCACCTGTGTGTATCTCCATCTCTACTGTCTGTATCCCCCTTTCTCCTGTGTGTATTCTCTCTCCTGTGGGTATCTTCTTTTCACCTCTTTGTATCCTCCTGTCTTCTTTATGTATTATTCTCTCTCCTGTGTTTATTTCCTCTCTCTCCTGTGCGTATCCCCTCTCTCCTGTGTGTATCCTCTTCTCTCCTGGGTGTATCATCTCCTCTACTCTGTCTATGCCCCTCTCTTCTGTATGTATCCCCGTTTTCTGTGTTTTCCCCCCTCTCTCCTTTGTGTATTCCCTCTCTCATCTGTGTATTTTTCTCTCCTGTGCCTATCGCCCTCTCTTCTGTGTTTATCCCCTTCTCCTGTGTGTATCATTTTCTCTTCTGTGCTTATCTTCCTCTCTGCTGTGTGTATTCTCCTCTCTCCAGTGTGTATCCTCCTCACTCCTGTGTGTATCCTTCTTCCACTGTGTATACCCCTCTCTTTGGTGTGTATCCCCCATGCTCATGTTTGTGTGCCCCACTCTCCTGTGTGTATCTTCCTTTCTCCTGTGTGAATCACCCTCTCTCCTGTGTATATGCTCCTCTCTCCTGTGTGTATCCTCCTCTTTCCTGTGTGTATCCTCCTTTCTCCTGTGTGCATCTCCCTCGTTCTTGTGTGTATTTCTTTCTCCTGTGTGTATCCCTTTCTCCTTTGTGTATCCACCTCTCTTTTTTGTGTAACCTTCTCTTCTGTGTGTATGCCCCACTTTCCTGTGTGTACCCTCCTCTCATCTGTGTGTATTTTTCTCTCCTTTGTGTATCCTCCTCTCTCTTGTTTGTATCCCACTTTCTCCTGTGTATACTTCTCTCTCTTGCGTGTATCCTCCTCTCTTATTTGTGTATCTTTCTCTCTCCTGTGTGTATCCCCCTCTCTCCTGTGTGTATGCCCCTCTCTCTTGCGTGTATTCCACTCTCTCCTGTGTGTATCCCACTCTCTCCTGTGTATACTCCTCTCTCCTGTGGTAACTCCCTCTCTCCTGTGTGTATGCTCCTTTTCTGTATGTATCCCCCTCTCTCCTGTGTGTATTTCTCTGTCTCCTGCATGTATCCAACGGTTTTGTGGGTACCCCCACTCTTCTGTGTGTATCCCCCGCTCCTGTGTGTATCTCCTTCTCTTCTGTGTGTATCTTCCTCTCTCCTCTCTGTATCCTCCTCTCTCCTGAGTGTATCTTCCTCTCTACTGTGTGTATCCCCCCTCTCCTGTGTGTATTATTCTCTCTGTTGTGTGTATCCTCCTTTTTCCTGTGTGTAATTCCCTTTCTCCTGTGTGCATCCCCCTCGCTCCTGTGTGTATTTTCCTCTCCTGTGTGTATCCCTTTCCTCTTTGTGTATCCCTTTCTCTCCTCTGTCTATCCCCACTTTTCTGTGTTTATGCCCCTTCCTCCCGTGTGTATCCTCCTCTCACCTGTGTGTATTTCTCTCTCCTGTTTGTATCATTTTTTTGTGAGTATCCTCCTCTTTTCTGAGTGTACCCTTTTTCTACTGTGTTTATCCCCATTTTATGTGTGTATGCCCCCTCCCCTTTGTGTATCCCCCTCTCCTCTATGTATCCTCCTCTCTCCTTTGTGTATCCTTCTCTTTTCTGTGTGTATCCTCCTCTCTCCTTTGTGTATTCCTTTTTCTTCTGTGTGTATCCCCATCTTTTCTGTGTGTATCCTCCTCTATCCTGTGTGTATATTCCCTCTCTCCTCTGTGTATACCCTCTCTCCTGTGTGTATTCCACTCTCTCCTCTGTGTATTCTCTTCTCCCCTGTGTGTATACTCTTCTCTCCGGTGTGTATCCCCATCACTTTTGTGTGTATCCTCCTCTCTCCTGTGTGTATCTTTTCTCTCTCCTGTGTGTATGCCCCTCTCTCCTTTGTGTATTCCCCTCACCTGTGTGTATACCCCTCTCTCTTGTGTGTATTCCCCTCTCTCCTGTGTGTATTCCCCTCTCTACTGTGTGAATTCCCCTCTATTCTGTGCCTAACTTTCTCTGTCCTGTGTGTATGCTCCTCTCTTTTGTGTTTATTCTCCTCTCTCCTGTGTGTATCCTCCTCTCTCCTTTGTGTATCCCACCACTCTCCTGTGTGTAACGCCCTCCCTCCTGTGTGTATTCCCCTCTCTGCTGTGTGGATCTTCATCTCTCCTTTGTGTATCCCTCTCTTCTGTGTGAACCCCCTCTCTCCTTTGTGTATCCAGCTCTCCTGTGTGTATCCCCTTCTCTGTTGTGTGTATTTCCCTGTCACTTGTATGTATCCAACCGTCCTGTCAGAATCTCACTTTCTCCTATGTGTATGACCCTTTTCGGTGTGTATACTCCTCTCCTGTGTGTATCCTCCTCTCTCCTGTATTTATTCTTCTCCCACTATGTGTATCCCCCTCTCTGTTATGTATATCTCCATCCCTCCTGTGTTTATGCCCCACTCTCCTGTGTGTATTTTCCTTTTTCCTGTGTTTATCTTCCCTCTCTCCTGTGTGTATCCTCGTCTATTTTGTGTGTATACTCCTCTTTCCTGTGTGTATCCCCTCTCCTTTGTGTATCCACCTCTCTCCTTTGTGTCTCCCACCGTCTCCAGTGTTTATTCCCCTCGACTGTCTGTATCCCCCTCTCTCTTGTGTGTTTCCTTCTCTTCTTTGTGTATCTTCCTCTCTGCAGTGTGTAGCCTCCTCTCTGTGTGTATCCTCCTCTCTCTTTTGTGTATCCTTCTCTCTCCTGTGTGTATCCCACCGTCTCCAGTGTTTATCCCCCTCGCCTGTGTGTATCCCCCTCTCTTTTGTGTGTTTCCCCCTCTTCTTTTTGTAACCTCCTCTCTCCTGTGTGTAGCCTTCTTTCTCCTATGTGTACTCTTTTCTATCCTGTGTGTATCCCTCTCTCTTGTGTGTATTCTTCTCTCTTCTGTGTGTATCAACCTCTCTCCTGTGTATATCCTCCTCTCTTCTGTGTGTATCCTCCACTCTCCTGTGTGTATGCCCTCTCTCTTTTGTGTTTCCCCTTCTTTTTTCTGTATCTACCTCTCTCCTGTGTGTAGCATTTTCTCTCCTGTGTGTATCCCCCTCTCTACTGTGTGTATCCCCTTCCCTTCTGTGTGTATGCCGCACTCTCCTGTTTGTATCCTTCATTTTCCTGTATGTATCCCCATCTCTCCTTTGTGTATGCCTCTCTCTCTTGTGTGTAATCCCCTCTTTCCTATGTGTAACTTCCTCTCTCCTATGTGTATCCATCTCTCTTCTTTGTATATTTTTGTCTCCTGTGAGTATCTTTTTCTCTCCTTTTTGTATCCCCCTCTCCTGTGTGTATCCTTCTCTCTCCTGTGTGTATCCTTCTGTCTCCTGTGTGTATCCATTTTTTGTGTGTGTATCCTCCACTCTCCTGTGTGTATCTTCCTCTGTCCTGTGTGTATCCTCCTCTCTCTTGTATTTTTTCTTATCTTCCTGTGTGTATTCTTCTCTCTCCTGTGTGTATGCCCCACTCTCCTGTGGGTATCACCCTCTCTCTTGTGTGTATCTCCCCTCTCTCCTGTGTGTATCCTCCTCCAATTTTTCTTTATGCCCCTCTCTTCTATTTGTATTCTTCTCTTTTTTGTGTATCCCCCTCTTTCCTGTGTGTATCACACCGTCTCCTGTGTGTATCCCCCTCGCCTCTGTGTATCCCCCTCTCTCTTGTTTGTTTCCCTCTCTTCTTTGTGTATACTCCTCTATCCTTTGTGTAGCCTTCTCTCTCCTGTGTGTATCCTCCTCTCTTCAGTGTGTATCCCCCTCTGTCTTGTGTGTATGTCACACTCTCCTGTTTGTATACCCCTTTCTTTTGTGTGTATCCCCCACTCTCCTTTGTGTATCACACCGTCTCCTGTGTGTATTTCCCTCGCCTGTGTGTATTCCCACTCTCTTGTGTGTTTTCCTCTATTCTTTGTGTATACTCCTCTCTCCTGTGTGTAGCCTTTTCTCTCCTGTGTGTATCCTCCTCTCTCCTGTGTGTATTCTTCTCCCTTTTGTGTGTATGCTGCACTCTCCTATTTGTATCCCCCTTTCTCCTGTGTGTATCTCCTTCTCTACTTTGTGTGTTCTCATCTCTCCTGTATGTATGTCCTCTCTATTGTGTGCCTTCTTCTCTTTCCTGTGTGTATCACCCTCACTCCTGTGTGTGTAACCTTGTCTCTTGTGTGCACCCAACTCTCCTCTGTTTATCCTTCTCTCTCCTTTGTTTATGCCTTTCTCCTATGTGTATCCTCCTCTCTCCTGTGTGTATCCTCCTTTCTCCTGTGTGTATCCTCCTCTCTCCTGTGTGTATCCTCCTCTCTCCTGTGCGTATTCTTCTCTCTCCTGTGTGTATTTTCCACTCTCCGGTGTGTATCTTTCCCCTGTGTGTAATCCTCCTCTCTTTTTTGTGTTTCTTCCCTCTCTCCTGTGTGTAACCACTTTCTCACTTTTGTGTATCCCCCATTTCTTCTGTGTGTATCCCCCTCTCTTCCGTGCGTATCCCCTTTCTCCTGTTTGAGTCCTCCTCTCTCCTGTGTGTATCTTCCTCTCTCCTGTGAGTACGCCCCTCTCCACTCTGTGTATCCCCCTCTCTTGTGTGTATCCTCCTCTCTCCTGGGTTTATCCCCCTTTCCCCTGTGTGTATTTCACTTTCCTCTGTGTATTCCCCACTCTACTTTGTGTGTCTCCCTCTTCTGTGTGTATCTTACTTTCTCCTGTGTGTATCTTTTTTTCTCCTCTGTGTATTCCTTTTTCTCCTGTATGTATAACACCTCTCCTTTGTGTATCTTCCTCTCTCCTGTGTGTATTCTTCTGTCTCCTGTGTGTATCCTTCTCTCTTTTGTGTGTATTCTCCTCTCTTCTGTGTGCACCTTCCTCTCTTCTCTGTGTATCACCCCTCTCCTGTGTGTATCCCCCTCTCTCCTGTGTGTATCCTTCTGTCTTCTGTGTGTATCCTTCTGTTTTCAGTATGTATCCTCCTCTCTCCTGTGTGTATCCTAATCTCCTGTGTGTGTCTTCCTCTCTCCTCTGTGTATTCTCCTCTCTCCTGTGTGTATTCTATTATCTTCTGTGTGTATCCCTCTTCCCTCCTTTGTGTATCCCCGCTCTCTCCTGTGTGTATCCCCCCTCTCCTGTGTGTAGCCCCCTCTCTCCTGTGTGTTTTTCTTCTCTACTCTATGTATCCTCCGCTCTTCTGTGTGTATCCTTCTCTCTCCTGAGTGTACGCCCTTCTCTTCTGTGTGTATCCCCATCTCCTGTGTGTATTCTTATCTCTCCTGTGTGTATCTCCTTTTCTCCTGTGTGTATCACCCTCTCCAGTGTGTATGCCTCTCTCTTCTGTTTGTTTCCCCATTTCCTGTGTGTATCCTCCTCTCTCCTGTGTGTATCCTTTTCTCTTTTGGGTGTACATCCCACTCTCCTGTGTGTATGCCCCTCTCCTTTTTGTATCCTTTTCTCTCTTGTATACCCCCCTCTCATGTCTGTACCGTTCTTTTTCTTGTGAGTATTTCCCTCTCCTGTGTTTCTCAATCCTCTCTCCTGTGTATCCTCCTCTCTCCTGCGTGTATCCTTTTCTCTCCTGTGTGTATCCTCCTGTCTTTTGTGTGTATCCTCCTCTCTCCTGCGTGTATCCTCCTCTCTTCTGTCTGTATCCTATTCCTTTTATGCGTATTTTCCTCCCTTCTGTATTTATCCTTCTCCCCCTGTGTGCACCAACCATCTCCTGTTTGTATCTCCCTCCATCCTGTGTCTATGCCCCACTCTCCTGTTGGTATTTTTTTCTATCCTGTGTGTATTTTTCTTCTCTGCTGTGTGTATCCTCCTTTCTTTTTTCTGTGTGCTTTTTTTTACTGTGTGTATCCCCCTCTCGTGTGTATCCCCTTCTCTTCTGTGTGCACTTTCCCCACTTTTGTGTGTACACCCCTCGCCTGTGTGTATCTCCCTCTCTACTGTGTGTTTCCTTCTCTCCTTTGTTTATCCTCCTCTCTTTTGTATGTATTTTCCTCTCTCCTGAGTGTATCCTAATCTCTGCTGTGTGTATCTTTTTCTCGCCTATGTGTATCCCCCTCTCGCCTATGTGTATCCCCCCTCCTGTGTGTATGCTGCACTCTCCTGTTTGTATCTCCCTCTTTCCTGTGTGATTCCCCCTCTCTCCTGTGTGTATCCTCCTCTGGCTTGTCTGTATCCTCCTCTCTCCTGTGGGTATCCCCCCTTTTTCTGTGTACCCCCATTCCTCCTGTGTGTATTTCCCCCTCTTCTGTGTGTATCCTCTCTCCTGCGTGTATCCTCCTCTCTTCTCTTCCTATCATCTTCCCTTTTGTGTGTATTCTCCTCTCTTCTGTATTTATCCTTCTTTTACTGTGTGTATAGCCCTCTCTCCTGTTTGTATCCTCCTCTCTCCTGTGTGTATCCCCCATCTCCTGTGTGTATACCCCCTCTCCTGTGTGTACTTCCCCGTCTCCTGTGTGTATACCTCTCGCCTGTTTGTATTCTTCTCTCTCCTGTGTATTTCCCCTCCATTTTGTGAATCCTCCTCTCTCCCGTGTGTATCCTTCTCTCTCCTGTGTGTATCCTCCTTTCTTCTGTGTGTATTTTCCTCTCTCCTGTGTGTATCCCTCTCCTTCTGTGTGTATCCTTCTCTCTCCTTTGGGTTTCCCCCTCCCTCCTGTGTGTATTTCGCACTTTCCTGTTTGTATCCTTCTCTATCCTGTGTGTTTCCCCCTCTCTCCTGTGTGAATCCTCTTCTCTACTGTGTCTATGCCCCTCTGTCTTGTGTGTATTCTCCTTTTTCCTTTATGTATTCCCCACTCTCCTCTGTTTCCCCATCTCCTGTGTGTATCCCCCTCTCTCCTCTGTATTCCCTTTCTCCTGTGTGTATCCAAATCTCTTGTTTGTATACCCTCTCTCCTGTGTGTATGCCCCTCTCCTGTGTGTATCCTCCTTTCTCCTGTGTGTATCCTCCTCTCTCATTTGTGTATCCTCTTCTCTTCTGTGTGTATTTTCCACTTCCCTGTGTGTATCCTTCTCTCTCCTGTGTGTATTTTCTACTCTCCTGTGTGTGTCTTTCTTTCTCCTGTGTGTATCCCTCCTGTCTTTTTTGTGTTTCTCCCCTTTCTCCTGTGTGTATTTCCTTTCTCTCTTGTGTGTATCCTTCCATTCTTTTGTGTGTATCACCCTCTCTCCTGCGTGTATATTCCTTTATCCTATGTGTATCCCACCTCTCTCCTCTGTGTTTTTCCCCTCTCTACTGTGTGTAACCCCTTTTTCTCCTGTGTGTATCTTTCCTTTCTCCTGTGAGTATCACCCTTTCTCCTGTGTGTATCCCCTTTCGCCTGTTTGTATTTTCCTCTCTCATGTGTGTATCATCCTCTCTCCTGTGTGTATCCCCATCTCCTGTGTTTATCCTCCCCTCTCCTGTGTGTATCCCCCTTTCTTCTGTGTGTATTCCCTTTCCTGTGTGCATGCTCCTTTCTACTTTGTGTATTTTCCTCTCCTGTGTGTATCCTCCTCTCTCCTGTGTGATTCCTTTTCTCTCCTTTGTATATCCCCCTTTCTCCTGTGTGTATCCCCACTCTCCTGTGTGTATCCTTCTCTCTCCTGTGTGTATCCTTCTCTCATTTCTGTGTATCTTCCTCTCTCCGGTGTGTACCCTTCTTTCTCCTGTGTGTATCACCCCTCTTCTGTGTGTATCCTTCTTTCTCCTGTGTGTATCCTTCTTTATTTTGTGTGTATCCTTCTCTCTTCTGTGTGTATTCTTTTCTCTCCTGTGTGTATTTTTTTCCTTTGTGTATCTTCCTCTTCTGTGTGTATCCTGCTCTCTCCTATGTGTATCCTCCTCTCTCCTGTGTGTATTCCTTTTCTCTCTTGGATGTATCCCCCTTCTCTCTCGTGTGTATCTCCCCTCTCTTCGTGTGTATCCCCCTCTCACCTATGTGTATCCTCCACTCTTCTGTGGGTTTCCCCTCTTTCCTCTGTGTATTCTCCTCTCTTCTGTGTGTATCCTTTTCTCTTCTACGTGTATGCCTCTCTCTCCTTTGTGTATTCTTCTCTCCTGTGTGTATTCTCCTCTCTCCTGTGTGTATCTCCCTTTCTCTTGTGTGTATTCCCCTCTCCTGTGTGTTTCCTTTTCTCTCCTTTGTGTATCCTTCTCTCTTTTCAGTATATCACCCTCTATCCTGTGTGTATCACCCATTTTTTGTATCCTCTTTTCTTCTTTTTGTATCTTCTTCTCTCCTCTGTGTACCCTCCCCTATCCTGTGTGTATCACCTTTCTTCTGTGTGTATCATTTTCTCTCCTGTGTTTATCCCCAATTTTTTGTGTGTATCCTCATCTCTCCTGTGCATATACTCCTCTCACCTCTTTGTATCCTCCTCTCTTCTGTTTGTATCCCCCTCTCCTGTGTGTATTCCCCCTCTCCACTGTGTGTATCCTCGTCTCTCCTGCGTGTATCCTCCTCTATTCTTTGTGTATCCTCCCGTCTCCTGTGTGAATTTTCCTCTGTCCTGCGTGTATTTTTCTCTCTTCTGTCTGTATTTTATTCTATTTTGTGTGTATCTTTCTTTCTCCTGTCATTATCCTTCTTTCACTGTGGGTATCCCCCTGTTTCCTCTGTGTATCCCCCTCTCTTCTATGTGTATGCCACACTCTCCTGTGTGTATCCCCTTTCTCCTGTGTGTATCCTTCCTCTCTCCTGTGTTTACCGTCCTCTCTCCTCTGTGTATGCCTCTCTCTCCTGTGTGTATCCCACTCTTTCTGGTGTGTATCCTTCACTCCGTTGTATTTATTCTTCTCTATTTTGCGTTTATCCCCCTAATTCCTGTGTGTATCCTCCTCTCTCCTGTGTGTATTTTTCTCTCTCTTGTGTGTATCCTCCTCTCTCCTGTGTGTATCCCCCTCCTCTTTTGTGTATGCCACACTTTCCTGTTTGTATCCTCCACTCTCCTGAGTGTATTCCCCTCTCTCTTGTGTGTGTCCTCCTCTCTCCTGTTTCTATCATTTTCTCTTCTGTGTGTATTTTTTTCCTTTCTTTATTCTCCTCTCTTTTTTGTGTATCCCACTCTTTCCTGTGTGTATCCTTCCTAATTTTTTGTGTTTCCCCCTCGCCTGTCTGTATCCCCCTTTCTCCTGTGTGCTTTCCCTCTCATTTGTGTATTCTCCTCTCTCTTGCGTGTATCCTCCACTCTGCTGTGTTTATCCTCCTCTTTTTTGCGTTTATCCCCCTCATTCCTGTGTGTATTTTTTCTCCTGTGTTTATCCCCCTTTCCTGTGTGTATCCCCCTCCCTTTTGGTGAGTGCTGCACTCTCCTGTTTGTATCTTCCACTCTCCTGAGTGTATTCCGCTTTCTTCTGTGTGTATCCTCCTTTCACGTGTGTATCCTTTTCTCTCTAGTTTGCATCATTTTCTCTCCTGTGTTTATCCTCCTCTCGCCATTCTGTATCCTCTTTTTTATGTGTATCCTCCTCTTTCCTGTGTGTATCCTCCTCTCTCCTGTGTGTACCTTCTTCTCTCTTGTGTGAATACCTCCTCTCTCCAGTGTGAATCCTCCTCTCTATTGTGTGTATCCTCCTCTATTCTGTGTATATTATTCTCTCTCCTGTGTGTATCTCACTCTTCTGCGTGTATTCTTTTTTTCTTGTGTGTATCCCCTCTATCCTGTGTGTATCAGCCTCTTCTTTGTGTATGCTTTTGTCTCTTTTGTGTATTCTCTTCTCTCCTCTGTGTATCTTCTTCTGTCGTTTGTGTATCCTCCTCTCTCCTATATGTATCCTCCTCTCTCCTGTGTGTATCCTCCACTCTGCTGTGTTTATCCTTCTCTTTTTTGCGTTTATCCCCCTCATTCCTGTGTGTTTCCTTTTTTCTCTTGTCTGTATTTTCTTCTCTCTTGTGTGTATCCTCTTCTCTCCTGTTTATCCCCCTCCCCATTTGTGTATGCCACACTCTCCTGTTTGTATCCCAACTCTCCTGAGTGTATTCCCCTCTCCTGTGTGTATCTTTCTCTCTCCTGTGTGTATCCTTCTTTCACATGTGTATCTTCCTCTCTCCTGTTTGTTTCATTTTCTCTCCTGTGTGTATTCTCCTTTCTCCTTTCTGTATCCTCCTCTCTTTTGTGTGTATCCTTCTCTCTCCTGTGTGTATCTTCCTCTTCTGCGTGTATCCTTTTTTGTTCTGTGTGTATCCTGCTCTATCCTGTGTGTATCAGCCTCTCCTTTGTGTATGTTTTTGTCTCTTCTGTGTATTCTTCTTTCTCATGTGTGTATCTTCCTCTCTAATGTGTGTATCCTTCACTCTCCTGTGTGTATCTTCCTCCCCCTGTGTGTATCCTACTCTCTCCTGTGTGTATCCTTCTCTCTCCTGTGTGTATCATTTTTTCTTCTCAGTGTATCCTTCTTTCATCTGTGGGGATCTTTCCCTCTCCTGTGAGTATCATCCTTTCTCTTGTGTGTATCTTCCTCTCTCCTGTGTGTATCCTTTTCTATTCTGTGTGTATCCTTCTGTCTTCTGTGTTTATCCTCCTCCCTCCTGTGTGTATTTTCTTTTCTCCCTTGGGTATCCCCCCTCTCTCCTGTGTGTATCTTCCTCTCTCCCGTGTGTATCCTCCTGCATCATGTGTGTATCATTCTCTCTCCTTTGTGTATGCCCCTCTCTTCTGTGTGTATTCCCCTCTACTGTGCGTACCCTCCTCTCTGCTCTGTGAATCCTACACTCTCCTGTGTGTATCCTCCTCTCTTTTCTTTTTATCTTCCTCTCTCCTGTGTGTATTTTCTTCTTAACTTTGCGTATCCCTTCTCTCTCCTGTGTTTATAACCCTCTCTCTTGTGTGTATCCTCCTCTCTTTTGTGTGTATCTTTTCTCTCTCCTGTGTGTATGCCCCTTTTTTGTGTATTTTCCTCACCTGTGTGTATACCCCTGTCTCCTCTGTGTATCCCCTTTTCTCCTGTGTATATCCCCCTCTCTATTTTGTGAATTCCCGTCTCTCCTGTGCGTATCATTCTCTCTCCTGTGTGTATGCTTCTCTCTTTTGTGTGTATCATCCTCTCTCCTGTGTGTATCCTCCTCTCTCCTGTGTGTATCCTCCTCTCTCCTGTGTTTACGCCCCTCTCTTATGTGTGTATAACCCTTTCCTGTGTGTATTCATTTGTCTACTTTGTGTATTTTTTTGTGTGTGTATGCCCCTCTCTTGTGTGTGTATCTCACTCTCCTATGGGTATCCTCCTCTCTCCAGTGTGTATCTTACACTTTCCTCTGTATCTTTTTCTCTTCTGCGCGTATCCTCTCCTCCCCTCTATCTATGCTCCTCTCTTCTATATGTATCCCCCTCTCCTGTGTTTATCTTCCTCTCTCCTGTGTGTATTCCACACTCTCCTCTGTGTATCCCCCATTCCTGTTAGTATCCCACTCTCTTCTCTGTGTATCCCCCACTTTTGTGTTTATTTTCTTCTCTTCTGTGTGTATCTTCCTTTATTTTCTGTGTATCCCCCCTCTCCTGAGTGTATCCTTTCTTCTCCTGTGTGTATGCTCGTCTTTCCTGTGTGTATTTTTCTTAATCCTGTGTTCATCCCCCTCGCTCCTGTGTGTATTTCCCTGTTTTGTGTGTATCTTTTACTCCTTTGTATATTTCCCTCTCTTTTCTTTGTATCTTCCCTTTTGTCTGTGTATGCCCCTCTCTCCTGTGTGTATCCTTTTCTAACCTGTGTTTATTCCTCGCTCCTGTGTGTTTTATTTTCTCTTTAATGTGTATCCTTTTCTCTCCTGTGTCTATCATTCTCTCTTTTGTGTGTATCCTTCTTCTCTCCTCTGTGTATTTTTTCCTCTTCCGTGTGTATCCTCCTCTCTCCTGCGTGTATCCTCCTCTCTCCTGTGTGTATGCCCCTCTCCTTTGTGTATACCCCTCTCTCCTATGTGTATTCACCTCTCTCCTGTGTGGATCCCCCTCTCTCTTGTGTGTATCGTTTTATCCTGTGTGTATCCGTCTCTCTATTGTGTGTATCCTCCTTTCTCCTGTGTGTATTCTTCTCTCTCCTGTGTGTAACTTTTCTCTTTTCTGTGTGTATGCCCCTCTCTCCTTTGTGTATTTTCTTCACCTGTGTTTATACCCCTCTCTTCCTTGTGTATCCCCCTCTCTCCTGTGTGTATCCCCCTATTTATTTTGTGAATTCCCATCTCTCCTGTGCATATCATTCTCTCCTGTGTGTATACTCCTCTCTTTTGTGTGTATCCTCCTCTCTCCTGTGTGTATCCTCCTCACTCCTGTGTGTATCCGCCCTCTCTCCTGTGTGTAATGCCCTCTCTCCTCTGTGTATTAACCTCTCTCCTGTGTATACTCCTCTCTTCTGCATGTATCCTCCTCTCTTTTTTGTGCATCTTCCTCTCTTCTATGTGTGTTTTTCTCTCTCCTGTCTGTATGCCCCTGTCTCTTGTGTGTATTCCCCTCTCCTTTGTGTGTTTCCCTCTCTCTCCTATGCGTATCCTACTCTTCTTTGTGTATACCCTCTTCTGTGTATATCTTCCTCTTTTTTGTGTATTTCCCTCTCTTCTGTGTATATTTCCCTGTCTCCTGTATGTATCCAACTCTCCTGCATGTACCCCCTCTCTCCTGTGTGTATGCCTTTCACCTGTGTGTATACTCCTCTCCTCTGTTTATCCTCCTTTCTCCTGTGTGTATCCTCTTTTCTCCTGCGTGTATCCCTCCGCTTTCCTGTGGGTTTCCCTCCCTCCTGTGTGTAACACCTTTCTTTCCTGTGTGTATCACCTTTCTCTCCTGTGTATCCTTCTCTCTCTTGTGTGTATCCCCCTCTCCTGTTTGTTTTCTCCTATCTCCTATGTGTATCCTCCACTCTTTTGTGTTTATGCCCCTCTCTCCTGTGTGTATCTCCCTCTCCTATGTGTATCCTCCTATCTCCTGGGAGTATCCTTTTCTCTCCTGTGTGTATCCTCTCTCCTGTGTCTATCCCCCTTCTCTCTGTTGTGTGTATCCTCCTCTCTCCTGCGGGTATCCTCCACTGTGCTTCGAGTATCCTCCACTCTTCTGCATGTATCTTCCTCTCTCCTGTTTGTATACACCTCTCCTGAGTGTATACCCCTCTCTCCTATGTGTATTCCCCTCTCTCCTGTGTGGCACCCCTTTCTTTTGTGTGTTTTGCCCTCTCCTGTGTGTATCCTCCTTTCTTCTGTGTGTATCTTCCTCTTTCCTGTGTGTATCTTCCTCTCTCTTATGTGAATCTCCCTCTCTCCTGTGAGTATGCCCCTCTCTCGTGTGTATTCCCTCAGTTTTGTGTGTTTACCATCTCTCCCGTGTGTATCCCCCTCTTCTGTGTATACCCCTCTCTCCTGTGTGTATTTTCCTGTCTTCTGTATGTATTAAAGTCTCCTGTGTTTATCCCCCTTTCTCCTGTGTGTACTTCCTTGTCTTCTGTATGTATCCAACTCTTCTATGTGTATCACCCTCTCTTCTGTGTGTATGCTCCTCTTTTGTGTGTCCACTCCTTTCTCCTGTGTGTTTCCTTCTCTCTCCTGGGTGTATCCTCCTCTCTCCTGTGTGTATTTTTCCACTTTTCTGTGTTTCTTCCATCTCTCCTGTGTGTAACACCTTTCTTTTCTGTGTGTATTACCTTTTTCTCCTGTGTTTACCCCCGTCAGTTGTGTGTATTCTCTCTCTCCTGTTTGTTTTCTCCTCTCTCTTGTGTGTATCCTTTTCTTTTCTGTGTTTACGCTTCTCTCTCTTGTGTGTATCACTCTTTCCTGTGTTTATCCCCCTTTTCCTGTGTGTATTCCCGTTTTTGTGTGTATGTCCCTCTCTCCTCTGTGTATCTTTCTCTTTTATGTGTATCTTTTTCTCTCCTGTGTGTATCTTTTTGTGTCCGGTGTGTATTCCCTTCTCTCCTGTGTGTATACCCCTGTTTTCTGTGTGTATCCTCCTCTCTCCTGTGGGTATCCTGTTCTCTTCTCTATGTATGCCCTCTCTCCTGTATGTATCCCCCTCTCCTCTGTGTATTTTTCTCTCCTCTGCATATCCCCCTTTCTTCTGTGTGTATCCCCCACTCCTGTGTTTATTCTTTTTTCTTCTGTGTGTATCTTCTTCTCTTCTCTGAGTATCCTCCTTTCTCCTATGGGTGTCTTCCTCTCTCCTGAATGTATTCCCCCTCTCCTGTGTGTATCCTTCTCTCTCCTGTGTGGATCTTCCTTTTTCCTTGTGTATTTCCATTTCTCTTGTGTGCATCCTTCTCACTCCTTTGTGTATTTTTCTCTCTTGTGTGTATTCCCCCTTTTCTGTGTTTATGTTCCACTCCCTTGTGTGTATCCTTTTCTCACCTGTGTGTATCCCTCGCTCCTTTGTGTATTTTCCTCTCTCCTGTGTGTATCCCCCTTCTCTCCTGTGTGTATTTTTCTCTCTCCTGTGTGTATCCCCCTCTCTTCTGCGGGTATCCTCCTCTGTCCTGCATCTTATATTTTTTCTCCTGCGTGTGTCCTTTTCTCTCCTGTGTTTATACCCCTCTCCTGTGTGTATACTTCCCTCCTGTGTGTATACCCCTCTCTCTTATGTGTATTTCCTTATCTCCTTTGTGGATTTCCCTCTCTCTTGTGTGCATCACCCTCTCCTGTGTGTATCTTGTTCTCTCCTGTGTGTATCCGTTTCTCTTCTGTGTGTATTCTTCGTTCTCCTGTGAGTATCCTCTTCTCTACTGTGTGTATCTTCCTCCTCTTGTGTGTATCCCACTCTCTCCAGTGTGTATCATCTTTCTTCTGTGTGTATGCCTCACTCTCCTGTGTGTATCTCCCTCTCTCCTGTTAGTATCACCCCTCTCCCCTGTGTGTATCCCCCTTCTAGCCTTTATGTATCCTACTCTTTTCTGTGTGCGTCCCCCTCTTTCTTGTGTGTATTCTCCTTTCTCTTGTGTGTATCCTCCTCTCTCCTTTGTGTAACTTCCACTCTCCTGTGTGTATCCCCATCTTTCCTGTGTGTATTTTCCTTTATCCTGCTTGTATCCTCCTCTCTCCTGTGTGTATCCTCCTCTCTTCTGTATCATTCCTTCCTGTGTGTATACCCCTCTCTTCTGTATCTCTCTTTCTCCTGTGTGTATGCTCCACTCTCCTGTGTGTATCTTCCTCTCTCCTGTGTGTATCTGCGCTCTCCTGTGTGTATTCTTTCCTTTCCTTTTTGTATCCACTTCTTTCCTGTGCGTATCCCCTTCTCTCCTTTGTGTATCTCCTCTCTTCTGTGTGTATCTTCCTCTCTGCTGTGTGTATCTTGTTTTCTTCATTGTCTACGCCCCTCTCTCCTGTGTGTATTCCCTTCTCCTGTGTGTTTCCTCCTCTTTCCTGTGTTTATCCATTTTTCTCCTGCGTATATTTCCGCCTTCTTTGTGTAAGCCCCTCTCTCCTGTGTGTATCTCCCTCTCCTTTGTTTATCCTCTACTCTTCATGGTGTATCCTCCTCTCTCTTCTTTTCATTTTCTACTCTCCTGTGTGTATCCCTTTTTCCTTTGTGTATCCTCTTCTCTCCTGTGTGTACACCCTCTCTTTTTTGTGTATCCCCCTCTCTTCTGTGGGTATCCTTCACTCTCCTGTGTGTATCCTCCTCTCTTTTGTGTTTCCTTCCCTCTTCTGTGTGTATCCCGCTTTCCCTGTGCGTATCATTCTTTCTCCTGTGTGTATCCTCTTCTTTCCTGTGTGTATCTTCTTCTCTCCTGTGTGTATCGCCCCTGCCTTCTGTGTGTATTTTCTTCTATTTTGTGTGTATCCTGCTCTCTTCTGTGTGTATGCCCCTCTCTCCTGTGTGTATCCCCATCCACTGTATGTATTCTTCTCTTTTCTGTGTGTATTTTCCTCTTTTGTGTGTATCCCCATTTTCTGTGTGTATGCTCCTCTCTCCTTTGTGTATTCTCCACTGTCCTATGTGTATCCTCCTCTCTCCTGTGTGTATCCTCCTCTCTCCTGTGTTTATCCCTGTCCCCCTGCGTGTATCCCTCTGTCTTCTGTGTGCATTTCCCTCTCTCCTATGTGTAACCTTCCCTCTTTTGTGTGTATCCTTCTTTGTCCTATGCGTATCTTCTTCTCTCCTGTGTGTATCCTCCTCTCTGTTGTGTGTATCCTTCTCTATTCTGTGTTTATTCCTCTCTCTCCTGTGTGTATCCTCCTCTATCCTGTTTTTATCCTCCCTTCACCTGTGTGTATCCTCCTCTCTCTTGTGTGTATTTTCTTCTTTCCTTTGTGTATACTCCTCTCTCCTGTGTGTATCCCCCTCTTCCTGTGTGTATCTCCCTCGCTACTGTCTTTATCCCACGTTCTCCTGTGTGTATCCTTCTCTCTCCTGTGTGTATCTTTCTTTCACCTCTGTGTATCCTCCTGTCTCTTTTATGTATTCTTCTCTCTCCTGTGTTTATCCCGCCTCTCTCCTGTGTGTATCCTCCTTTCTCCTGTGTGCATCTCCCTTGCTCTTGTGTGTATTTCTTTCCCCTCTGTGTATCCCTTTCTCCTTTGTGTATCCACCTCTCTCCTTTATGTAACCCCCATCTTTTTTGTGTACGCCCCACTCTTCTATGTGTATCCTCCTCTCACCTTTTTTTATTTTTCTCTCCTTTGTGTATCCTCCTCTCTCCTGTGTGTATCCAACTTTCTCCTGTGTATATTTCTCTCTCCTGCGTGTATCCTCCTCTCTCCTTCGTGTATCTTTCTCTCCTGTGTGTATTCCCCTCTCTCCTCTGTGTATGCCCCTCTCTCTTGTGTGTATTCCCCTCTCTCTTGTGTGTATTTCACTCTATCCTGTGTATACTCCTCTCTTCTGTGTGTATCTCCCTCTCTCCTTTGTGTATCCCCCTCTTCTGTATGTATCCCCCTATCTCCTGTGTGTATTTCCCTGTCTCCTGCATGTATCCAACGCTTTTGTCTGTACCTCTCTCTCCTTTGTGTATCCCCCTCTCTTCTGTGGGTATCCTTCCCTTTCCTGTGTGTATCCTCCTCTCTTTTGTGTGTATTTTTCTTTCTTCTGTGTGTATCCCGCTTCCCCTGTGTGTATCCTTCTCTCTCCTTTGTGTATCCTCTTTTTTGTGTGTGTTTCTTCTCTCCTGTGTGTATTCCCACTGTCTCCTGTGTGTACCCCCTCTCTCCTGTGTGTATCCTTCTCTATTTTGTGTGTATCCTGCTCTCTCCTATGTGTATCCTTTTCTCTCCTGGGTTTATTCCCATCCCCTGTATGTATCCTCCTCTTTTCAGTGTGTATTTTTCTGTTTTGTGTGTATCCCTTTCTCCTGTGTGTATGCTCCTCTTTTTTTTGTATACTCCACTGTCCTGTGTGTATCCTTTTCTCTCCTGTGTGTATCCTCATCTCTCCTGTATTTATCCCCATTCCCCTGTGCATATACTTCTGTCTCCTGTGTGTATCCCCCTCTCTCCTATGTGTATCTTTTCCTCTTTTGTGTGCATCCTTATTTCCCCTGTGTGTATCTACCTCTCTCCTGTCTGTATCCTCCTCTCTCTTTTGTGTATCCTCCTCTTTTCTGTGTTTATTCCTCTATCTCCTGTCTGTAGCCTCGTCTCTCCTGTTTGTATTCTCCCTTCACCTATGTGTATCCTCCTCTCTCTTGTGTGTATTCTCTTCTCTCCTGTGTGTATACTCCAATCTTTTGTGTGTATCCCCCCCGTTTGTATCTTCCTCTCTACTGTCTGTATCCCCCTTTCTCATGTGTGTGTCCTTCTTTCTTTTGTGTGTATCTTCCTTTAACTTCTGTGTATTCTCTTGTCTCCTTCATGTATTCTTCTCTCTCCTGTGTTTATCCCCCGCTCTCCTGTGTGCATCCTTCTCTCTCCTCTCTGTATCCTTCTCTCTCCTGTGTGTATCCCCCTCTCTTCTGCGTGTATCATCTCCTCTCCTCTGTCAATCCTCCTCTCTTCTGTATGTATCCCCCTCTCCTGTGTTTTTCCTCCTCTCGCCTGTGGGTATCCACTCTCTCGTTTGTGTATTTTTCTCTCCTGTGCCTATCTCCCTCTTTTCTGGGTGTATCTCCTTCTCCTGTGTGTATTCTTTCCTCTTCTGTGGGTATCTTCCTTTCTCCTGGGTGTATCCTCCTCTCTCCAGTGTGTATTCTCCTCACTCCTGTGTGTATTCTTCTACCACTCTGTGTATACCCCTCTCTTTTGTGTGTATCCCCCACCCTCAAGTTTGTGTGCTTCACTCTTCTGTGTGTATCTTCCTTTCTCCTGTGTGTATTACCCTCTCTCCTGTGTATATGCTCCTCTCTCCTGTGTGTATCCTCCTCTTTCCTGTGTGTATCCTTTTTTCTCCTTTGTGCATCTCCCTCCCTCTTGTGTGTATTTCTTTCTCCTGTGTGTATCCGTTTCTCCTTTGTGTATCCACCTCTCTTTTTTGTGTAATCCCCCTCTTCTGTGTGTATTCTCCACTCTTTTGTGTGTATCCTCCTCTAACCTGTGTTAATTTTTCTCTCCTTTGTGTATCCTCCTCTCTCCTGATTGTGTTCCTCATTCTCCTGTGTATACTTCTCTCTCCTGAGTGTATACTTTTCTTCTCCTTTGGGTATCTTTCTCTCTCCTGTGTGTATCCCCCTCTCTCCTGTGTGTATGGCCCTTTCTCTTGTGTGTATCCTCCTCTCTCCTGTGTGTATGGCCCTCTCCTTGTATGTATTCCCCTCTCTCCTGTGTGTATCCCACTCTCTCCTGTGTATACTCCTCTCTCCTGTGTGTATCTCCCTCTCTGCTGTATGTATCGCCCTCTTCTGTATATATCCCCCCTCTCCTGTGTGTATTTTTCTGTCTCCTGCATGTATCCAACCCTTTTGTGTGTACCCCCTCTCTTCTGTGTGTATCCCCCACTCCTGTGTGTATCTCCTTCTCTTCTGTGTGTATCTTCCTGTTTCCTCTCTGTATCCTCCTCTCTCCTGTGTGTATCTTCCTGTCTACTCTGTGTATCCCTTCTCTCCTCTGTGTATCATCCTCTCTACTGTGTGTATCCTCCTCTTTACTGTGTGTATTTCCCTTTCTCCTGTGTTCATTTTTCTCGCTCCTGTGTGTATTTCCCTCTTCTGTGTGTATCCCTTTCTCCTTTCTGTATCCCTTTTTCTCCTCTGTGTATCCCCACTTTGCTGTGTTTACACCCCTCCCTCCTGTGTCTATCCTCCTCTCACCTGTGTGTATTTCTCTCTTCTGTTCCTATCATCTTTTCTTGTGAGTATCCTCCTCTCTTCTTTGTGTACCCCCTTTCTACTGTGTTTATTTCCATTTTATGTGTGTATGCCCCTCCCCTGTGTGTATCACCCTCTCCTGTGTGTATTCTCCTCTCCCCTGTGTGTATTCTTCTCTCTTCTATGTGTATCCTCCTCTCTCTTATTTGTGTATCCTTCTTTCTTCTGTGTGTATCCTCATCTTTTCTGTGTGTATTCTCCTCTATCCTGTGTTTATATTCCCTCTCTCCTGTGTGTATCCCCTCTCTCCTGTGTGTATCCCTCTCTCTCCTCTGTGTATCCTCCTCTCTCCTGTATGTATCCTCTTCTCTCCTGTGTGTATCCTCATCTCTTTTGTGTGTGTCCTCCTCTCTCCTGTGTGTATCTTTTCTCTCTCCTGTGTTTATGACCCTCTCTGCTTTGTGTATTTCTCTCACCTGTGTGTATACCCCTCTCTCCTCTGTGTATCCCCTTCTCCTGTGTGTTTCCTCATTTTTCTTGTGTTTATCCCATTTTCTCCTGTGTGTATCCCCTTCTTCTGTGTGCAAGCCCCTCTCTCCTGTGTGTATCTTTTTCTCTTGCGTTATCCTCCTCTCTCCATGGTGTATCGTTCTCTCTTTTCTGTTTATTCCCTGAGCTCCTGTGTGTATCTTTTTTTCTTTGTGATTCCTCTTCTCTCCTGTGTGTACCCACTCTCTCCTGTTTGTATCCCCCTCTCTTCTGTGGGTATCCTTCACTCTCCTTTGTGTATCCTCCTCTCTTTTGTGTGTATTTTTTCCTCTTGTGTGCATCCCTCTTCCCCTGTGTGTATCCTTCTCTCTTTTGTGTGTATCCATTTCTTTCCTGTGTGTATCTTCTTCTCTCCTGTGCTTATCCCCCCTGTCTCCTGTGTGTACCCCCCTCTCCTGTGTGTATCCTCCTCTATTTTGTGTGTATCCTGCTCTCTTCTGTGTGTATGCCCCTCTCTCCTGTGTGTATCCCAATCCCCTGTATGTATTCTCCTTTTTTCTGTTTGTATCTTTCTCTTTTATGTGTATCCCCCTCTTCTGTGTGTATGCTTCTGTCTCCTTTGTGTATCCTTTACTGTTCTGTGTGTATCCTCCTTTCTTCTGTGTGCATTTTCCTCTCTCTATTTATTTCTGTCCCCCTGTGTGTATCCCTCTGTCTCCTGTGTGTACCCCCTCTCTCCTCAGTGCATCCTTCCCTCTTTTGTGTGTATCCTCCTTTCCCCTGTGTGTATCTTCCTCTCTCCTGTGTGTATCCTCCTCTCTCTTGTGTGCATCCTCCTATTTTCTGTGTTTATTCCCCTCTCTCCTGTGTGTATTCTCCTCTCTCCTGTTTGTATCATTTCTTCACCTGTGTGTATTCTCCTCTCTCTTGTGTGTATTCTCTTTTCTCCTGTGTGTATACTCCTCTCTATTGTGTGTATCCACCTCCCCCTGTATGTATCTTCCTCTCTACTGTCTGTATTCCCCTTTTCTTCTGTGTGTATCCTTCTGTCTCCTGTGTGCATCTTCCTTTCACCTCTGTGTATCCTCCTGTCTCCTTTATGTATTCTTCTCTCTCCTGTGTTTATCCCCCCTCTCTCCTGTGTGTATCCCCCTCTCTTCTGTGTGTATTCTCTTCTCTCCTGTGTGTATCATCCCCTCTCCTCTGTCTATGCCCCTTTCTTCTGTATGTATCCCTCTCTCCTGTGTTTTGCCCCCTCTCTCATGTGTGTATCCCCTCTCTCGTCTGTGTATCCTCTCCTGTGCCTATCCTTCTCTCATCTGTGTGTATCTCCTTCTCCTGTGTGTATCCTTTCCTCTTCTGTGTGTATCTTCCTCTCTCCTGTGTGTATCCTCCTCTCTCCTGTGTGTATCCTTCTCTCTTCAGTGTGTATCCTCCTCATTCCTGTGTGTATCCTTGTACCACTCTGTGTATACCCCTCTCTTTTGTGTGTATTCTCCGCCCTCATTTTTGTGTGCCCCACTCTCCTGTGTGTATCTTTCTTTCTCCTCTGTGTATCACCCTCTCTTTTGTTTATATGCTCCTCTTTTTTGTGTGTATCCTTTTCTTTCCTGTGTGTATCCTCCTTTCTCCTGTGTGCATCTCCCTCCCTCTTGTGTGTATTTCTTTCTCCTGTGTGTATCACTTTCTCCTTTATGTATCCACCTCTATCTTTTGTGTAACCCCCGTTTTCTGTGTGTACGCCCCACTCTGCTCTGTGTTTCCTCCTCTCACCTGTTTGTGTTTTTCTCTTTTTTGTGTATCCTCCTCTCTCCTGTGTGTATCTCACTTTCTCCTGTGTATACTTCTCTCTCCTGCGTGTATTCTCTTCTCTCCTTTGTGTATCTTTCTCTCTCCTGTGTGTATGCCCCTCTCTTTTGTGTGTATTCCCGTCTCTCCTGTGTGTATTCCACTCTCTCCTGTGTATACTTGACTCTCCTGTGTGTATCTCTTTCTCTCTTTTGTGTATCCCCCTGTTCTGTATGTATCTCCCTCTCTCGCGTGTGTATTTCCCTGTCTCCTGCATGTATACACACATACAATGGGGATAAACACAGTAGAAAGAAGGTAAACACAGAAGAGAGGAGGATACTCACAGGAAAAATGATACAAACAGGAGAGGGAAATACACACAGCTGAGAGGAGGATACACACAGGTGGGAGTGGTGTAAACACAGAAAAGTGGGAAAACACAGAGGAGAGAGGGGGATAAACGAAGGAGAAAGGAATACACACAGGAGAAGGAAATACACACAGGAGAGATGGGGATGCACACAGGAGAAAGGAAGGTTACTCTTTTGTGTGTAACCCCCTCTCTGCTGTGTTTATCCCCCACTTCTGTGTGTATCTTCTTTTCTTCTGTGTGTATCCTCCTCTCTCCTCTCTGTATCCTTTAGTTTCCTGTGTGTATGTTCCTCTCTACTGTGTGTATCCTCCCTCTCTTGTGCGTATCATTCTCTCTCTTGTGTGTATTATTTTTTTTCCTGTGTGTATTTTCCTTTCTCCTGTGTGCATCCCCATCTCTCCTGTGTGTATTTCCTTCTCCTGTTTGTATTCCTTTCTCCTTCGTTTATCCCCCTCTCTCCTCTGTGTTTTCCCACTTTTCTGTGTTTACGCCACTCCCACCTGTGTGTATCCTCCTCTCACCTGTGTGTATTTCCCTCTCCTGTTTGTATCATTTTTCCTGTGAGTATCCTCCTCTCTTCTGTGTTTACCTTCTTTCTACTGTGTTTATCCCCATTGTATGTGTGTATGCCGTCTCCCCTGTGTGTATCTTCTCCTATGTGTATCCTTTTCTCTCCTTTGTGTATTTCTCTCGTCTGTGTGTATCCTCCTCTCTCCTTTGTGTATCCTCCTTTCTTCTGTGTGTATCCCCATCTTTTCTGTCTGTATTCTCCTCTATTTTGTGTGTATATTTCCTCTCTCCTGTGTGTATTTCTCTCTCTTTTCTGTGTATCCTTTTCTCTCCTGTGTGTATCCCCATCTCTTTTTATTGTATCCTCCTCTCTCCTGTGTGTATCTTTTGTCTCTCCTGTGTGTATCTTTTGTCTCTCCTGTGGGTATGCCCCTCTCTCCTTTGTGTATTCCCCTCACCTGTTTGTATATCCCTCTCTCCTGTGTGTATTCCCCTCTCTCCTGTGTGTATCACCCTCTCTATTGTGTGAATTTCCCTCTATTCTGTGTGTAACCTTGTCTGTTCTGTGTGTAACGCCCTCTCTCTTGTGTGTATTCCCCTCTCTCCTGTGTGGATCTCCATCTCTCCTGTGTGTATCCCCCTCTTCTATGTGAATCCCCCTTTCTCCTGCGTGTATCCATTTCTCCTTTGTGTATCCTTTTCTATATTGTGTGTATTTCTTTGTCTCCTGTATGTATCCAATGCTCCTGTGAGAATTTCCCTCTCTCTTGTGTATATGCCCTTTTTTGTGTGTATACTCCTCTATCCTGTGTGTATCCTTCCCTCTCCTGTGTGTATCCTCCCCTCTCCTGTGTGTATCCTCCTCTCTCCTGTGTTTATCTTTCTCTCTTCTGTGTGTATCCTCCTCTTTCCTTTGTGTCCTCCTTTCTTCTGTGTGTATCCTCATCTTTTTTGTGTGTATCCTCCTCTATTCTGTGTGTATATTCCCTCTCTCTTGTGTGTATCCCCTCTCTCGTGTGTATCCTTCTCTCTCCTCTGTGTATCCTCTCTTCTTTGTGTATCATCTTCTCTCCTTTATCTTCATCTCCTTTGTGTGTATCCTCCTCTCTGCTGTGTGTATGCCTCTCTCTCCTTTTTGTATTCCCCTCACCTGTGTGTATACCTCTTTCTCCTGTGTGTATTTTTCTCTCTTCTGTGTGTATCCTTCCCTCTCCTGTGTGTATTCTCCTCTCTCCTTTGTGTATCCTCCAATCTGCTGCATGTATCCTCCTCTCTTCTATCCGTAGTCTCCTCTCTTTTGTGTGTATCCTTTTCTTTTTTGTATTTATCCTTTTTTTCTGTGTGTATCCTCCTCTCTCCTGTGTGTATTCCCCTTCGTCCTGTGTGTATCCTCCTATCTCCTGTGTCAATTCTCCTCTCTCCTGGGTGTATCCCCCTGTCTCCTGTTTGTATCCCTATATCTTCTCTGTATCCCCCTCTCTCCTGTGTGTATTTCCCTGTCTCCTGTATGTATCCAATGCTCCTGTGTTTATCCCCCTCTCTCTTTTGTGTATGTTTCTCTCCTGTGTGTATACTTTTCTCTCTTGTTTGTATCCTCCTTTCTTTAGTGTGTAACATTCTTTCTACTGTGTTTATCCCTCCGCTCTCCTGTGTGTTTTCCCTTTTTCTCCTGTGTGTAACACCTTAATTTTATGTGTGTATCCCCCCTTTCTCCTGTGTGTATCCCCCTCTTTTTTGTGTATCCCCCTGTTTTGTGTGTATCGCCTCTCTCCTGTTTTCTTCCTCCTCTCTCCTGTGTGTATCCTTTCCTCTCCTGTGTTTACGCCACTCTCCCTGTGTATATCACCCTTTCCTGTGTGTATACTTTTCTCTACTGTGTTGATCCCCCTTACTCTTTTGTTTATCACGCTTTTATGTGTGTATGCCCCTCTCTCCTGTGTGTATCCATTCTCCTGTGTGTATCCCTCTTTGCCCTGTGTTTATCTTCTTATCCTGCGTGTATCCTTCTCTCTCCTGTGTGTATCCCTTTCTCTCCTGTGTGTACCCTCCTCTCTCCAGTGTGTATCACCCCTCTTCTTTGTGTATCCCCCACTACTCTGTGTGTATCGTTCTGTCTCCTGTGTGTATCCTTCCCTCTTTTTTGTGTATTTCTTTCTCTCCTGTGTATCCTCCTCTCTCCTGTGTGTATTCTCTCTCTCCTGTGTGTATTCTTTTCTCTGCTCTGTGTATGTTTCTTTCTCCTGTGTGTACGCCTTTGTTTTTGTGTGTGTCCCCTCTCCTGTGTGTATCCTTTTCTTTCCTGTGTATATCCCCCTTTCTCCTTTGTGTATCCCCCTCTCCTGTGTGTATGCCCCGCTTTCCTGTTGTTATCCCCCTCTCCTGTGTGTATCCTCATCTCCCCTGTGTGTATCCTTTTCCCTCATCGGTTTGTCCCCCTCTTTTCTGTGTGTATCCCCCTCTCCTTTGTGTATTCTTCTACCTTTGGTTTGTATCCCTCTTTTTCCTATGTGTACCCTTCTCTCTCCTGTGTGTATCACCAATCTTCTGTGTGTATCCTCTTCTCTCCTGTGTGTATTTTTCTCTCTCCTTTGTGTATCCTCCTCTCTTTTCTGTGTATTCTCCTCTCCTGTTCGTATCCTTCTCTCTCCTGTGTGTATCCTCCTCTCTCCTGCGTGTATCCTTCTTTCTCCTCTGTGTCTCCTCCTCTTTCCTGTATGTATCCTTCTCTCTCCTGTGTGCATTCTCCTCTCTCCTGTGTGTATCATTTTCTCTCCTGTGTGTATCCTTCTCTTTTCTGTGGATATCAATTTTCTCTCCTGTGCGTATCCCTTTTTTCTCCTGTGTGTAACCCCCTCTCTCCTGTGTGTATCCCTTCTGTCTTCTTTGTGTATCCACCTCTCTTTTCTGTGTATCTCCTCTCTGCTGTGTGTATCCTTCTTTCTCCTGTGTCTACGCCCCTCTCTCCTGTGTGTATCCCCCTGTCCTGTGTGTATGCCCCTTTCTGCTGTGTGTATCCCTCTCTCCTGTGTTTATCCTCCTCTCTCTTGTTTGTAACCTCCTCTCTGCTTTATTTATTGCCTACTCTCCTGTATGTATCCCTTTTTCCTTTGTGTATCCTCTTCTCTCCTGTGTGTATTTTTCTCTCTCCTTTGTGTATCCTCCTCTCTTTTCTGTGTATTCTCCTCTCCTGTTCGTATCCTTCTCTCTCCTGTGTGTATCCTCCTCTCTCCTGCGTGTATCCTTCTTTCTCCTCAGTGTCTCCTTCTCTTTCCTGTATGTATCCTTCTCTCTCCTGTGTGCATTCTCCTCTCTCCTGTGTGTATCCTTTTCTCTCCTGTGTGTATCCTTCTCTTTCCTGTGGGTATCAATTTTCTCTCCTGTGCGTATCCCTTTTTTCTCCTGTGTGTAACCCCCTCTCTCCTGTGTGTATCCCTTCTGTCTTCTTTGTGTATCCACCTCTCTCCTCTGTGTATCTCCTCTCTGCTGTGTGTATCCTTCTTTCTCCTGTGTCTACGCCCCTCTCTCCTGTGTGTATCCCCCTGTCCTGTGTGTATGCCCCTTTCTGCTGTGTGTATCCCCCTCTCCTGTGTTTATCCTCCTCTCTCTTGTTTGTAACCTCCTCTCTGCTCTATTTATTCCCTACTCTCCTGTGTGTATCCCTTTTTCCTTTGTGTATCCTCTTCTCTCCTGTGTGTAGCTCCTCTCTCCTGTGTGTACCCTTCACTGTCCTGTGTGTATCACCACTCTCCGTGTGTATCCCCCTCTCTAATGTGTGTATCCCCCATTTCTTGTGTGTATCCTCCTCTCTCCTGCGTGTATTTTTCTCTCTCCTGCGTAAATTTTCCTCTCTGCTGTGTGTATGCCCCACTTCTCTGTGTATCCACCTCTCTCCTGTTTGCATTCCCTTCTCTCCTGTGTGGATCTTTCTCACTCCTGTGTGTATACCCTCTCTCCTGTGTGTATCCTTCTCTCTGCTGTGAGTATACTCCTCTCTCCTGTGTGAATCAGTCTCTCTCCTGTATGTATCCTCTTTTTTCCTATGTGACCTCTCATCTCTTTTTTGTGTATCACTTCTCTTCTGTGTGTATTCTTCTCTCTCCTGTGTGTATCCTTTTGTCTACCATGTGTATCTTTTTCCTCATTTGTGTATATCCTCTCTCCTATGTGTATTTTCTTCTTTCCTGTGTGTATCCTTTTCACTCTTGTGTGTATCCTTCTCTCCTGTGTGTATCTTTCTCTAACAAGTTTGTATCCTCCTTTCTCCTGTGTGTATCTTTTTTCTCTCCTGTTTATATCACCCCTCTCTCCTATGTGTATCCACCCTCTCTCCTGTGTGTGTTTTCCCTCTCTCCAGTTTGTATCTTCCTCTGTCTTGTGTGTATCCCCTCTCTCCTGTGTGTATTCTTCTCTCTGCTGTGTGTATCCTTCTCTCTCCTGTGTGTAAGCCCCACTCTCCTGTGTGTATCTCCCTGTCCTCTGTGTATCCTCCTCTCTTTTGTGTGTATTTTTCTTTCTCTTGTGTGTATCCTTCCTTCCTGTGTTTATGGTCCTCTTTTCTGTGTGTATTCCCCTTCCTGTGTGTATCCTCCTCTCGCCTTTGTGTATTCTCTCTCTCCTTAATTTATCCCCCTCTCTCCTGTGTGTATCCCCCTCTCCTTTGTGTATCCTTTTCTCTCCTGTGTGTATTCTACTTTCTACTGTGTGTACCCTCCTATCTCCTGTGTGTATCACGCCACTTCTGTGTGTATGCTCCTTTCTCCTGTGTATATTTTCCCCCTCTCTTGTGTGTATCTTCCTCTCTCCTGCGTGTGTCCTCCCCTCTCCTGTGTTTATCCTCCTCTCTCCTGTGTATTTTCCAATCTCCTTCGTGTATCCTTTTCTCTTCTATTTGTATCTTTCTCTTTTTGGTGTGTATTTTCTTCTCTTCTGTATTTATCTTTTTTTCTCTATGTGTATCCCCCTCTCTCCTGTGTGTATTCCCCTTTTTTCTGTGTGTATGCTTCACTGTCCTGTGTGTATCCCGCTCTCTTTTTTGTGTATTCACACTCTCTCCTGTGTGTATCCTCCTCTCTCCTGTGGGTATGCCCCTCTTTCCTGTGTGTAACCCCCTCTCCTGGGTGTATCCCCCTCTCTCCTGTGTGTATACCTTCTCTTCTGTGTTTATCTTTCCCGCCTGTGTGTATCTTTCTTTCTCCTGTGTGTTTCCCCTCTCCTTTGGTATCCTTTTTTCTCCTGTGTGTATTCTCCTTTCTCCTGTTTATTTCCCTCCCTTTGTTAGTATCTCTCTCTTCTTTGTGTGTATCCCCCACTCTCCTGTGTGTATCCTCCTCTCTTCTCTGTGTAATCTCCTCTAGCCTGTGTGTATCTTTCTCTCTCGTGTGTGTATCCTCCTCTCGCCTTCCTGTATCCTCCTCTTTCCTGTGTTTATCCCTTTTTCTCCTGTGTATGTTCCCGTCTTCTGTGTGTAAGCCCCTCTCTCCTGTATGTATCTCCTTCTCCTGTGTTTATTCTCCTCTCTCCATGGTGTATCCTCCTTTCTCTTCTGTTTATTTTCTACTCTTCTGTGTGTATCTTTTTTTGTGTGTGTATCGTCTTCTCTCCTGTGTGTACCCCCTCTCTTTTGTTTGTACCCCCTCTCTTCTGTGTGTATTCCCCTCTCTTCTGTGGGTATCCTTCACTCTCCTGTGTGTATCCTCCTCTCTTTTGTGTGTATTCTTTTCTCTTCTGTTTGTATTCCGCTTCTTCTGTGTGTATCCTTCTCTCTTGTGTATGTATCCTTTTCTTTCCTGTGTGTATCTTCTTTTCTCTTGTTTGTATACCCCCTGTCTCCTGTGTGTACCCATTCTGTCCTCTGTGTATCCTCCTCTATTTTGTGTGTATCCTGCTCTCTTCTGTTTGTATGCTTCTTTCTCTTGTGTGTATCTTTATCCCCTGTATGTATTCTCCTCTTTTCTGTGTGTATCTTCCTCTTTTGTGTGTATCCCCCTCTCCTGTGTGTATGCTCCTCTCTCCTGTTTATCCTCTTCTCTCCTGTATTTATCTCCATCTCCCTGTGTGTATCCCTGTGTCTTCTGTGTGTATCCCCCTCTTTCCTTTGTGTAGCCTTCCCTCTTTTGTGTGTATCCTCCTTTTTTCTGTGTGTATCTTCCTCTCTCCTGTGTGTATCCTCCTCTCTTTTGTGTGCATCCTCTTTTTTTCTGTGTTTATTCCCCTCTCTCCTGTGTGGATTCTCCTCTCTCCTGTTTGTATATTCCCTTCACCTGTGTGTATCCTCCTGTCTCTTTTGTGTATTTTCTTCTCTACTGTCTGTATCTTCCTTTATCCTGTGTTCATCCTTCTCTCTTCTGTGTGTAACTTCCTTTCACCTCTGTGTATCCTCCTGTCTACTTTATGTATTCTTCGCTCTCCTGTGTTTATTCTTCCTCTCTTTTTTGTGTATCCCCCTTTCTCCTGTGTGTATCCTCCTCTCTTCTGCGTGTATCATCCTTTCTCCTCTGACTATGCCCCTTTCTTCTGTATGTATCCCCCTCTCCTGTGTTTTTCCTCTCTCTTCTGTGTGTATCCCCTCTCTCGTCTGTATATCCTTCTCTCCTGTGCCTATCCCTCTCTCTTCTGTGTGTATCTCCTTCTCCTGTGTGTATTTTTCCTCTTCTTTGCGTAAATTCTTCTCTTCTGTGTGTATCCTCCTCTTTTCAGTGTGTATCCTCCTCACTCCTGTGTGTATCCTTCTACCACTCTGTGTATACCCCTCTCTTTTGTGTGTATCCCCCACCCTCATGTTTGTGTGCCCCACTCTCCTGTGTGTATCTTCCTTTCTCCTGTATGTATCACCCTCTCTCCTTTGTATATGCTCCTCTCTTCTGTGTGTATCTTCCTATTTCCTGTGTGTATCCTTCTTTCTCCTGTGTGCATCTCCCTCTCTCTTGTGTGTATGCCTTTCTCCTGTGTGTATCCCTTTCTCCTTTGTGTATCCACCTCTCTTCTTTGTTTAACCCCCCTCTTCTGTGTGAATGCACTACTCTCCTGTGTGTATTCTCCTCTCACCTGTGTGTATTTTTCTCTCCTTTGTGTATCCTTCTCTCTTTTGTGTGTATCCCACTTTCTCTGGTGTATACTTCTCTCTCCTGCATGTATCCTCTTCTCTCCTTTGTTTATCTTTCTCTCTCCTGTGCGTATTTTCCACTCTCCTGTGTATATGATCCTCTCTCTTGTGTGTATTCTTCTCTCTCCTGTGTGTATCCCACTCTCTCCTGTGTATACTCCTCTCTTTTGTGTGTATCTCCCTCTCTCCTGTGTGTATCCCCTTCTTCTGTATGTATCTCCCTTTCTCCTGTGTGTATTTCCGTCTTTTGCATGTATCCAACGCTTTTGTGTGTACCTTCTCTCTTCTGTGTGTATCCCCCACTCCTGTGTGTACCTCCTCTTCTGTGTGTATCTTCCTCTCTCCTCTCTGTATCCTTCTGTCTCCTGTGTGTATGTTCCTCTCTATTGTGTGTATCCCCCCTCTCCTGTAAGTATCATTCCCTCACCTGTGTGTATCTTCCTTTACCCTATGTGTATTTTTCTTTCTCCTGTGTGCATCCCCCTCGCTCCTGTGTGTATTTTCCTCTCCTGTGTGTATCCCTTTCTCTTTTGTGTATCTCCCTCTCTTCTCTGTGTATCCCCACTTTTCTGTGTTTATGCCCCTTTCTCCTGTGTGTACCCTCCTCTCACCTGTGCATATTTTTCTCTCCTATTTGTATCACCTTTTCCTGTGAGTATCCTCCTCTCTTCTCTGTGTACCCCCTTTCTACTGTGTTTATTTACATTTTATGTGTGTATGCCCCCTCCCCTGTGTCTATCCCCCTCTCCTGTTTGTATCCTTCTCTCTCCTGTGTTTATCCTTCCCTCTTCTTTGTGTATTTTCCTCTCTCATTTGTGTATCCTCCTTTCTTCTGTGTGTATCCTCATCTTCTCTGTGTTTATCCTCCTCTATACTGTGTGTATATTTCCTCTCACCTGTGTGTATTCCCCTCTCTCCTCTGTGTATCCTCCTCTCTTCTGTGTGTATCCTCTTCTCTTTTGTGTGTATCGCCATGTCTTTTGTGTGTATCCTCCTCTCTCCTGTGTGTATCTTTTCTCTCTCCTGTGTGTATGCCCCTCTCTTCTTTGTGTATTCCCCTCATCTGTGTGTATACCCCTCTCTTTTTTTGTGTATTCTCCTCTCTCCTGTGTGTATCACCCTCTCTATTGTGTGAATTCTCCTCTATTATGTGTGTAATTTTCTCTGTCCTGTGTGTAACGTCCTCTCTCTTGTGTGTATTCCCTCTCTCCTGTGTGGATCTCCATCTGTCCTGTGCGTATTCCCCTATTCTTTGTGAATCCCTTTCTCTTCTCTGTGTATCCACGTCTCCTGTGTTTATCCCCTTCTCTATTGTGTGTGTTTCCCTGTCTTCTGTATGTATCCAACGCTCCTGTGAGAATCTCCCTCTCTCCTGTGTATATGCCCCTTTTCTGTGTGTATCCTCCCCTCTCTTGTTTGTATCCTCTTCTCTCCTCTGTGTATCCTCCAATCTCCTGCATGTATCCTCCTTTCTTCTGTCTGTATCCTCTTTTCTTTTGTGTGTATCCTCTTCTTTTTGTATTTATTCTTTTTTCTCTGTTTGTATCCTCCTCTCTCCTGTGCGTATATTCCCTCTCTCCTGTGTGTATCCCTCTTTTTCCTTTGTGTATCCTCCTCTCTCCTGTGTGTATCTTTTCTCTCTCGTGTGTGTATGCCCCTCTCTCCTTTGTGTATTCTCCTCACCTGTGTGTATATTTCTCTCTTCTGTGTGTATTCCCCTCTCTCCTGTGTGTATCTCCCTCTCTATTATGTAAATTCCTCTCTATTCTGTGCGTATTTTTCTCTGTCCTGTGTGTAACGCCCTTTCTCTTGTGTGTATTCCCCTCTGTCATGTGTGTATTTCCTTGTCTCCTGTATATATCCGACTCTCCTGTGTGTATCCCCCTCTCTTCTGTGTGTATGCTCCTCTCCTTTATGTACTCTCCTCTCTCCTCTGTGTTTTTTTCTCTCTCCTGTGTGTAGCCTCCTCTCTTCTGTGTGTATCCCTCCAATTTTTTTGTTTACTTCATCTGTCTTGTCTGTAACACCTTTCTTTCCTGTGTGTATTACCCCTTTCATTTTGTGTATACCCCTGTCACTTGTGTGTATTCTCTCTCTTCTGTTTGTTTCCTCCTCTCTCCTGTGTGTATTCTTTTATTTCATGTATTTACGCTTTTCTCTTTTGTGTGTATCAAACTTTCTTGTGTGTATTCCCCTTTCGTTTGTGTGTATCCTTCCTTTTTGTGTGTATGCCTTTCTCTCATCTGTGTATCTTTTTCTCCTATGTGTATCTTTTTCTCTCCTGTGTGTATCTTTTTTCTCCTTTGTGTATCCCCCTCTCTCCTTTGTGTATCCCCCTCTCTTCTGTGTGTATCCTCCTCTCTCCTGCGGGTGTACTGTTGTCTTCTCTATGTATGTCCCTCTCTCCTGTATGTATCCCCCCTCCTCTGTGTATTTTTCTCTCCTCTGCATATCCCCCTTTCATCTGTGTGTATCTCCCACTTTTGTGTATTTTTTTCTTCTGTGTGTATCTTCCTCTCTTCTGTGAGTATCCTCCTCTCTCCTATGTGTGTCTTCCTCTCTCCTGTATGTATCCCCCATCTCTTGTGTGTATCCTTCTCTCTCCTGTGTGTATCTTCCTTTTTTCTGTGTGTATTTCCATTTCTCCTGTGTGCATCCTTCTCAATCCTGGGTGTATTTTTTTCTCCTGTGTGTATTTCTTTCTCCTTTGTGTATCTCCCTCCTTTTTCTGCGTATCCCCCCTTTTCTTTATTTACACTCCACTCCCTTGTGTGTATTCTTTTCTCACCTGTGTGTATCCCTCGCTCCTTTGCGTATTTTTCTCTTTTGTGTGTATCGCCCTTCTCTCCTGTGTGTGTTTTTCTCTCTCCTGTGTGTATTTCCCTCTCTTTTGCGGGTATACTCCACTGTCCTGCGTGTATCCTTTTTTCTTCTGTGTGTGTCCTTTCCTCTCCTGTGTGTATACCCCTTTCCTGTGTGTATACCCCTCTCTTTTATATGTATTTCCTTCTCTTCTGTGTGGATATTCATCTCTCTTGTGTGTATCACCCTCTCCTGTGTGTATCCTTTCCTCTCCTTTGTGTATCCGTCTCTCTTCTGTGTATATTTTTCTTTCTCCTGTGAATATCCTCCTCTCTACTGTGCATATTTTCCTTCTCTTGTGTGTATCCCACTCTCTCCAGTGTGTTTCATCTTTTTTCTGTGTGTATGCCTCACTCTCCTGTTTGTATTTTTTTCTTTCCTGTAAGTATCCCCCCCCGTGTGTTTCCCCCCTCTAGACTTTCTGTATCCTACTCTCTTCTGTGTGCATCCCCCTCTTTTTTGTGTGTATCGCCCCTCTCTCCTGTGTGTATCCTTTTTTCTTTTGTGTGCATCTTTTCCTCTCCTGTGTGTATCATCCTCTCTCCTGTGTGTATCTTTCACTCTCCTTTGTGTATCTACCTCTCTCCTGTGTATATCTACCTTTCTCCTGTGTGTATCTACCTCTCTCCTATGTGTTACCTTTTACGTATTGTGTGTATCCTTCCCTTTCCTGTGTGTATCCTCCTGTCTCCTGTGTGTATTCTCCTTTCTCTTGTGTGTATCCTCCTCTCTTTTTTGTGTATCCTCCACTTTTCTGCGTGTATCCCCATCTTTCCTGTTTGTATCCTTCTTTATCCTGCGTGTATCTTCTTCTCTCCTGTGTGTATCCTCCTCTCTTCTGTGTGTTTCCCCATCTTTCCTGTGTGTATTTTTCTCTCTCCTGTGTGTATCGTCCTCTCTCTTGTGTGTATCCTTCTCTCTCCTGTGTGTATCCTCGTCTCTTCTGTATTTTTTCTTTCTGTGTGTATACCCTTCTCTTCTGTGTGTATCTCTCGTTCTCCTGTGTGTATGCCCCACTCTGATGTGTGTATCTTTCTCTCTCCTGTGTGTATCTGCCCTCTCCTGTGTGTATTCTTCCCTTTCCTTTGTGTATCCACTTTTTTCCTGTGTGTATCCCCCTCTCTCCTTTGTGCATCGCCCTCTCTCGTGTGTATCTCCCTCTCCTGTGTGTATTTCCTTCTCCTGTTTGTTTTCTCCTCTCTACTCTGTGTATCCGCCTCTCCTTTATATATGCCCCTCTCTCCTGTGTGTATCCCCCTCACTTCTGTTGGTATCCTTCAATCTCCTGTGTTTATCCTCCTCTCTTTTGTGTGTATCCTTCCCTCTTCTGTGTGTATCCCGCTTCCCCTGTGTGTGTCCTTCTCTCTCTTGTGTGTATCCTTTTCTTTCCTGTGTCTATATTCTTCTCTCCTATGTGTATCCCCCCTGTCTCCTGGGTGTACCCTCTCTCTCCTTTGTATATCCTCCTCTATTTTTGAGTGTATTTTGCTCTCTTCTGTGTATATGCCCCTTTCACCTTTGTGTATCCTCATCCCCTGTATGTATCCTCCTCTTTTCTGTGTGTATCTTTCTCTTTTGTGTGTATCCCTCTTTCCTGTGTTTATGCTCCTGTCTCCTTTGTGTATCCTTCACTGTCCTGTGTGTATCCTCCTCTCGCCTCTGTTTATCCTCCTCTCTCCTGTATTTGTCCCCGTCCCCTTGTGTGTATTCCTCTGTCTCCTGTGTGTATCCCCCTCTCTTCTATGTGTATCCTTCCCTCTTTTGTGTGTATCCTCCTTTTTCCTGTGTTTATCATTCTCTCTTCTGTGTGTATCCTCCTCTTTCCTGTTTGTATTTTTCCTTCACCTGTGTGTATCCTCCTCTCTCTTGTGTGTATTCTCTTCTCTCCTGTGTGTATACTCCTCTCTCCTGTGTGTATGCCCCTCCCCCTGTGTGTATCTTTTTCTCTACCGTCTCTATCCCACTTTCACCTGTGTGTATACTTCTCTCTCCTGTGTTAATCTTTCTTTCACCTCTGTGTATCCTCATGTCTCTTTTATGTATTCTTCTCTCTCTTCCGTTTATCCCCTTGCTCTCCTGTGTGTATTCCCCTTTCTCCTGTGTGTATCCTCCACTCTCCTCCGTGTATCATCCCGTCTCCTCTTTCTATGGCTTCTCTTCTGTATGTATACCCCTCTCCTGTCTTATTCCCCCTCTCTCCTGTGTGTATCCCCTCTCACGTCTGTGTATCCTTCTCTCCTGTGCCTATCCCCCTCTCTTCTGTGTGTATCTTTTTCTCCTGTGTATCTTTTTTTCTTCTGTGCGTATCTTCCTCTCTCCTGTGTGTATCCTTCTTTCTCCAATGTGTATTCTCCTCACTCCTGTGTGTATCCTTCTACCACCCTGTGTATACCCCTCTCTTTTATGTGTATCCCCTACCCTCATGTCTGTGTGCCCCACTCTCCTGTGTGTATCTTCCTTTCTCCTGTGTGTATCACCCTGTCTCCTGTGTACATGCTCCTCTCTCCTGTGTGTATCCGCCTATTTTCTGTGTGTATCCTCCTTTTTCCTGTGTGCAACTTTCTCGCTCTTGTGTGTATTTCTTTCTTTTGTGTGTATCCATTTCTCCTTTGTGTATCACCCTCTCTTTTTTGTGTAATCCACCTCTTCTTTGTGTATGCCCCACTCTTTTGTGTGTATCCTCCTTTCACCTGTGTGTATTTTTCTCTCCTTTGTGTATCCTCCTCTGTCCTTTGTGTATCCCACATTCTCCTGTGTATACTTCTCTCTCCTGAGTGTATCCTCCTCTCTTTTCTGTGTATCTTTCTCTGTCCTGTGTGTATCCCCTCTCTCCTGTGTGTATGCCCCTCTCTCTTGTGTATATTCCCCTCTCTCCTGTGTGTATCCCACTCTCTTCTGTGTATACTCCTCTCTCCTTTTTGTATCTCCCTCTCTCCTGTGTGTATCGCCCTCTTCTGTATGTATTCCCCTCTCTCCTCTGTGTATTTCCCTTTCTCCTGCATGTATCCAACGTTTTTGTGTGTACCGCCTATCTTCTGTGTGTATCCCCAACTCCTGGGTGTATCTCCTTCTTTTCTGTGTGTATCTTCCTCTCTCCTCTCTGTATTTTCCTCTCTCCTGTGTGCATCTTTCTCTCTATTTTGTGTATTCCCCATCTCTTGTGTGTATCATTCTCTCTCCTCTGTTTATCCTCCTCTTTCTTGTGTGTATTTCCCTTTCTCCTCTGTGCATCCCCCTCGCTCCTGTGTGTATTTCCCTCTCTTGTGTGTATCCCTTTCTCCTTTGTGTATCCCCCTCTTTTCTCTGTGTATTCCCACTTTTCTGTGTTTACGCCCCTCCCTCCTGTGTGTATCCTTTTCTCACCTGTGTGTATTTCTCTCTCCTGTTTGTATCACCTCTTCCTGTGAGTGTCCTCCTCTCTTCTGTGTGTACCCCGTTTCTACTGTGTTTATCCTCATTTTATGTGTATGACCCCTCCCCTCTGTGTATTCCCTCTCCTGTGTGTATCCTTTTTTCTCCTGTGTGTATCCTTCTATCTTCTGTGTGTATTCTCCTCTCTCCATTGTGTATCCTTCTTTGTTCTGTGTGTATCCCCGTTTTTTCTCTGTGTATTCTCCTCTATTCTGTTTGTATATTCCCTCTCTCCTGTGTGTATCCCCTCTCTCCTGTGTTTATCCCCCTCTCTTCTCTGTGTATCTTCTTCTTTCCTTTGTGTATCCTTTTTTCTCCTGTGTGTATTCCCATCTCTTTTGTGTGTATCCTCCTCTCTACTGTGTGTATCTTTTCTTCTTCTGTCTGTATGCCCCTCGCTCCTTTGTGTATTCCCCTCACCTCTGTGTATATTCCTTTCTCCTGTGAGTATTCCCCTCTCTCCTGTGTGTATCACCCTCTCTATTGTGTGAATTTTCCTCTATTCTGTGCATAACCTTCTCTTTCCTGTGTGTAACGCCCTCTCTTTTGTGTGTTTTTTCCTCTCTCCTTTGTGGATCTCTATCTCTTCTGTGTGTATCCCCCTCTTCTGTGTGAATCCCCCCTTTCCTGTGTGTATCCACCTCTCCTGTGTGTATAACCTTCTCTATTGTGTATATTTCCCTGTCTTCTCTATGTATCCAATGCTCCTGTGAGAATCTCCCTCTCTCATGTGTATATGCCCTTTTTCTGTGTGTATACTCCTCTCTTCTCTGTGTATTTTCCCCTCTCCTCTGTGTAACCTCCTCTCTCCTCGGTTTGTCCTCCAATCTTTTGCATGTATTTTCCTCTCTTCTATCTGTATCCTCCTCTCTTTTGTGTATATCCTCCTCTCTTTTGTATTTATTCTTTTCTTTCTGTGTGTTTTCTCCTCTCTGCGGTGTGTATTCTCCTCTCTCCTGTGTGTATCCCCCTCTCTTCTGTTTGTATCCCCATATCCTGTTTCTTTCCTTCTTTCTCCTGTGTGTATTTCCCTGTCTCCTGTATGTATCCAACGCTCCTGTGTGTATCCCCCTCTCTCTTTTGTGTATGCCCCTCTTCTGTGTGTATACTTTTCCCTTTTGTGTGTATCCTCCTCTCTTTTTTGTGTATTTTTCTCTCTACTGTGTTTATCCCTCCGCTCTTTTGTGTGTTTTCCCCTTCTCTCCTATGTGTTACACCTTACTTTCCTGTGTGTATCCTTTCTTTCTCCTGTGTGTATCCCCCTCTTTGTGTGTATCCCCTCTCTCTTGTTTGTTTCCTTCCCTCTACTGTGTGTATCCTTTCCTCTTCTGTGTTTATGCCACTCTCTCCTGTGTGTATCACTTTTTCCTGTGTGTATACTATTCTCTCCTGTGTTTATCCCTCTTTCTCCTTTGTTTATCACCCTTTTATGTGTGTATGCCCCTCTCTCCTGTGTGTATTTTTTCTCCTGTGTGTATCCCTCTCTTCCCTGTGTGTATCCCCTTATCCTGCGTGTATCCTCCTCTCTCCTGTGTGTATCTCCCTCTCTCCTGTGTGTACACTCCTCTATCCTGTGTGTATCACCCCTGTCCTTTGTGTATCCCCAACTACCCTGTTTGTGTCCTTCTGTCTCCTGTGTCTATCCTTCACTCTTTTGTGTGTATTTCTTTCTCTCCTGTGTATCCTCCTCTCTCCTATGTGTATCCTCTCTCCTGTGTGTAGTCTTTTCTCTGCTGTGTGTAATTTTTTCTTCTGTGTGTACGCCCCTCCTTTTATATATGTCCCCTTCTCCTGTGTGTATCCTTTGCTCTCCTGTGTATATCCCCCTTTCTCCTGTGTGTATCCCCCTCTCCTGTGTGTAAGCCCTCTCTCCTGTGTGTATCTTCCTCTCCTGTGTTTATTCAAGACTCTCCTTTGTGTACTCTCCTCTGTCTTCTTTTTATTCCCTACTCTCCTGTGTGTATTTCTTTTTCCTTTGTGTATCCTCTTCTCTCCTGTGTGTACCCCCTCTCTCCTGTGTGTACCCTCAACTATCTTATGTGGATCACCACTCTCCATGCGTATTGCTTCTCTCTTCTGTTTGTATCCCCTCTCTTTTGTGTGTATGCCCCACTTCTGTATGTATCCACCTCTCTCCTGTGTGCATTTTCTTCTCTTCTGTGTGGATCTTTTTCATTCCTGTGTGTATGCCCTCTCTCCTGTGTGTATCCTTCTCTTTGCTGTGTGTATACTCCTCTCTCCTGTGTGTTTCCATCTCTCTCATGTGTGTATTTTCTCTTCTCCTGTGTGAAACCTCATCTCTCCTGTTTGTATCACCACTCTCCTGTTTGTATACTTCTCTCTCCTGTGTGTATCCTTCTGTCTACCGTGTGTAGCCTTCCTTCTTTTGTGTGTATCCTCAGGTCTCCTGTGTCTATCCTTTTTTTTTCTGTGTGAATGCTTCTTGGTCCTGTGTACATTTAGTGAGGCTCTCAATGGGTAACCATAGGAAAGAGACTTCTGACTACTCCGCAGGTGTGAATTATTTAGTGATTCTCTGAATGAGTGACCATAAAAAATAGACTCCAGACTCTATCACAATTGTGTAATATTCAGTGAGGCTGTATAAGAGGGGCCATAAGAAACAGACTTCTAATTACTCCACATTTGCATTATTCAATGTTTGTCTGAATGAGTAGACGTATGACTTTGACACCTTATTATTCTCCATGTGTGCATTAATCCAACAGGTTTGGTATGAGTTTCCATACCAAATAGACTTCTGGAACTCCCCCAGGTGTGTATTACTCAGCGTTACACAAAATTAGAGTTCATATGAAATAGACTTCTGATTACAACTCAGGTGTGTGTCATTCGGAAAGGCACTTAGTTCATGGCTATCTTAAACAGTGTCCTGATTACTTCATAGAAGGTAATTATTCACTGAAATTCTGAATGGAGGCCATACAAAATAGACACCTGAGTATTGCTCCATTGTGAATTATTCAATAAGGTTCTAAATGAGTTGTAGTATGAAATAGAATCCTGAGAATTCCCCAGGTGTGTATCATTCAGGGAGGCACAGAATGAGTGGCCATATAAAAAATGCTTGACTATTACCATGGTGTGGATTATTCACTGAAAATTGAAATGAGGAGCTTCATGAAGTAGACTCTCAACTCTTCTTCATGTGTGTATTATTGAATGAGACTCTGACTAATTGGGCATAGAAAGGAGACTCAGGTGTATTTCCCAGGTGTTCATTACTTACAGAGACTCTGAATTTGTAGGCAGTTGAAGTAGACCCTTGACTGTTTCTGAGGGGAGTATTATTCAGAGGCCCAGAACGAGTGGCCATGTGAAAGAGATTCCTGACTTATCAGATATACATGTTATTCACTAAAACACTGAAACAGTGGCCTTATGAAATAGACTGCATTTTACTCCACAGGTACGCGTTATTTTTTGACTCTCCAAACGAACCACCATATGTAATAAACTAGTGATTATTCCCCACATGTTCAATATTCGAAGAGGTTCTGTATGAGTGTCCATATCAAATAGTCTCCTGACTCTCACACATGTGTGTATCATTCACGGCGCTGCTTTATTTGGGGCTACCGTCAATAGGGTCCTCATTCCTCCACAGCTGTTTATTACGCACTGAAGCTCCGATTGAGAGGCCATATGAAATAGACTCCTTGCTAATGCCCCATTGTGCATTATTCGGTAATGCTGTGATTGAGTGTCCATATGACCTGGACTCTGACTATTCCCAAGGTGTGTATTCTTCAGTCAGTTTCTGAACGAGTGACCACATAAAATAGACTCCTGACTCTGTCCTCTTGAATATTTCTCAGCTCTGCATTTTCCACTTAGTCGCTAGGTGAATGGTCATATCAAATAGTCTCCAGACAATTCTCCAGGTGTGCATTATTCAGTGAGTTTCTTAATAAGTGGTTATATATAATAGTATCCTGAGTATTTTCCAGATATATATGATTCTTCACCGAGGAACTTAATAAGTGGCCATGTCAAGTACACTGCTGACATTTCCATATGTCCGTATTATACTGTGAGGATCTAAACGTGTGGCCATAAAATAGAGACTCCTATATACTACTCAGGCGTGAGTTTCTACATTCGGCTGTAAATGAGTGGCTATTCGAAATAGAGTCCTGACTTTCCCAAGGAGTCTGATATTTAGTTAGTCTCTAAGTATGTGCTATATGAAATAGAATTCTGACTACATTATAGGTGTTCTTTACTCAATGAAACTCTGAAGAAATGCCACTTGTAATAGCGTTCAGAGTATTACTCAGGTATTTATTATTCATTTAGGCTTTGAAACTTTGGCCATATCAAATTGTTTCCTGACTAGTCTACAGGCGTGTATCATTGACTCTGACTCTAAATATTTGGGCATATGGAGTAGACTAGTGACTATTCCAAAGTTTGGTATTACTGACTCAGGCTTTGAATTTGTGGCCATAAAAATAGAATAGTGTTTATTCCACACGTGTGCATTATTCCCTTAGGCTGGAAATGAGAGGCTATGTAAAGCACACTCCTAAAATTTTCCAGGTGTGTGTCACTCAGTGAGGGTCTTTTTGTATGACCATATGAAACAGAAGACAGTCTATCTCAAATAATTTTATTATTCAGTGGATCTCTCTATGAGTGGCTATATGAAATAAATTGCTGAGTAATTTACATTTGTGCATTATTCATAGAGTTTACGAGCCAGTGGCCATATAAAATGAAATCCTGACTAATCCACACGTGCATATTATCCACTGAGGCTATGAATGTGTTTCCAAATGAAATAGACTCCTGGCTACTGCACAGGTCTGCATTATTTACTGAGGCTCTGAATGAATGTCCATCAAAAATAGACTCCAAATTATTCTTCAGGTGTGCATTATTCAGTGAGTTTCAGAAGATGTGGCCATACTAATTAGATTTCTTACTATATCAAGGGTCTGTCTTATGCACTGAGGCTCTGAATATGTGTGTACATGAAAGAGTCTCCTGACTACACCACATTTTTCAATGACACATTGAATGAGAGGCCACATGAAAAAGTCTCCTGACTATTCCACAGGTGTGCATTATTTAGTGAGACTCTGAATGAAAAGATACAAGTAAATCCTGACTATTTATCCAGGTGTGTATATTTAGTGAGGCTCTCAACGGGTAGCCATAGGAAAGACTTCTGACTATTCTGCCGGTGTGAATTATTTAGTGATTCTCTGAATGAGTGACCATAAAATATAGACTCCAGACTATATCAAAAGTGTGTAATATTCAGCGAGGCTGTGAAATAGGGGCCATATGAAACAGAATTCTAATGACTTCACATGTGCATTATTCACTGTTTGTCAGAATAAGTAGATGTATGACATAGACACCTCATTATTCACCATGCTTGCATTATTCCAACAGGTTCGCTATGAGTGTCCATACCAAACAGACTACTGAAACTCCCCCAGGTGTGTATTATTCAGCGTTACACAGAATTAGAGTTCATATGAGATAGACTCCTGACCACCACCCAGGTGTGTATCATTCAAGAAGGCACTTAATTCATGGCTATCTTTAACAGTGTCCTGATTACTCCATGGAAATTCATTATGCACTGAAACACTGAATGAGAGGCCATACAAAGTAGACGCCTGACTATGGCTCCATTGTGGATTACTCGGTAAGGTTCTAAATAAGTAGTCATATGAAATACAATCCTGAGAATTCCCCAGGTGTGTATCATTCAGGGAGGCACAGAATGACTGGCCATATAAAAAATACTTAACTATTACCCTGCTTTGGATTATTCATTGAGGATCTACATGAGTGGCTACATGAAGTAGACTCTTAACTCTTTCCCAGGTGTGTATTATTGAATGAGACTCTAACTAAGTGGACATAAAAAAGAGACTCAGTTGTATTGCCCAGGTGTTTATTACTTACAGAGACTCTGAATGTGTATGCATTTGAAGTAGACCCTTGACTGTTTCTGGGGGAGTATTATTCAGAGAGGCCCAGAAGGAGTGGCCATGAGAAACAGATTCCTGACTTATCAGATATACATGTTATTCACTAAAACACTGAAAGAGTGGCCTTATGAAATAGACCGCATTTTACTCCACAGGTGTGCGTTATTTTTTGACTCTCCAAAAGAACCACCATATGAAATAAACTAGTGATTATTCCCGACATGTGGAATATTCGAAGATTTCCTGTATGGGTGTCCATATCAAATACTCTCCAGACTCTCACAGATGTGTGTATCATTCACGGAGCTGCTTTATTTAGGGCTACCGTCCATAGGGTCCTCACTCCTATATAGCTGTTTATTACACACTGAAGCTCTGAATGAGAGGCCTTATGAAATAGACTCTTTTTTTAAATATATATTCTTTTTTTTAATTTTTATTGCATTATAGGTTTGGGGGTACATGTGCAGAACGTGCAAGATAGTTGCATAGGTACACACGTGGCAGTGTGTTTTTCTGCCTTCCTCCCCTTCACCAACACTTGGCATTCATCCCCAGGCTATCCCTCCCCAGCCCCCCCGCTGTCCCTCCCCCATTCCCCCCAATAGACCCCAGTGTATAGTAGACCGTCTCTCTTTGTCCATGTGTTCTCATTTTTCTCACCCACCTATGAGTGAGTATATGTGGTATGAAATAGACTCTTTCCTATTGATCCAGTGTGAATTATTTGGTAATGCTGTGATTGAGTGGCCATATGACCTGGACTCTGACTATTCCCCAGTTGTGTATTCTTCAGTCAGTTTCTTAACGAGTGACCACATAAAATAGACTCCTGAATCTGTCCTCTTGACTATTTCCAGCTCTGCATTCTCCACTGAATTGCTGTGTGAACGGTCATATCAAATAGTCTCCAGACAATTCTCCAGGTGTGCATTATTCAGTGAGTCTCTTAATAAGTGGTTATATGTAATAGAATCCTGAGTATTTTTTAGATATATATGGTTCTTCACTGAGGAACTGAATAAGTGGCTATGTCAAGTACGCTCCTGACATTTCCATAGGTCTTTATTATTCTGTGAGGCTCTGAATTTGTGGCCATATAATAGATACTCCTATATACTACTCAGGTGTGATATTTACATTCGGATGTAAATGAGTGGCTATACGAAACAGAATCCTGACTTTCCCAAGGTGTCTGTTATTGAGTTAGGCTCTGAGTATGTGGCTATATGAAACAGAATTCTGACTACAATATAGGTGTTCTTTACTCAATGAACGTTTTAAGAAATGCCAAAGGTAATAGCATCCAGAGTATTCCTCAGGTATTTATTATTCACTGAGGCTCTGAAACTTTGGCCATATAAAATAGTTTCCTGACTAGTCTACAGGTGTGTATTATTGACACTGACTCTAAATATTTGGGCATATGGAATAGACTAGTGACTATTCCAAAGTTGTGTATTACTGACTCAGGCTTTGATTTAGTGGCCATGTAAAACAGACTAGTGTCTTTTCTACACGTGTGCATTATTCTCCTAGGTTGTAAATGAGAGGTGATGTGAAGTACACTCCTAACTCTTCCCCAGGTGTCTGTCACTCAGTGAAGCTCTTTTTGTATGACAGCATGAATCAGGAGGCTGTCAATATCACATACTTTTATTATTCAGTGATTCCTTGAGTGAGTGGCTATATGAAATAAACTGCTGAGTACTTTACCTTTGTGCATTATTCATTGAGGTTACCAGTCAATGGCCATATAAAATGGAATCCTGATTAATCCACACGTGCATATTATCCACTGAAGCTATGAACGTGTGTCCAAATAAAATAGACTCCTGACTACTCCACATGTCTGCATTATTTACCGAGGCTCTAAATGAATGTCCATCGAAAATAGACTCCAAATTATTCTCCAGGTGTGTATTATTCAGTGAGCCTCAGAAGATGTGGTAATAATGATTAGATTTCTTACTATATCAAGGGTCTGTCTTATGCACTGAGGCTCTGAATATGTGTCTACATGAAAGAGTCTCCTGACTACACCACATTTTTTAATGACACATTGAATGAGAGGCCACATAAAAAGTCTCCTGACTATTCCACAGGTGTGCAATATTTAGTGAGACTCTGAATGAGGAGATACAAGTAAATCCTGACTATTTTTCCAGGTGTGTACATTGAGTGATGCTCTCAACGCGTAGCCATAGGAAAGAGACTTCTGACTATTCCGCAGGTGTGAATTATTCAGTGATACTCTGAATGAGTGGACATAAAATATAGACTCTAGACTATATCACAAGTGTGTAATATTCATTGAGACTGTGAAAGAGCTGCCATATTAAACAGAATTCTAATGACTCCACATGTGCGTTATTCACTCTATATTTTTCAATGAGGATAAGTGTCAGTGGCCATATAAATAGGAATCCGGAATAATCCACACGTGCATATTATCCACTGAGGCTATGAATGAGTGTACTAATAAAATAGACTCCTGGCTACTCCACAGGTGTACATTATTTCCCGAGGCTTTAAATGAATGTCCATCGAAAAGAGACTCCAAATTATTCTCTAGGTGTCTATTATTCAGTGAGGCTCAGAAGATGTGGCCATATTAGTTAGATTCTTTACTACATATAGGGCCTCTTTTATTCACTTTGGCTCTTAATATGTGTCTACATGAAACAGACTCCTGACTACATTACATCATTCAGTGACATTCCGAATTTGAGGTCACATGAAAATGTCTCCTGACTATTCCACAGGTGTGCTTTATTTAGTGAGACTCTGAATGAAGGGATATAGGTAATTCTTGACTATGTCCTTAGGTGTGTACCCTTAGTGAGGTTCTTAACGAGTGGCCATAGGAAAGAGACTTCTGACTGTTCTGCAGGTGTGCATTACTTAGTGATTCTCTGAATGGGTGGCCATAAAAAATAGACTCCAGGCTATATCAAAAGTGTGTGATATTCAGTGAGGCTGTGAAAGATGGTCCATAAGAATCAGACTTCTAATTACTTTACATGTGCACTATTCACTGTTTGTTTGAATGAGTAGCTGTATGACATAGACCCCTCATTATTATACGTGTGTGCATTAATCAAACAGGTTCTGTTTGAGTGTCCATACCAAATAGACTCCTGAAACTGCCCCAGGTGTGTATTACACAATGATACACAAAATTAGAGATTATATAACATAGACGCCAGGCTATTACCCAGGTGTGTATCATTCAGGAAGGCACTGAATTCGTGGCTATCTTAAACAAGCTTCTGATTACTCCATAGAAGGCTATAATTCACTGAAACTTTGAGTGATAGACCATATAAAATAGACACCTGACTATTGCTCCATTGTGAGTTATTCAATAAGGTGCTTAATGGCTGGTAGTATCAAACAGAATCCTGAGTATTCTTCAGGTGTATTTCACTCAGTGATGCACAAAATGAGTGGCCATATAAAAAATGCTCAACTATTAATCTGGTGTGCATTATTCACTGAGGCTCTAAATGAGTGGCTCCAGGAAGTAGACTCTTAACTCTTCCCCAGGTGTGTATTATTGAATGAGACTCTGACTAAGTGGGCATTAAAAAAGAGACTCAGGTGTGTTGCCCTGGTGTTCATTACCTACAGAGTCTCTGAATGTGTAGCCATTTAAAGTAGACACTTGACAATTTTTGTGGGGAATATTCTTCACAGAGGCACTGAATGAGTGGCCATATGAAAGAGATTCCTTACTTTTCAGATATACATATTACTCACTAAAATATTGAAAGAGTGGCCTTCTGAAATAGAACCCATTTTACTCCAAAGGTTTGCATACGTTTTTGATTCACCAAACGAAACACCATATGAAACAGACAAGTGATTATTCCCCACATGTGCAGTATTTGAAAAGGCTTTGATTTTGCAGCCATATAAAATAGACTAGTGTGTATTCAACACATGTGTATTATTTTCTAATTCTGTAAATTAAAGTCTATATAAAGTAGACTCCTAACACTTCCCCTGGTGTACATTACTCAGTGAGGCTCTTTTTGTTTAACCATATGAAACAGGATGCTGTCTATCTCAAGTATTTTTATTAATCAGTGAATCTCGGAATGAGTGCCTATATGAAATAGCCTGCTAAGTATTTTACATTTGTGCATTTTTCATTGAGGTTACGAGTCAGCGGCCATATAAAATGGAATCCTGACTAATCCACACCTGCATATTATCCACTGAGGCTATGAATGAGTGTACTAATAAAATAGACTCCTGGCTACTCCACAGGTGTACATCATTTTCTGAGTCTCCGAATATATGTCCATCGAAAATTGAATCCAAATTATTCCCCAGGTGTGTATTATTCAGTGAGGCTCAGAATATGTTTCCATCTCAATTAGATTCCTTACTATATCAAGTGTCTGTCTTATTCACTGAAGCTCTGAATATGTCTCTACTTGAAATAGAATCCTGACTACACCACATTATTCAGTGACACTCCGAAGTAGAGGCCACATTAAAAAGTCTCCTGACTATTCCACAGGTGTGCATTATTTAGTGAGACACTGAATGAGGTGATAAAGGAAAATCCTGATTATTTCTCCAGGTTTGTACACTTAGTGAGGCTCTTAACGAGTGGCCATAGGAAAGAGCCTTCTGCCTATTCCGCAGGTGTGCATTATTTAGTAATTTTCTGAATGAGTGGCCATAAAAAATATACTCCAGACTATATCACAAGTGTGTAATATTCAGTGAGGCTGTGAAAGAGGGACCATATGAAACAGACTTCTAATTACTCTACATCTGCATTATTCACAGTTTGTCTGAATTAGTAGCCATATGACATACACTCCTCATTATTATCAATGTGTGCATTAATCAAACAGGCTCTGTTTGAGTGTCCATACCAAATAGACTCCTGACACTGCACCAAATGTGTATTACTCAGTGATACACAAAATTAGAGTTCATATGAAATAGACTCCAGACTATCACACAGGTGCATATCATTCAGCAAGTCACTTAATTCGTGGCTATGTTAAAAAGCGTCCTGATTACTACATAGAAAATTTACTATTCACTGAAACTTTGCATGATAGACCATATAAAATAGACACCTGACTATTGCTCCATTGTGAATTATTCAATAAGGTTCTAAAGGAGTGGTAGTATCAAATAGAATACTGAGGATTCCTCAGGTTTATATCACTCAGTGAGGCACAAAATGGGTGGCCATATAAAAAATGCTTGACTATTACCCTGGTGTGCATTATTCACTGAGGCTCTAAATGAGTGGCTACATGAAGCAGACTCTTAAATCTTCCTTTGTTTTGTATTATTGAATGAGTCTCTGAATAAGTGGGCATAAAAAAGAGACTCAGGTGTATTGCCCAGTTGTTTATTGTGTACAGAGACTTTGACTGTGTAGCCATTTGAAGTAGACCCTTGACTATTTTTGAGGGGAGTATTCTTCACAGAGTCCCTGAACGACTGACCATGCGAAAGAGATTCCTGACTTATCAGATATACATATTATTCACTAAAACACTGAAAGAGTGGCCTTATGAAATAGAACCGATTTTACTCAACAGGTGTGCGTTATTTTTTGATTCTCCGAACTAATCACCATATGAAACAGACTAGTGATTATTCCCCATATGTGCGGTTTTCGATAAGGTTTTGGTTTTGCGGCCATATAAAATAGACTTGTGTCTATTCCACACGTGTGCATTATTTCCTGATTCTGTAAATTAAAGGCTATATGAAGTAGACTCCTAACACTTCCCCTGGTGTGCATTACTCAGTGAGGCTCTTTTTGTTTAACCATATGAAATAGGATGCTCTCTATCTCAAATATTTGTATTAATCAGTGAATCTCGGAATGAGTGCCTATATGAAATAGTCTGCTAAGTATTTTACATTTTTGCATTTTTCACTGAGGTTACTGGTCAGTGGCCATATAAAATGGAATCCTGACTAATCCACACCTGCATATTATCCACTGAGGCTATGAATGAGTGTACTAATAAAATAGACTCCTGGGTACTCCACAGGTATACATCACTTTCTGAGTCTCTGAATATATGTCCATCGAAAATTGAATCCAAATTATTTCCCAGGTGTGTATTATTCAGTGAGGCTCAGAATATGTTTCCACCTCAATTAGATTCCTTACTATATAAAGTGTCTCTCTTATTCACTGAAGCTCTGAATATGTGTCTACATGAAATAGACTCCTGGCTACACCACATTATTCAGTGACACTCCGAAGTAGAGGCCAGATGAAAAGGTCTCCTGATTATTCCACAGGTGTGCATTATTTAGTAAGACACTGAATGAGTGGATAAGGGTAAATCCTGACTATTTCTCCAGGTGTGTACACTTTATGAAGCTCTTAACGAGTGGCCATAGGAAAGAGCCTTCTGCCTATTCCACAGGTGTGCATTATTTAGTGATTCTCTGAATGAGTGGCCATAAAAAATATACTCCAGTCTATATCACAAGTGTGTAATATTCAGTGAGGCTGTGAAAGAGGGGCCATATGAAACAGACTTCTAATTACTCCACATATGCATTACTCACAGTTTGTCTGAATGAGTAGCCGTATGACATACACTCCTCATAATTATCCATGTGTGCATCAATCAAACAGGCTGTTTGAGTGTCCATACCAAATAGACTCCTGACACTGCACCAGGTGTGTATTACTCAGACATATGCAAAATTAGAGTTCATATGAAATAGACTTCTATCACACAGGTGCGTATCACTCAGCAAGGCACTTAATTCGTGCCTATGTTAAACAGCATTCTGATTACTCCATAGAAAATTTACTATTCACTGAATCTTTGAATGATAGACCATATAAAATAGACACCTGACTATTGCTCCATTGTGAATTATTCAATAAGGTTCTAAATGAATGGTAGTATCAAGTAGAATCCTGAAAATTCTTCAGGTGTATATCACTCAGTGAGGCACAGAATGAGTGGCCATATAAAAAATACTCGACTATTACCCTGGTGTGCATTATTCACTGAGGCTCTAAATGAGTGGCTACATGAAGTACACTCTTAAATCTTTCTTTGTTGTGTATTATTGAATGAGTCTCTGACTAAGTGGACATAAAAAAGAGACTCAGGTGTATTGCCCAGTTGTTCATTGTGTACAGAGAATTTGAATGTGTAGCCATTTGAAGTAGATTCTTGACTATTTTTGAGAAGAGTATCCTTCACAGAGGCCCTGAATGACTGGCCATGTGAAAGAGATTCCTGACTTATTAGATATACATATTATTCACTAAAACACTAAAAGAGTGGTGTTATGAAATAAAACCCATTTTACTCAACAGGTTTGCCTTAATTTTTGATTCTCCAAACTAATCACCATATGAAACAGACTAGTGATTATTTCCCACATGTGCAATATTTGAAAAGGTTCTGTATGAGTGTCTATGTCAAATAGTCTCCTGACTCTGACACATGTGTGTATCATTTACGGAGCTGCTTAGTTTGGAGCTAACTTAAATAGGATCCCGAATACTCCACAGCTGTTTATTATGCACTGAAGCTCCGAATGACAGGCCATATGAAATAGACTTTTTACTGTTGTCTCATTGTGCATTATTCGGTAATGCTGTGATTGAGTGTTCATATGACTTGGACACTGACTATTCCCAAGGTGTGTATTCTTCAGTGAGATTCTGAACGAGTGACTACATAACAAAAACCCTTGACTCTATCCTCTTTACTATATTTCAGTTCTGCATTGTCCACTGAGTCGCTGGGCGAAGAGTCATATCAAATAGTCTCCAGACTATTCCTTAGCTGTGCATTATTCAGTGAGTCTCTGAATAAGTGGCTATATATAATATAATCCTGAGTATTTTCCAGATATATATGATTCCTCTGAGGTTCTGAATAAGTGGCCGTGTGAAATACACTCCTGATGTTTTCATAGGTCTGTATTATTCTGTGAAGCTCTGAATGAGTGGCCATAAAATTGAGCCTCCTGAATGCTCCTCAGGCGTGCGATTTTATATTCGGCCCTCAGTGAGTGGCTATACGAAATAGAATTTTAACTTTTCCCAAGGTGTATGTTTTTCAGTTAGGCTCCGAATATGTGGCTATAAGAAATAGAATTCTGACTACAATAGAGGTGTTTTTTATTCAAGGAAGCTCTGAAATTGATGCCACATGTAATAGCGTCCTGAGTATTTCCCAGGTATGTATTATTCACTGAGGCGCTGAAACTTTGGCCATATGAAATTGTTTTCTGACTTGTCCACAGGTGTGTATTATTGACTCTTACTCTAAATAATTGTGCATGTAAATTAGAAAAATGACTATTCCGAAGTTGTGTATTACTCACTCAGGCTTTGATTTTCTGGCCATATAAAATAGTCTAGTGTCTATTCCACACGTGTGCATTATTCCCTGAGGCTGTAATTGAGAGGCTATATGAAGTAGACTCCTAACACTTTCCTAGGTGTGCCTTACTCAGTCAGGCTAATTTCGTGTGACCATATGAAACAGGATGCTGCTATATTACATATTTGTATTATTTCGTGAATCTCTGAATGAGTGTCTATATGAAATAGACTGCTGAGTACTTTATATTTGTGCATTTTTCACTGAGGTTATGAGTCAGTGGCCATATAAATTGGAATGCAGATTAATCCACACGTGCATATTATCCACTGAGGCTATGAATGAGTGTCTTAATATAATAGACTCCTGGCTACTCCAAAGGTGTACATTATTTGCTGAGGCTCTGAATGAATATCAATCGAAAATGGACTGCAAATTATTCTCCGGTTGTGTATTATTCAGTGAGGCTCAGAAGATGTGGCCATATTAATTAGATTCCTTACAACATAAAGGGCCTGTTTTTTTTTTTTTTTTTTTTTTTTTATTGCATTATAGGTTTGGGGGTATATGTGCAGAACGAGCAAGATAGTTACATAGGTACACACATGGCAGTGTGCTTTGCTGCTTTCCTCCCCTTCACCCACACTTGGTATTCATCCCCAGGCTATCCCCCCCAGCCCCCCCTGCTGTCCCTCCCCCATTCCCCCCAACAGTCCCCAGTGTATAGTAGACCGCCTCTCTGTGTCCACATGTTCTCATTTTTCTCACCCACCTATGAGCGAGTATATGCGGTATTTCTTTTTCTGTTCTTGTGTCAGTTTGCTGAGAATGATGTTCTCCAGATTCATCCATGTCCCTACAAAGGACACAAACTCATCATTTTTGATTGCTGCATAATATTCCATGGTGTATATGTGCCACATTTTCCCAGTCCAGTCTATCATCGTTGGGCATTTGGGTTGGTTCCAGGTCTTTGCTATTGTAAACAGTGCTGCAATGAACATTCGTGTGCATGTGTCCTTATAGTAGAACGATTTATAATCCTTTGGATAGATACCCAGTAATGGGATTGCTGGGTCAAATGGAATTTCTATTTCTAGGTCCCTGAGGAATCGCCACACTGTCTTCCACAATGGTTGAACTAATTTACACTCCCACCAACAGTGTAAGAGTGTTCCTATTTCTCCACATCCTCTCCAGCACCTGCTGTCTCCAGATTTTTTAATGATCGCCATTCTAACTGGTGTGAGATGGTATCTCAATGTGGTTTTGATTTGCATCTCTCTAATGACCAATGACGATGAGCACTTTTTCATATGTTTGCTGGCCTCATGTATGTCTGCTTTCGTAAAGTTTCTGTTCATATCCTTTGCCCATTTTTGAATGGGCTTGTTTGTTTTTTTCCTGTAAATCTGTTTGAGTTCTTTGTAAATTCTGGATATCAGCCCTTTGTCGGATGCGTAAACTGCAAAGATTTTTTCCCATTCTGATGGTTGCCGATTCACTCTAGTGACTGTTTGTTTTGCTGTGCAGAAGCTGTGGAGTTTGATTAGGTCCCATTTGTCTATTTTGGCTTTTGTTGCCAATGCTTTGGGAGTTTTGTTCATGAAGCCCTTGCCTACTCCTATGTCCTGAATGGTTTTGCCTAGATTTTCTTCTAGGGTTTTTATGGTGTCGGGTCTTACGTTTAAGTCTTTAATCCATCTGGAGTTAATTTTAGTGTAAGGTGTCAGGAAGGGGTCCAATTTCTGCTTTCTGCACATGGCTAGCCAGTTTTCCCAACACCATTTATTAAATAGGGAATCCTTTCCCCATTGCCTGTTTTTGTCTGGTTTATCAAAGATAATATGGTTGTAGATGTGTTGTGTTGCCTCCGATGCCTCTGTTCTGTTCCATTGGTCTATATCTCTGTTTTGGTACCAGTACCATGCTGTTTTGATTACTGTAGCCTTGTAGTATAGTTTGAAGTTTGGTAGCGTGATGCCTCCCGCTGTGTTCTTTTTGCTTAGAATTGACTTGGCTATGCGGGCTCTTTTTTGGTTCCATATGAAATTCATGGTGGTTTTTTCCAGTTCTGTGAAGAAATTCAATGGTAGTTTGATGGGGATAGCATTGATTGTGTAAATTACTTTGGGCAGTATAGCCATTTTCACGATATTGATTCTTCCTAACCACGAACATGGAATGTTTCTCCATCTGTTTGTGTCCTCTCTTATTTCATTGAGCAGTTGTTTGTAGTTTTCCTTAAAGAGGTCCCTTACATTCCTAGTGAGTTGTATTCCTAGGTATTTTATTTTCTTTGTAGCAATTGTGAATGGCAGTTCGTTCTTGATTTGGTTCTCTTTAAGTCTGTTATTGGTGTATAGGAATGCTTGTGATTTTTGCACATTGATTTTATATCCTGAGACTTTGCTGAAGTTGCTTATCAGTTGCAGGAGCTTTTGGGCTGAGGTGACGGGGTCTTCTAGGTATACTATCATGTCGTCTGCAAATAGAGACAATTTGGCTTCCACCTTTCCTATTTGAATACTCTTTATTTCTTTTTCTTGCCTGATTGCTCTGGCTAGAACTTCCAGTACTATGTTGAATAGAAGTGGTGAGAGAGGGCATCCTTTTCTAGTGCCAGATTTCAAAGGGAATGCTTCCAGTTTTTGCCCATTAAGTATGATATTGGCTGTTGGTTTGTCATAAATAGCTTTTATTACTTTGAGATATGTTCCATCAATACCAAGTTTATTGAGGGTTTTTAGCATAAAGGGCTGTTGAATTTTGTCAAATGCCTTCTCTGCATCAATTGAGATAATCATGTGGTTTTTGTTTTTGCTTCTGTTTATGTGGTGAATTACATTTATAGACTTGCGTATGTTGAACCAGCCTTGCATCCCCGGGATAAATCCTACTTGATCATGATGGATAAGTTTTTTAATGTGCTGTTGCAATCGGTTTGCCAGTATTTTATTGAAGATTTTTGCATCTATGTTCATCATGGATATTGGCCTGAAGTTTTCTTTTCTTGTTGAGTCTCTGCCAGGTTTTGGTATCAGGATGATGTTGGTCTCATAAAATGATTTGGGAAGGGTTCCCTCTTTTTGGATTATTTGGAATAGTTTCAGAAGGAATGGTACCAGATCCTCTTTGTGTGTCTGGTAGAATTCGGCTGTGAACCCATCCGGACCTGGGCTTTTTTTGTGTGGTAGGCTCTTAATTGCTGCCTCAACTTCAGACCTTGTTATTGGTCTATTCATAGTTTCGGCTTCCTCCTAGTTTAGGCTTGGGAGGACACAGGCATCCAGGAATTTATCCATTTCTTCCTGATTTACTGGTTTATGTGCATAGAGTTGTTTGTAGTATTCTCTGATGATGGTTTGAATTTCTGTGGAATCTGTGGTGATTTCCCCTTTATCGTTTTTTATTGCATCTATTTGGTTGTTCTCTCTCTTCTTTTTTATCAGTCTGGCTAGTGGTCTGTCTATTTTGTTGATCTTTTCGAAAAACCAGCTCTTAGATTTATTGATTTTTTGAAGGGTTTTTCTTGTCTCTATCTCCTTCAGTTCTGCTCTGATCTTAGTTATTTCTTGTCTTCGGCTAGGTTTTGAGCTTTTTTGATCTTGCTCCTCTAGCTCTTTCAATTTTGACGATAGGGTGTCAACTTTGGATCTCTCCACTCTTCTCATGTGGGCACTTATTGCTATATATTTTCCTCTACAGACTGCTTTAAATGTGTCCCAGAGATTCTGGTACGTTGTGTCTTCATTCTCATTGGTTTCAAAGAACTTCTTTATTTCTGCCTTCATTTCATTGTTTATCCAATCAACATTCAAGAGCCAATTGTTCAGTTTCCATGAAGCTGTGCGGTTCTGAGTTATTTTCTGAATTCTGAGTTCCAACTTGATTGCACTATGGTGTGAGAGACTGTTTGTTATGATTTCAGTTGTTTTGCATTTGCTGAGGAGTGCTTTACTTCCAATTATGTGGTCAATTTTGGAGTAGGTGTGATGTGGTGCTGAGACGAATGTATATTCTGTGGATTTGGGGTGGAGAGTTCTGTAAATGTCTATCAGGTTTGCTTGTTCCAGGTCTGAGTTCAAGTCCTGGATATCCTTGTTAATTTTCTGTCTGGTTGATCTGTCTGCTATTGACAGTGGAGTGTTAAAGTCTCCCACTATTATTGTGTGGGAGTCTAAGTCCCTTTGTAAGTCATTAAGAACTTGCCTTATATATCTGGGTGCTCCTACATTGGGTCCATATATATTTAGAATCGTTATCTCTTCTTGTTGTATCGATCCTTTTACCATTATGTAATGACCTTCTTTGTCCCTTTTGATCTTTGTTACTTTAAAGTCTATTTTATCAGAGATGAGAATTGCAACTCCTGCTTTTTTTTGCTCTCCATTTGCTTGGTAAATCTTCCTCCATCCCTTTATTTTGAGCCTTTGTGTATCTTTGCATGTGAGGTGGGTTTCCTGGATACAGCACACCGATGGGTTTTGGTTTTTTATCCAATTTGCCAGTCTGTGTCTTTTGATTGGTGCATTTAGCCCATTTACATTCAGGGTTAATATTGTTATGTGTGAATTTGATACTGCCATTTTGATGCTAGCTGGCTGTTTTGCCTGTTGGTTCATGTACATTCTTCATTTTGTTGATGGTCTTTAGCATTTGGTATGCTTTTAGGATGGCTGGAACTGGTTGTTTCTTTCTATGTGTAGTGCCTCTTTCAGGAGCTCTTGTAAAGCAGGCCTAGTGGTGACAAAATCTCTGAGTACTTGCTTGTTCGTGAAGGATTTTATTTTTCCTTCACTTATGAAGCTCAGTTTGGCTGGATATGAAATTCTGGGTTGAAAGCTCTTTTCTTTAAGGATGTTGAATATTGGCCCCCACTCTCTTCTGGCTTGTAGAGTCTCTGCTGAGAGATCTGCTGTGAGTCTGATGGGCTTCCCTTTGTGGGTGACCCGACCTTTCTCTCTGGCTGCCCTTAGTATTTTCTCCTTCGTTTCAACCCTGGTGAATCTGACGATTATGTGCCTTGGGGTTGCTCTTCTTGCAGAGTATCTTTGTGGTGTTCTCTGTATTTCCTGGAGTTGAGTATTGACCTGTCTTGCTAGGTTGGGGAAATTTTCCTGGATAATATCCTGAAGAGTGTTTTCCAGCTTGGATTCATTCTCTTCGTCACATTCTGGTACACCTATCAAACGTAGGTTGGGTCTCTTCACATAGTCCCACATTTCTTGGAGATTTTGTTCATTCCTTTTTGTGCTTTTTTCTTTAATCTTGGTTTCTCGTTTTATTTCATTGAGTTGATCTTCAACTTCTGATATTCTTTCTTCTGCTTGGTCAATTCGGCTGTTGATACTTGTGCATGCTTCACGAAGTTCTCGTGTTGAGTTTTTCAGCTCCTTCAATTCATTCATATTCCTCTCTAAGTTGTCCATTCTCGTTATCAATTCCTCGAATCTTTTTTCAAATCTTTTTTCAAGGTTCTTAGTTTCTTTGCACTGGTTTAGAACATGTTCCTTTAGCTCACTGAAGTTTCTCATTATCCACTTTCTGAAGTCTGATTCCGTCATTTTGTCACATTCATTCTCCGTCCAGCTTTGTTCCCTTGCTGGTGAGGAGTTTTGGTCCTTTTTTGGAGGTGAGGTGTTTTGGTTTCGGGTGCTTTCCTCCTTTTTGCGCTGGTTTCTTCCCATCTTTATGGATTTATCCGCCTGTTGTCTTAGTAGTGGCTGATTTTTCAATTGGGTCTCTGTGTGGACACTGAGATTGTTGATGATGAAGTATTTCTGTTACTTAGTTTTCCCTCTAATGATCTATCCTCTCTGCTGTATGAGTGCTGAGGTCCACTCCAGGCCCTGCTTGTCTGGGGTATACCTGCAGCAGCTGCAGAACAGTGAGGGATGATATCAGTTTCTTTTTCTGCTGCCCTTGTTCCAGAATGATGCCAGCCAAATGTCAGTCTGATTAGTCCTTTTCTGGGGTGACTCCTTGGATATACAGAGGTCAGGGAGCTGCTTGAGGAGACAGTCTGTGCTTTATAGGAGCTCCAGTGCTGAGCTGTGAGCTCCGTTGTTCATTCAGGGTTGTTGGGAGGTTATGTCTGCTGCAATAGAACTCATAAAACACCACTCTCTTTTTTTTTTTTTTTCACCCTTAGATGCTCTGTCTCAGGGAGTTGGGGCTTTCTTTATGAGTATCTGTTGCACTGTCCTGCCCCACTAGGTGGCAGTCTATTCACTATTTGCCTGCCGGGGCTCTGACCTCCTAAGGCGGGTCCGCCCTGTTGCGGCCCGGCGGACTCTCTCTGTTATGGCAGGTTGCCTCGGCAACGGCAGGCTGCGTCAGTCCTGGGCGGTACTTAAGTGGGGGTGCACTTTGTCAGAAATGGTGGACGCCCCTCCCTGACCGGGCTGCACCGTCCTAAATGCCGGCAACAAAACTCTCAGCCCCAAGCGCCTCCAGTCGCCGCCCTGCTTGTCCCCGTGAGCGTGGGACCCGCCGAGCCCGATCACCCTGCTCCCTGCCTCAGAGTCCGTCCTCTCTCTCTCTCTCTCTTCCTCTCCCCAAGCTGAAAGGTCGACTCTCTCACTGGCGCCCCAGGAGCCTGCCGATAGGGCACTGGGATCCGTGCGATCTCCCGTGCCGCTGCCCACTACCCCGGCTCAGATCACGCTTCCCAGGAAACTCCTGGTCTGGCTCATTGTCCAAGTCCTGTTCAATCAGATGGACATGCCAATCTGCCCTTCCAAATCTCAGATTGCCGGTTTAACAGGGCACCCAGACCAGTGAGTTCCACGCCGGGTCCCGCTGCGGTGCCGGCCGAAGAGGCGGCGGGAGCCGGTTGCGTTAGCCGGCTGCTAGCGTCCCGTGTCTCTCCCACACCTGGGACTTTCAACGCTCTGTGGGCATAAAAGGAACATCCGAGAATGCGGCTAGGACTCACCCTCTGCGCCTTCACCGAGAGCTGCAATCCTGAGTCACCTCTACGACGCCATCTTGCCTCCGGGCCTGTTTTATTCACTGTGGCTCTGAATATGTGTCTACATGAAATAGACTCCTGACTACATCACATTATTCAGTGACCCTCCGAATTTGAGGCCACATGAAAAAGTCTCCTTAATATTGCAAAAGTGTGCATTATTTAGTGAGACCCTGAATGAACTGATATAGGTAAATCCTGACTATTTCCCCAGGTGTATACACTTAGTGAGGCTCTAAACGAGTGGCCATAGGAAGGAGACTTCTGACTATTCTGCATGTGTGCATTATTCAATAATTCTCTGAACGTGTTGCCATAAAAAATAGACTCCAGACTATATCACAAGTGTGTAATATGCAGTGAGGCTGTGAAAGAGGGTCCATAAGAATCAGATTTCTAATTACTTTACATATGCATTATTCACTGTTTTTTCTGAATGAGTAACTGTATGACATAGACTCCTCATTATTATACATGTGTGCATTAATCAAACAGGATCTGTTTGAGTGTCCATACCAAATAGATTCCTGACACTGCCCCAGGTGTGTATTACTCAGCGATACGCAAAATTAGAGTTCATATGAAATAGACGCCAGGCTATTACCTAGGTGTGTATCATTCAGGAAGGCACTTAATTCGTGGCTATGTTAAACAGCGTCCTGATTACTCCATAGAAGTTCATTTTTTACTGAAACTTTCAATGATAAAAAATATAAAATAAACACCAGACTATTGCTCCATTGTGAATTATTCAATAAGGTTCCAAATGATTAGTAGTATCAAATAGAATCTTGAGGATTCTTCAGGTGTATATCACTCAGTGAGACACAAAATGTGTGGCCATATAAAAAATGCTCGACTATTACCCTGGTGTGCATTATTCACTGAGGCTCAAGTGAGTGGCTACATGAAGTAGACTCTTAATTCTTCCCCAGCTGTGTATCCTCTCTTTTGTGTGTATCCCCCGGTCTCCTGTGTGTATCAGCCTCTCCTTTGTGTATGACTTTGTCTCTTTTGTGTATTCTCCTCTTTCATGTGTGTATCTTCCTCCCCCTGTGTGTAACCCCCTCTCTTTTGTGTGTATCTTCCTCTCTCCTGTGTGTATCATTGTTTCTTCTCAGTGTATCCTCCTTTCACTTGTGGGGATCCTCCTCTCTCCTGTGAGTATCATCTTCCCTCTTATGTGTATCTTCCTCTCTTCTGTGTGTATCCTTTTCTATTCTGTGTGTATCCTCATGTCTCCTGTGTGTATCCTCCTCCCTCCTGTATGTATTTTCTTTTCTCCCGTGGGTATCCTCCCTCTCTTTTGTGTGTATCTTCCTCTCTCCTGTTTGTATCCTCCTGCATCCTGTGTGAATCCTTCTCTCTTATTTGTGTATGCCCCATCTCTTCTGTGTGTATCCCTTTCTACTGTGTGTATCCTCCTCTCTGCTCTGTGTATCCTTCATTCTCCTGTGTGCATCCTCCTCTCTTTTGTTTTTAATCTTCCTCTCTCCTGTGTGTATCTTCTTCTTAACTTTGTATATCCCTTCTCTCTCCTGTGTTTATCCCCCTCTCTCTTGTGGGTATTCTCCTCTCTCCTGTGTGTATCTTTTCTCTCTCCTGTTTGTATGTCCCTCTCTTTTTTGTGTATTTCTCTCACCTGTGTGTATGCCCCTCTCTTTTTTGTGTATTTCTCTCACCTGTGTATATACGCCTCTCTCCTGTGTGTATCTCCCTGTCTCCTGTGTATATCCCCCTCTCTATTTTGTGAATTCCCGTCTCTACTGTGCGTATCATTCTCTCTCCTGTGTGTATGCTCCTCTCTTTTGTGTGTATCCTCCTCTCTCCTGTGTGTATCCTCCTTTCTCCTGTGTGTATCCACCCTCTCTCCTGTGTGTACCGCCCTCTCTCCTCTGTGTATTAACCTCTCTCCTGTGTATACTCCTCTCTCCTGCGTGTATCCTCCTCTCTTTTTTGTGTATCTTCCTCTCTCCTATATGTATTTCCCTCTCTTCTGTCTGTATGCCCCTCTCTCTTGTGTGTATTCCACTCTTCTGTTTGTATACCCTCTCTCCTGTGTATTTCAATCTCCTGTGTTTATCTTCCTCTCTCTTGTGTATATTTCCCTTTCTCCTGTATGTATCCAACTCTCCTGTGTGTATCCCCCTCTCTCCTGTGTGTATGCCCTTCTCCTGTGTGTATACTCTTCTCTCCTGTGTGTATCCTCCTGTCTCCTGCGTGTATCCTTCTACTTTCTTGTGTGTTTCTCCCCTCTCTTCTGTGTGGAACACATTTCTTTCCTGTGTATATCACCCCTTTCTCCTGTGTGTATTTCCCTCTCTCTTGTGTGTATCTACTCTCTCCTGTTTGTTTCGTCCTCTCTTCTGTGTGTATCCTCCTCTCTCATGTGTTTATGCACCTCTCTCCTGTGTGTATCACCCTTTCCTGTGTGTATTCTTCTCACTCCTGTGTGCATTCCTCTCTCTTTTTTGTGTATTCCCCTCATTTGTGTGTATAACCCTCTCTTCTATGTGTATTCCCCTCTCTCCTGTGTGGATATCCCTCTCTATTCTGTGTATCTATCTCTCCTCTGTGTGTTGTCCTTTCATCTATGTGTATCCTCCAATCTTTTGAGTGTATCTTTTCTCTCTCATGTGTGTATGCCCCTCTCTTCTTTGTGTATTCCCCTCACCTTTGTGTATACCCCTCTATCCTGTGTGTATCTGCCCTCTCTTCTGTGTGTATCCCCCTCTCTTTTGTGTGTATCCCCGTCCCTCCTGTGTGTATTCTTTTCTCTTCTGTATGTATCATTCTCTCTCTTTTGTGGGTATCACCCTCTCTCCTGCGGGCATCCTCCTCTGTGCTGCGTGTATCCTCCTTTCTCCTGCGTGTGTCCTTCTGTCTCATGTGTATACCTCTCTCCTGTGTGTATACCCCTCTCTCCTATTTGTATTTTGTCTCTCCTTTGTGGATCCTTCTCTGTCTTGTGTGTATCGCCCTCTCCTGTGTGTATGCTCCTCTCTCTTTTGTTTATCCGTCTCTCTTCTGTGTGTATCTTCCTTTCTTCTATGTGTATCCTTCTCTTTACTGTGCGTATCTTCCTCCTCTTATGTGTATCCCACTCTCTCCAGTGTGTAGCCTCTACCTTCTCTGAGTATGCCCCACTCTTTTTTGTATATCCCCCTCTCTCCTGTTAGTATCCCCCTCTCCCCTGTGTGCAATTTTTCTCTCGCCTTTGTATATCCTACTCTCTTCTGTGTGTATCCCCCTCTTTATTGTGTGTATCCCCCCTTTCTCCTGTGTGTATCCTCCTCTCTCCTGTGTGTACCCATTCTCTCCTTTGTGTATCCTCCTCTCTCCTGTGTGTATCCGCCCTCTCTCCTATGTGTAACGCCCTCTCTCCTCTGTTTATTCCCCTCTCTCCTGCGTATTCTCCTTTCCTTTGAGTGTATCTTCCTCTCTCCTTCGTGTATCTTCCGCTCTCTTATGCGTATCCCCCTCTCTCCTGTGTGTGTGACCCTTTTTCTTGTGTGTATTCCCCTCTCTCCTGTTTGGAACGCTCTCTCTCCTCTGTGTACCCCCCACTTTTGTGTGTATACCCTCTCTTTTGTGTGTATCCTCCTCTCCTGTGTGTTTTCCCCTCTCTCCTGTGTGTATTTCCCTGTCTATTGCATGTATCCATCTCTCTTGTGTGTATCCTTCTCTCTCCTATGTGTATGCCTCTCTTCTGTGTGTATACTCCTCTTTCCTGTGTGTATCCTCTTCTCTCCTGTGTGTATTCTTTTTCCTCCTGTGTGTATCTGGCTCTCTCCTGTGTGTATCACTCCGCTTTCCTGTGTGTTTCCCCATCTCTCCTGTGGGTAACACCTTTCTTTACTGTGTGTATCACCCCTTTCTCCTGTGTGTATCTTCCTTTCTCTTGTGTATACCCTGTCTCCTGTTTGTTTCCGCCTCTCTCCTGTGTGTATCCTCCTTTCTCCTGTGTGTATCCCCCTTGCTCCTGTGTGTATCCTTCTTTTTGTGTGTATGACCTTCTCTCCTTTGTGTATCTCCCCCTCCTATATGTATTCTTCTCTCTTCTGTGTGTATTCTTTTCTCTCCTGTGTGTATCCCCCTCTCTCCTGTGTGAATCCCCCCTTTCCTGCAAGTGTCTTCTTCTCTCTTGCGTGAATCCTCCTCTTTTCTGTCTATGCCCCTCTCTCCTGTATGTGTCCCCCTCTCCTGTGTTTATTCCCCTCTTTCCTCTGTGTATCCCACTCTCTCCTCTGTGTATTTCCCTCTCCTTTTCATATCCCCCTCTCTTCTGTGTATATCCCCCTCCTGTGTGTATCCTTTTCTCTTCTGTGTGTATCTTCCTCTCTCCTCTGTGTATTCTCCTCTCTCCTGTGTGTATCTTCCTCTCTCTTCAGTGTGTTTCTCCTCTCCTGTGTGTATTTTTCTCTCTCCTGTGTGTATCCTCGTCTTTCCTTAGTGTATTTTCTTTACTCCTGTGTGCATCACACTCGCTTCTGTATGTATTTTCCTCTCCTGTGTGTATCCCTTTCTTCTTTGTTTATCTCACTCCCTTCTCTCTGTATCCCCCTTTTTCTGCGTGTATGCCCTCTCTCCTGGGTGTATTTTCCTCTCTTCTGTGTGTATCCCTCGCTCCTCTGTGTATCCTCCTCTCTATTGTGTGTATCCTTTTCTCTTTTGTGTGTATCATTCTCTCTCTTCTGTGTATCCCTTTCCTCTCCTGTGTGTATTTTTCTCTCTCCTGTGTGTATTCTTCTCTCTCCTGCGTGTATCCTCCTCTGTGCTGCGTGTATCCTCCTTTCTCCTGAGTGTATTTTTTTCTCTCTTGTGTGTATACCCCTATCTTATGTGTATTTCCCTCTCTCCTCTGTGGATCCTTCTCTCTCTTGTGTGTATCCCACTCTCCTGTGTTTATCCTCCTCCTCTCTTTTGTGTATCTGTCTCTCTCCTGTGTGTATCCTCTTTTCTCTTGTGTGTATCCTCCTCTCTACTTTGCGTATCTTCCTACATCTGTGTTTATATTACTCTCTCCAGTGTGTATCTTCTTCCTTCTGTTTGTATGCCCTACTCTCGAGTGTGTATCCCCCTCTCTTTTGTTAATTTTCCCCTCACCCCTGTGTGTATTCTCTCTCTCACCTTTATGTATTCTACTTTTTTCTCTGTGTATCCTTCTTTATTTTGTGTATCTTCACTCTCTCCTGTGTGTATCCTCCTCTCTCCTGTGTGTACCTTTCTCTCTCCTTTGTGTATCCGCCCTCTCTCATGTGTGTAATGCCCTCTCTCCTCTGTGTACTCCCCTCTCCTCTGTGTATACTCGTCTCTCCTGCGTATATCTTCCTCTCTCCTCTGTGTATCCTCCTCTCTCCTGTGTGTATCTTCCTCTCCCCTGTGTGTATCTCCCCTCTCCTGTGTGTATCCTTCTTTTTCCTGTGTGTATTCTCGTTTTTCCTGTGTGTATTTCCCTTTCTCCTGTGTGCATCACGCTCGCTCCTGTTTGTATTTCCCTCGCCTGTGTGTATACATTTCTCCTTTGTGTATCCCACTCTCTTCTCTGTGTATCTTCTTTTTTCTCTGTGTACGCCTTCCTCTCCTGTGTGTATCCTCCTCTCACCTGTGTGTATCCCTCGCTCCTGTGTGTATCCTCCTCTCTACTGTGTGTATTTTTTTGTCTTTTGTATGTATCATTCTCTCTTTTGTGTGTATCCCCCTTCTCTTCTGTGTGTATTTTTCTCTCTCCTGTGTGTATTCTCCTTTTTTCTGTTTGTATCCTCCTCTGTGCTGCGTGTATTCTTTTTTCTTCTGCATTTATCCTTCTCTCTTCTATGTGTTTACCCCTCTCATGTGTGTATACCCCTCTCTCTTATTTGTATTTTCTTCTCTCTTGTGTGGATCCTTCTCTCTCTTTTGTGTCTCGCCCTCTCCTGTGTGTATCCTTCTCTCTCCTGTGTGTATCCGTCTTTCTCCTGTGTGTATCCTTCTTTCTTCTGTGTGTATCCTCCTCTCTACTTTGCATATCTTCCTCCTCCTGTGTGTATCTTTCTCTCTCCAGTGTGGGTCTTCTCCCTTCTGGGTGTATGCCCCACTCTCGGGTGTGTATCCCACTGTCTCCTGTTAGTATCCTTTCTCTCCCCTGTGTGTATTCTTTCTCTCGCCTTTATGTATTTTACTCTTTTCTGTGTGTATCCTTCTCTTTCTTGTGTGTATTCCCCCACTGTCCTGTATGTATCCTCCACTCTCCTGTGTGTATCCACCCTCTCCTTTATGTATTTTTCTCTCTCCTGTGTGTATCTTTCTCTCTCTTGTGTGTATCCGCCCTCTCTCCTGTGTTTAACGACCTCTCTTTTCTGTGTATACTTCTCTCTTTTGCTTGTATTCTCCTCTCTTTTTTGTGTATCTTTCTCCCTCCTATATGTATCTTCCTCTCTCCTGTGTGTATTCCCCTCTTCTGTGTGTATTCCACTCTCTCCTGTGTGTATCCCTCTCTCCTGTATGTATCCCCCTCTCTCCTGTGTGTATTTATCTGTCTCCTGTATGTATTCAACTCTCCTGTGTGTATCTCCCTCTCTCCTGTGTGTATGCCCCTCGAATGTGTGTGTACTTTTCTCCCCTGTGTGTATCCTCCTTTCTACTGTGTGTATGCTTTTCTCTTCTGTGTGTATCCCTTCACTTTTCTGTGTGTTTCCCTCTCTCTCCTGTGGGTAACAGCTTTCTTTACTGTGTGTATCACCCCTTTCTCCTGTGTGTATCCTTTTTTTCTTGTGTGTATCCCCTCTCTCTTGTTTGTTTCCTTCTCTCTCCTGTGTGGATCCTCCTCTCTTCTGTTTTTACACCCCTCTCTCATGTGTGTATCACATTGCCTTTGTGTATTTTTTTGCCTCCTGTGTGTATCTGCCTTTCTCCTGTGTGTATCTTACTTTCTTTTAATTTTTATTGCATTATAGGTTTTGGGGTACATGTGCAGAACGTGCAAGATAGTTGCATAGGTACACACGTGGCAGTGTGTTTTGCTGCCTTCCTCCCCTTCACCCACACTTGGCATTCATCCCCAGGATATCCCTCCACAGCCCCCCCACTGTCCCTCCCCCATTACCCCCAAAACACCCCAGTGTATAGTAGACCACCTCTCTGTGTCCACGTGTTCTGATTTTTCTCACCCACCTATGAGTGAGTATATGCGGTATTTCTTTTTCTGTTCTTGTGTCAGTTTGCTGAGAATGATGTTCTCCAGATTCATCCATGTCCTTACAAAGGACACAAACTCATCATTTTTGATTGCTGCATAATATTCCATGGTGTATATGTGCCACATTTTCCCAGTCCAGTCTATCATCATTGGGAATTTGGGTTTGTTCCACTTCTTTGCTATTGTAAACAGTGCTGCAATGAACATTCGTGTGCATGTATCCTTATACTAGAATGATTTATAGTCCTTTGGATATATACCCAGTAATGGGATTTTTGGGTCAAATGGAATTTCTATTTCTAGGTCCCTGATGAATCGCCACACTGTCTTCCAAAATGGTTGAACTAATTTACACTCCCAGCAACAGTGTAAGAGTGTTCCTATTTCTCCACATCCTCTTCAGCATCTGCTGTCTCCAGATTTTTTAATCATCGCCATTCTAACTGGCGTGAGATAGTATCTCAAGGTGGTTTTGATTTGCATCTCTCTAATGACCAGTGATGATGAGCATTTTTGCATATGTTTGTTGGCCTCATGTATGTCTCCTTTTGTAAAGTGTCTGTTCATATCCTTTGCCCATTTTTGAATGGGCTTGTTTGTTTTTTTTCCTGTAAATCTGTTTGAGTTCTTTGTAAATTCTGGATATCATCCTTGTCTGATGCGTAAACTGCAAAGATTTTTTCCCATTCTGATGGTTGCCGATTCACTCTAGTGACTGTTTCTTTTGCCTTGCAGAAGCTGTGGAGTTTGATTAGGTCCCATTTGTCTATTTTGGCTTTTGTTGCCAATGCTTTTGGTGTTTTCTTCATGAAGTCCTTGCCTACTCCTATGTCCTGAATGGTTTTGCCTAGATTTTCTTCTAGGGCTTTTATGGTATCAGGTCTTACGTTTAAGTCTTTAACCCATCTGGACTTAATTTTAGTGTAAGGTGTCAGGAAGGGGTCCAGTTTCTGCTTTCTGCACATGGCTAGCCAGTTTTCCCAACACCATTTATTAAATAGGGAATCCTTTCCCCATTGCTTTTTTTTGTCTGGTTTATCAAAGATAATATAACCGTAGATAGGTTGTGTTGCCTCCGATGCTTCTGTTCTGTTCCATTGGTCTATATTTCTGTTTTGGTACCAGTACCATGCTGTTTTGATTACTGTAGCCTTGTAGAATTGTTTGAAGTCTGGTAGTGTGATGCCTCCCGCTGTGTTCTTTTTGCTTAGAATTGACTTGGCTATGCGGGCTCTTTTTTGGTTCCATATGAAATTCATGGTGGTTTTTTCCAGTTCTGTGAAGAAATTCAATGGTAGTTTGATGGGGATAGCATTGATTGTGTAAATTACTTTGGGCAGTATAGACATTTTCACGATATTGATTCTTCCTAACCACGAACATGGAATGTTTCTCCATCTGTTTGTGTCCTCTCTTATTTCCTTGAGCAGTGGCTTGTAGTTTTCCTTAAAGAGGTCCCTTACATTCCTTGTGAGTTGTATTCCTATTTATTTTATTTTCTTTGTAGCAATTGAGAATGGCAGTTCGTTCTTGATTTGGTTCTCTTTAAGTCTGTTATTGGTGTATAGGAATGCTTGTGATTGTTGCACATTGATTTTATATCCTGAGACTTTGGTGAAGTTGCTTATCAGTTTCAGGAGCTTTTGGGCTGAGGTGATGGTGTCTTCTAGGTATACTATCATGTCGTCTGCAAATAGAGACAATTTGGCTTCCACCTTTCCTATTTGAATACCCTTTATTTCTTTTTCTTGCCTGATTGCTCTGGCTAGAACTTCCAGTATTATGTTGAATAAGAGTGGTGAGAGAGGGCATCCTTGTCTACTGCCAGATTTCAAAGGGAATGCTTCCAGTTTTTGCCCATTAAGTATGATATTGGCTGTTGGTTTGTCTTAAATAGCTTTTATTACTTTCAGATATTTTCCATCAATACCAAGTTTATTGAGGGTTTTTAACATAAAGGGCTGTTGAATTTTGTCAAATGCCTTCTCTGCGTCAATTGAGATAATCATGTGGTTTTTGTTTTTTCTTCTGTTTATGTGATGAATTACATTTATAGACTTGCGTATGTTGAACTAGCCTTGCATTCCCGGGATGAATCCTACTTGATCATGATGGATAAGTTTTTAATGTGCTGTTACAATCCCTTTGAAAGTATTTTATTGAAGATTTGTGCATCTATGTTCATCATGGATATTGGCCTGATGTTTTCTTTTCTTGTTGAGTCTCTGTCAGGTTGTGGTATCAGGATGATGTTGGTCTCATAAAATAATTTGGGAAGGGTTCCCTCTTTTTGGATTCTTTTGAATAGTTTCAGAAGGAATGGTACCAGATCCTCTTTGTGTGTCTGGTAGAATTCAGCTGTGAACCCATCTGGACCTGGGCTTTTTTGTGTGGTAGGCTCTTAATTGCTGCCTCAACTTGCGACCTTGTTATTGGTCTATTCATGATTTCGGCTTCCTCCTGGTTTAGGCTTGGGAGGACACAGGCGTCCAGGAATTTATCCATTTTTTCCTGATTTACTAGTTTATGTGCATAGAATTGTTTGTAGTATTCTCTGATGATGGTTTGAATTTCTGTGGAATCTGTAGTGATTTCTTCATTATCGTTTTTTATTGCATCTATTTGGTTGTTCTCTCTTTTCTTTTTTATCAGTCTGGCTAGTGGTGTGTCTATTTTGTTGATCTTTTCAAAAAACCAGCTCTTAGATTTATTGATTTTTTGAAGGGTTTTTTTTGTCTCTATCTCCTTCAGTTGTGCTCTGATCTTAGTTATTTCTTGTCTTCGGCTAGGTTTTGAGCTTCTTTGATCTTGCTCCTCCAGCTCTTTCAATTTTGATGATAGGGTGTCAATTTTGGATCTCTCCACTCTTCTCATGTGGGCACTTATTGCTATATATTTTCCTCTACAGACTGCTTTAAATGTGCCCCAGAGATTCTGGTACGTTGTGTTTTCATTTTCGTTGGTTTCAAAGAACTTCTTTATTTCTGCCTTCATTTCATTGTTTATCCAATCGACATTCAAGAGCCAGTTGTTCAGTTTCCATGAAGCTGTGCGGTTCTGAGTTATTTTCTGAATTCTGAGTTCCAACTTGATTGCACCATGGTCTGACTGTTTGTTATGATTTCAGTTGTTTTGCATTTGCTGAGGAGTGCTTTACTTCCAATTATGTGGTCAATTTTGAAGTAGGTGTGATGTGGTGCTGAGAAGAATGTATATTGTGTGGATTTTGGGGTGGAGACTTCTGTAAATGTCTATCAAGTTTGCTTGTTCTAGGTCTGAGTTCAAGTCCTGGATATCCTTGTTAATTTTCTGTCTGGTTGATCTGTCTGCTATTGATAGTGGAGTGTTAAAGTCTCCCACTATTATTGTGTGGGAGTCCACATCTCTTTGTAAATCATTACAAACTTGCCTTATATATCTGGGTGCTCCTGCATTGGGTCCATATATATTTAGAATTGTTAGCTCTCCTTGTTGTATCGATCCTTTGAGCATTAAGTAATGACCCTCCTTGTCCCTTTTGATCTTTATTGCTTTAAAGTCTACCTTATCAGAGATGAGAATTGCAACTCCTGCTGTTTTTTGCTCTCCATTTGCTTGGTAAATCTTCCTGCATCTTTTTATTTTGAACCTTTGTGTATCTTTGCGTGTGAGATGGGTTTCCTGGGTACAGCACACTGATGAGTTTTGGTTTTTTATCCAATTTGCGAGTCTGTGTCTTTTGATTGGTGCATTTAGCCCATTTACATTTAGGGTTAATATTGTTATGTGTGAGTTTGATACTGCCATTTTGATTCTAGATGGCTATTTTGCCCGTTGGTTCATGTAGATTCTTCATTTTGTTGATGGTCTTTAGCATTTGGTATGCTTTTAGGATGGCTGGTACTGGTTGTTTCTTTCTATGTGTAGTGCCTCTTTCAGGAACTCTTGTAAAGCAGGCCTAGTGGTGACAAAATCTCTGAGTACTTGCTTGTTCATGAAGGATTTTATTTTTCCTTCACTTATGAAGCTCAGTTTGGCTGGATATGAAATTCTGGGTTGAAAGTTCTTTTCTTTAAGGATGTTGAATATTGGCCCCCACTCTCTTCTGGCTTGTAGAGTCTCTGCCGACAGATCTGCTGTGAGTCTGATGGGCTTCCCTTTGTGTGTGACCCGACCTTTCTCTCTGGCTGCCCTTAGTATTTTCTCCTTCATTTCAACCCTGATGAATCTGACGATTATGTGCCTTGGGGTTGCTCTTCTTACGGAGTATCTTTGTGGTGTTCTCTGTATTTCCTGGAGTTGAGTATTGACCTGTCTTGCTAGGTTGGGGAAATTTTCCTGGATAATATCCTGAAGAGTGTTTTCCAGCTTGGATTCATTCTCTTCATCACATTCTGGTACACCTATCAAACCTACGTTGGGTCTCTTCACATAGTCCCACATTTCTTGGAGATTTTGTGCATTCCTTTTTGTGCTTTTTTCTTTAATCTTGGTTTCACGTTTTATTTGATTGATTTGATCTTCAACTTCTGATATTCTTTCTTCTGCTTGGTCAATTCGGCTGTTGAAAGTTGTGCATGCTTCACGAAGTTCTCATGTTGTGTTTTTCAGCTCCTTCAATTCATTCATATTCCTCTCTAAGTTGTCCATTCTTGTTATCAATTCCTCAAATTTTTTTTCAAATCTATTTTCAAGATTCTTAGTTTCTTTGCACTGATTTAGAACATGTTCTTTTAGCTCAATGAAGTTTCTCATTATTCACTTTCTGAAGTCTGATTCCATCATTTCGTCACACTCATTCTTCGTCCAGTTTGTTTCCCTTGCTGGTGAGGAGTTTTGGTCCTTTGTAGGAAGTGAGTTGTTTTGGTTTCGCGTGTTTTCCTCATTTTTGCGCTGGTTTCTTCCCATTTTTATGGATTTATCCGCCTGTCGTCTTAGTAGTTGCTGATTTTTCAATTGGGTCTCTTTTTGGATGCTGAGATTGTTGATGATGAAGTATTTCTGTTACTTAGTTTTCCTTCTAATGGTCTAGCCCCTCTGCTGTATGAGTGCTGAGGTCCACTCCAGGCCCTGCTTTTCTGGAGTATACCTGTAGCAGCTGTGGAACAGTGAGGGATGATACTAGTTTCTTTTTCTGCTGTCTTTGTTCGAGAATGATGCCCACCAAATGTCAGTCTGATTAGTCCTTTTTTTGGGGTGACTCTTTGGATGTACAGGGTTCAGGGAGCTGCTTAAGGAGACGATTTCTGCTTTATAGGAGCTCCAGTGCTGAGCTCTGAGCTCTGTTGTTCCTTCAGTGTTGTTGGCAGGTTGTTTATGTCTGCTGCAATAGAACTCATAAAACACCACCCCTTTTCCCCCCCACTTAGACGCTCTGTCTCAGGGAGTTGGGGCTTTCTTTATGAGTATCTGTTGCACTGTCCTGCCCCACTAGGTGGCAGTCTATTCACTATTTGCCTGCCGGGGCTCTGACCTGCTAGCACGTTCTGCCCCGTTGCTGCTGGTCTCCCTTCCGCTGTGGAGTGCTCCGGGTGGAGTCTCTCTGTTATGGCAGGTTGCCTCAGCAAAGGCAGGCTGCGTCAGCCCTGGGCGGTACTTCAGTAGGGGCGGATTGCATCAGCAATGGTGGACGCTCCTCCCTCACCGGGCTGCACCATCCCAGATGCCGGCAGCAAAACTCTCAGCCCCCAGCGTCTCCAGTCGCTGCCCTGCGTGTCCTCGTGATGGTGGGACCGCCAAGCCCGATCACCCAGCTCCCTGCCTCGGAGTCCGTCCTCTCTCTCTCTCACTCACTCTCTGCAAGCTGAAAGGTCGGCTCTCTCACTGGCACCCCAGTAGCCTGCCAATAGGGCACTGGGATCCATGCAATCTCCCGTGCCACTGCCCACTGCACTGGCTCAGATCACGCTTCCCAGGAAACTCCTGGTTTGGCTCACTGTCCAAGTCCCGTTCAAACAGATGGACATGCCAATCTGCCCTTCCAAATCTCAGATTGCCGGTTTAACAGGGCACCCAGAACAGTGAGTTCCGTGCGGGTTCCTGCTGCAGCGCCAGCCAAAGCGGCAGCGCGAGCTGGCTGCGTTAGCCGGGAAAGCGTCTCGTGTCTCTCCCACACCTGGGACTTTCAATGCTCTGTGGGCAAAATGGTCCATCCAGAAATGCGGCTAGGACTCACCCTCTGTGCCTTCACTGAGAGCTGCAATCCTGAGTTGCTTCTATGACGCCATCTTGTGAGTCTCCCCCGTGTATCTTTCTTTTTATGTGTGTGCCCCTCTCTTGTGTGTGTATCTTCCTCTCCTATGAGTATTCTCCTCTCTCCAGTGTGTATTCTTTTCTGTCCTGTGTGTATCCCCCTCTTTCTTGTTTGTATCCCACTCTTTCCTGTGTGTATCCTCCTCTCTTCTGCGTGTATTCTCCCCTCCCCTCTGTCTATTTCCCTCTTTCCTATTGTAAGATTTTGATGTAGAAGTCCTGTTTTGTAGAAGTTTTGTTTTGTAAAAAGCTTGCTTGTAAAGGGTGTTTGGGATGAGGAAGTGGGCAGAGACGGATCTGTGAGCCCATGAACTGTCCATGAACTGTTCTGGTGGGCTAAGAGCTCTTGGCGTTTCAGAACGATATCTTGGAGGCTGGGAGTCTGGCCAACTCCCGGTGCCCAAGAAACAGTCAAGGACAGGGCACTGATGAAGCAGATCTTCCCTGTTTACTGACTGATCCAAAGATGAGTACGTAAATTAGTTATGTAAGCTGATACAATAAAGGAGCAGAGGAACACAGAGACATTGGATCAGAGCAACTTCCAGATGTGACTTGTGAATCACCCGTGCTGCTGTCTTGCCAGTGCTGAAATGTGACTTGTGAATCGCCCATGCTACTGTCTTACCAGTGCTGAGGTGGAGTGGTTTATGTGTATATATTTGTGTGTATATATATATATATATATATATATACACACACATATATGTAACTATCGTCTTTCCATCCTCCTACTTCCCTCATTAAAATTTTCTATCACTTTATTATTGTTCTCGGTCTGGTGTTTTCTTCCCACGAACCTGCCTGTTAAAAGGAAAATAAACCCAAGCTTGGTACGCTCACTTAACGCAACAAATTATCGTAGTCGGCGGGATTCGGGGAGAAGGAGGCATCGTGACTTTGTTTAAGAAATCTGTAGATGCTAAATATGTGGTTTGTGATGTGCCTGTTTGGGAAGATCCGGTGTTTGCACCTTTGGCTAGGGTATGGGCTAATGGAACAGGATTGATTGAAAAATGGGATGGTAAATTGCTATCTGCTGATTCTATGCACTAACTAGAAGTCTTGGAAACAGTCCCTTTAGATAAAGGGAAGGAATTGGTAGCTATCAGTTGGCATGGCTGGATTTTGTTATCAGCTTATAGAAAGCAATACCAGGCATGCCAAGCCTTAATTCAAGAGAAATTGCAGCTGGAGAAAGAATTTGCAGATTTGCAGGAGAAATTAGCAATGTTACAGTGCCAAAATTTCATACTTGGAAATCAAGCTAGGACTTATCAGGGAGTGGCTGAAAAAGCCGCAGTCCATTGTGCTCAATTCAAGTACAGAAAGAGGAAGTGGAAAGTGAATGCAAAGATAAAACTATGTAGCAGCAGAGGTTATTGTCCCCACCACTTCTAAATAGAATAATCCTATATGGCCAGTTAAAAAATCAAATGGAACTTGGTGAATGACAGTAGATCATCAAGCATTAAATGCAGTAACTCCTCCATTACATGCTGCTGTTCCAGATACTATTTTGATAATAGAGAATATTCAAAAACATCTTGGTCAATGGTATGTGGTGTTGGATCTAGCTAATGCCTTCTTTACAATTCCAAATAACTCAGATCAATGGAAATATTTTGCCTTCACTTGGCAGAGGAGGCAATATACTTTTACAAGATTGCCACAAGGCTATAAGCATAGCCCAACTTTGTGCCATAAAATAGTGGCTAAACATCTGGATGAATGGCACTTTCCCAATATAGAAATATACCATTATATTGATAACATCATGCTACGGGGACATGATTCCCACAGCATGCAACAAGCTGTGGAAACTTTAATTACTCTTCTACAAGGTAAAGGATGGAAAATAAACCCTGCAAAAGTACAGGGGCCAGCCCAGCATGTAAAATTTCCAGGTATAATGTGGGATTGTGGTAATCGTAGCATCACTCCTAAAGCAAAGCAACGAATTTTGGAATTTCCAACACCAACTACAAAAAAGGAATCCCAAAAATATATTGGCCTATTTGGATATTGGAGAAACCACATTTCTCATTTAAGTCTGTTGCTACAACCGTTATATAAAGTCACTAGGAAGAAATACACCTTTGAGTGGGGACCAGATCAACAGCAGATATTTGACAAAGCAAAAGAAGCTGGACAACAGGCCTGTGAAGGAGGGGCCAATAGAATTGATGATTAATACAGGAAACCAGTATGCTAACTGGAGTTTTTGGCAAAAACAGGAAGGAAAACGAGTGCCCTTAGGATTTTGGTCTCGTAAATTGCCTAGTACTAAACAACCATATACTCAATTCGAACAAGAATTGTTAGCTGCTTATTGGGCTTTAAGTGAAACTGAATTTCTGACCTTAGGGCATGAGGTTATCATTCGACCTCAAATGCCAATTATGCAATGGGTGCTTTCTGACCCCATGTCACATAAAATAGGTCATGCTCAGGAAGCAAATATTATTAAATGAAAATGGTATCTTCAGAATAGAGCCAAAGCAGGCCCACAGGGTACATTGCAATTACATGAAAATGTATTTTCTTATCCAATTCATACTGATGATTCTACAACTCTGACCATTAAGCACATTGCAAGTAAAGTTATTGTTAATAATGGATATGACTCTCTTATGCCATCTCAGAAAACAGATGCCTGGTTTACTGATGGCTCTGCTAAATATATAGGAGCTAAAAGATACTGGAAAGCAATTGCATATAATTCTTCAACTGACATTGTTTTGCAGCATCATGGAGAAGGAGGGAGTAGCCAATAGGCTGATCTATATGCTGTTTGGTTGTGTTTAAAAAAGGAACAAGGACAAGAATGCCATATTTTTACTGACTCTTAGTCAGTATATATGGGCTTGGTAACTTGGATTGAATAATGGCATGCCAAAGATTGGAAAATATGGGATAAAACATTGTGGGGGGCTACTTTATGGCAAGACATTTGGGTATTCTTGCAATGCACTAATGTTTCTATTTTCCATGTAGATGCCCATACTGCAGTAGATTCAGCTGAAAAATTATATAATAAAAAGACTGATGAGTTGACATGAATTAATGTTGCAGCAACCAGTTCAGAAGATTTAAGGTGTGCACAATGGATACACGAACAAACAGGTCATACGGGAGCTCAGTCCATGTACATGTGGGCACAAAAGAGAGGTATCTATGTGCCTTTAGATGCTTGTAAAACTGTGGTTCGCCAATGCCCTATTTGTAATCAAGATAGATTGCAATTCGTTCCCCAAATAGTGACAGGGGAAATATCACGAGGAAAACAACCAGCTAAAATTTGAAAAATCGATTATATAGGGCCTTTATCTATGTCTAAAATTTGTGCATATATTTGTACCATAGTAGATACTTGATCAGGAGTGTTAATTGGCTGCCCATTCAAACATGCTACTCAGATTAATACCATTAAAACATTAGATTTTATTATTTTATACTATGGAACCCCTTTGCAAATACAAAGTGATAATGGATCACATTTTAAAGGTAAGTTAATAATTGATTATTGCACAACTAATAATATTGAATGGATATATCATATACCCTATTATCCCCAGGCTGCAGGATTAATAGAATGAATGAATGGGCTGTTTAAAGAGAAATTAATGAAACTAGGGAATAATTCCTATCACGAATGGAAAGATCATTTGCTTACCGCCTTGCGGCAATTAAATAACAGAGTATTATCTAATCATCAAACGCCCTTACAGTGGATGATGACTCCCACCATGGAAGCACGACAACAGGCAACCACTTCCAAGGAATTAACTATATCTTGGTGGAAATTCCATCCTGCTGCAATTGGACCATGGAATGCTACTAATTCAGCTGCAGGATATTATTTATTTACTTATTTAGATACTAAATTACCTAGTTCTGCACAGCAAGTGATTACCACAGGGATAGGCATGCAAATGCCTCATGGATATATGGTCAAATAGCTGCTAGGTCTAGTTTAGCTCTGAAGGGAATGGCAATTTTGGAGGAATTATTGATTATAATTATTATGGAGAGATAAAAGTCTTGTGTTATAATATGAATGATTCTGATATCGTACTCCCAAAAGGAAGTCGAATTGCACAAACACTTTTCCTTCCTTGCTTACATACTTCAAATTGGGCTTTGCTAAAGGAACCCCCTGATCCAATATCTCATATGAGATTTGAAAGCACCAATGGGCATGTCTGAGTTCAGACTGCCCCACATCAACCTTTACAAGCTGGGGAAATTATAGCTAAAGGCAAAGATAATTGTGTATATGTTATGATACCCCCTAATGACACCCCAAAGTTAATTACTACTAATCATTTATTTGAACGACCATAGTGTCTTTATGTAGGTATCAGCCTATGGATATGGAATACTGTTTCCACATATGGTTGGACATTAACAGCCAAGACTTCCCTGAGCCCAACTTCTGAATCCAACTCTTCTGAGATATTATTACGTTGGGGCTGGAAAAACTCATCATATCAACGACAACAAGATAATTATACCTGTCTTCCCAATGAAATTTGTTATTTCATGAATTTCACAGTACAAGGTGAAAATATGACCACCTGGTGAGGTACTGGTCGCGTTACACGCATTTTATATAGCATAGGACCAGTAAATATTACTATAGCTACTACTGTTAATGTTTCTGGTTGTCAAGTAGATCTGCAGCATATTATGTACATGACTGACGAAGACTATAAGCAGCTTCTACGAACTCAAATGAGTGTATATAAGAATTCTATGTCTAATTTCCTTTTTAATATTAGTACATATCTTTTATGCCATAACACAAGTGAAATTTCTAATAGATCTGATTGGGCAGACTAAATGCATGTCATTATTAAATCAAATTATTCAATATAATATTAGCTTATTGCCATGGTTAAATGACACTTTGTATTTAACCCCAACATATGAAACACAGAATTATACTTGGTTACCTTTACAATTACCAGTACCCAAGATTGAAATATATTTGAATTTATCTATGATTTTGGCACAAAGTACACAACTACATGATTACCTCCAAAAAACAGGACGCCAGTTAGCGGAACATCGTTTATCCACCACTATTATAGCTAATAAATTACTAGAATATTCCCATTTTATTGCTACAGATGCCAATCATAATTGCTATGATTGGCTATTCTCACACCCTCAGATGACTTATCATTTTGTCCCCTTGTACGTTATTGATTTTGTTACATCTCTGTATTAACCATTATTTGTTGTTGTAATATTTGCATGTATATGCGTATTAGGTATATGTATGATGTATATTTGAGAAATCAATTTTCTTATTTACATAAACTGGCCTGAGAGCCGAAATGTAAGATTATGATGTAGAAGTCCTGTTTTGTAGAAGTCCTGTTTTGTAAAAAGATTGCTTGTAAAGGGTGTTTGGGGTGAGGAAGTGGGCAGGGAAGGATCTGTGAGCCCATGAACTGTCCATAAACTGTTCTGGGGGGCTAAGAGCTCTTGGCGTTTCAGAACGATATCTTGGAGGCTGGGAGTCTGGCCAACTCCTGGCGCCCAAGATACAGTCAAGGACAGGGCACTTATGAAGCAGATCTTCCCTGTTTACTGACTGACCCAAGATGAGTACGTAAATTAGTTATGTAAGCTGATACAATAAAGGAGCAGAGGAACACAGAGACATTGGATCAGAGCGACTTCCAGATGTGACTTGTGAATCGCCCGTGCTGCTGTCTTGCCGGTGCTGAGGTGGAGTGGTTTCTGTGTATATATATATGTAACTATCGTCTTTCCATCCTCCTACTTCTCTCATTAAAATTTTCTATCACTTTATTATTGTTCTCGGACTGGTGTTTTCTTCCCACGAACCTGCCTGTTTAAAAAAAAAAACCCAAACTTGGTACGCGCAGTTAGGGCAATATCTATATGTATCCCCCTCTCCTGTGATTATCTTCCTCTCTCCTGTGTGTATTCCACACTCTCCTCTGTGTCTCCCCCATTCCTGTGAGTAACCAACTCTCTTCTCTGTGTATCCCCCACTCCTGTGTGTATCCTGTTCTCTTCTATGTGTATCTTCCTCCCTCCTTGGTGTATCCTCCTCTCTTCTGCGTGTATCTTTCTCCCTCCTGTGTGTATCCCCCCTCTCCTGAGTGTATCCTTCTCTCTTCTATGTATATCCTCGTCTTTCCTGTGTGTATTTTCCTTAATCCTGCGTTCATCCCCCTCGCTCCTGTGTGTATTTTCCTCTTTTGTGTGTATCTTTTTCTCCTTTGTATATTTCCCTCTCTTCTCTTTGTATCCCCCTTTTTTTATGTGTATGCCCCTCTCTTCTGTATGTATCATCTAACCTGTGCGTATCCTCTAACCTGTGCATATCCCTCGCTCCTGTGTGTATCCTTTTCTCTTTAGTGTGTATCCTTTTCTCTCCTGTGTGTATCATTCTCTCTCTTGTGTGTATCCCCCTTGTCTCCTGTGTGTATTTTTTTCTCTTCTGTGTGTATCCCCCTCTCTCCTGCGGGTATCCTCCTCTGTGCTTCGTATATCCTTCTCTCTCCTGCGTGTATATTCCTCTCTCCTGTGTGTATGCCCCTTTTCTGTGTGTATACCCCTCTCTCCTATGTGTATTCCCATCTCTCCTGTGTGGATCCCCCTCTCTCTTGTGTGTATCGCCCTATCCTGTGTGTATTCTCCTCTCTCCTGTGTGTATCTGTCTCTCTTTTGTGTGTATCCTCCTTTCTCCTGTGTGTATCCTCCTCTCCCCTGTGTGTATCTTTTCTCTTTTCTGTGTATATGCCACTCTCTCCTTTGTGTATTTCCCTCACCTGTGTGTATATACCTCTCGTCCTTGTGTATCCCCCTCTCTCCTGTGTGTATCCCCCTCTCTATTTTGTGAATTCCCGTCTCTGCTGTGCATATCATTCTCTCACCTGTGTGTATGCTCCTCTTTTTTGTGGGTATCCTCCTCTCTCCTGTGTGTATACACCTCTGCTGTGTGTATACCCCTCTCTCCTATGTGTATTCCCCTCTCTCCTGTGTTGAACCCCTTTCTCTTGTGTGTTTTGCCCTCTCCTGTGTGTATCCTTTTTTCTCCTGTGTGTATCGTCCTCTTTCCTGTGTGTGTCTTCCTCTCACCTATGTGTATTCCCCTCTTTCCTGTGTGTATGCCTCTCTCTCTTGTGTGTATTCCCCTCACTTTTGTGTGTATACCCTCTCTTCCGTGTGTATCCCCCTCTCTCCTGTGTGTATGCTTCTTTCCTGTGTGTACACTCCTCTCTCCTGTGTGTTTTCTTCTCTCTCCTGTGTGTATTCTCCTCTCTCCTGTGTGTATTCCTCCACTTTTCTGTGTTTCTTCCACCTCTCCTGTGTGTAACACCTTTATTTCCTGTGTGTATTACCTCTTTCTCCTGTGTTTATACCCCTGACACTTGTGTGTATTCTCTCTCTCCTGTTTGTTTCCTCCTCTCTTCTGCATGTATCCTTTTCTCTCCTGCGTTTCCGCTTCTCTCTCTTGTGTGTATCACCCTTTCCTGTGTGTATCCCCCTTTTTTTGTGTGTATGTCCCTCTCTTTTCTGTGTATCTTTCTCTCCTATGTGTATCTTTTTCTCTCCTGTGTGTATCCTTTTGCCTCCTGTGTGTATCCTCTCTCTCCTGTGTGTATCCCCCTCTATTCTGTGTGTATTCTCCTCTCCTGTGCGGGTATCCTGTTCTCTTCTCTATGTATGCCCCTCTCTCCTGTATGTATCCCCCTCTCCTCTGCATATCCCCCTTTCTTCTGTGTGTATCCCCCATTTCTGTGTATATTTTTTTCTTCTGTGTGTATCTTCCTCTCTTCTCTGAGTATCCTCTTCTCTTCTATGGGTGTCTTCCTCTCTCCTGTATGTATCGCCTATCTCCTGTGTGTATCCTTCTCTCTCCTGTGTGTATCTTCCTTTTTCCTTGTGTATTTCCATTTCTCCTGTGTGCATCCTTCTGACTCCTGTGTGTATTTTTCTCTTCTGTGTGTATCCCCCCTTTTCTGTGTTTATGCCCCACTTCTTTGTGTGTATCCTTTTCTCACCTATGTGTATCCCTCGCTCCTTTGTGTATTTTTCTCTCTCCTGTGTGTATCCCGCTTCTCTCCTGTGTGTATTTTTCTCTCTCCTGTGTGTATACCCCTCTATTCTGCAGGTATCCTCTGTCCTGCGTGTATCCTTTTTTCTCCTGCGTGTATCCTTTTCTTTCCTGTGTGTATTCCTCTCTCCGGTGTGTATACCCCTCTCTTTTATGTGTATTTTCTTGTCTCCTGTGTGGATCCCCCTCTCTCTTGTGTGTATTGCCCTCTCCTGTGTGTATCCTCCTCTCTCCTGTGTGTATCCTTTTCTCTTCTGTGTGTATTATTCTTTCTCTTGTGAGTATCCTCCTCTCTACTGTGCGTATTTTCCTCATCTTGTGTGTATCTCACTCTCTCCAGTGTGTATTATCTTTCTTCTGTGTGTATGCCACACTCTCCTGTGTGTATACCCCTCTCTCCTGTTAGTATCCCAGCTCTCCCCTGTGTGTATGCCCCCATAGCCTTTATATATCCTACTCTCTTCTGTGTGCTTCCCCCTCTTTTTTGTGTGTATCACCCCTCTCTCCTTTGTGTATCCTTTTTTCTCCTGTGGTATCCACCCTATCCTGTGTGTATCCTCCTCTCTCCTGAGTGTATCTTTCTCTCTCCTGTGTGTATATACATCTCTCCTATTTGTATCCTTTTCTATACTGTGTGTATCCTCCTGTCTCCTGTGTGTATTCTCTTTTCTCTTGTATATATCCTCCTTTCTCCTTTGTGTATCCTCCACTCTCCTGTGTGTATTTCCATTTTTTCTGTGTGTATCCTCCTTTATCCTGCGTGTATCTTCCTCTCTCCTGTGTGTATCCTCCTCTCTCCTGTGTGTACCCTCCTCTCTTCTGTGTGTATCCTCCTCTCTCCTGTGTATCTTCCTCTCTCCTGTGTGTATTCTTCTCTCCCCTGTGTGTATCCTCGTCTTTATTGTGTGTATCCTTCCTTCCTGTGTGTACACCCCTCTCTTCTGTCTGTATCTCTCTTCCTTCTGTGTGTATGCCCCACTCTCCTGTGTGTATCTTCCTCTCTTTTGTGTGTATCTGCCCTCTTCTCTGTGTATCCTTCACTTTCCTTTCTGTAACCGCTTCTTTTCTGTGTGTATCCCCCTCTCTCCTTTGTGCATCCCCCTCTCTCTTGTGTGTATCTCCCTCTCCTGTGTGTATGCCCCTCTCTCCTGTGTGTATACCCCTCTCTTCTGTGGGTATCCTTCACCCTCCTGTGTGTATCCTCCTCTCTTGTGTGTATCCTTCCCTCTTCTGTGTGTATCCCGCTTCCCCTGTGTGTATCCTTCTCTCTCCTGTGTGTATCCTCTCCTTTCCTGTGTCTATCTTCTTCTCTCCTGTGTGTATCCCCCCTGTCTCCTGTGTGGATTCCCTCTCTCCTGTGTGGATTCTTCTCTATTTTGTGTGTATCCTGCTCTCTTCTCTGTGTATGCCCCTCTCTCCTGTGTGTATCCCCATACCCTGTAAGTATCCTCCTCTTTTCTGTGTGTATCTTCCTCTTTTGTGTGTATCCCCCTCTCCTGTGTGTAATCTCCTGTCTCCTTTGTTTACCCTCCACCGTCCTGTGTGTATCCTCCTCTCTTCTGTGCATCCTCCTCTCTCCTGTATTTTTCCCCAACCCCTGTGTGTATCCCTCTTTCTCCTGTGTGTATCCCTCTCTCTCCTATGTGTATCCTTCCCTCTTTTGTGTGTATCCTCCTTTTCCCTTTGTGTATCTTCCTCTCTCCTGCGTGTATCATTTCCTCTCCTCTGTCTATGCCCCATCCTTCTGTATGTATCCCCCTCTCCTGTGTTTTTCCCCCTCTTTCCTGTGTGTATCCCCTCTCTCGTCTGTGTATTCTTCTCTCCTGTGCCTATCCCCCTCTCTTCTGTGTGTATCCCCTTCTCCTGTGTGGATCCTTTCCTCTTCTGTGCGTATCTTTCTCTCTACTGTGTGTATCCTTCTCTCTCCAGGGTGTATCCTCCTCACTCCTGTGTGTATCCTTTTACCACTCTGTGTATGCCCCTCTCTTTGGTGTGTATCTCCCACCCTCATGTTTGTGTGCCCCACTCTCCTGTGTGTATCTTCCTTTCTCCTGTGTGTATCCTCCTTTCTCCTCTGTGTATCCTCCTCTCTCCAGTGTGTATCCTCCTCTATTCTGTGTGTATCCTCCTCTCTCCTGTGTGTATCCTCCTCTCTCCTGTGTGTATCCTCCTCTCTCCTGTGTGTATTCCACCACTCTCCTGTGTGTAAGGCCCTCTCTCCTGTGTGTACTCCCCTCTCTACTGTGTGGATCTCCATCTTTCCTGTGTGTATCTCCCTCTTCTGTGTGAATCACCCCATCTCCTGTGTGTATCCACCTCTCCTGTGTGTATCCCCTTCTCCGTTGTGTGTATTTGTTTGTCTCCTGTATGTATCCAACGCTCCTTTGAGAATCTCCCTTTCTCCTGTGTGTATGCCCCTTTTCTGTGCGTATACTCCTTTCTCCTGTGTGTATTCTCACCTCTCCTGTGTGTATCCTCCTCTCTCCTTTGTGTATTGTCCAATCTCCTGCATGTATTCTCCTCTCCTCTATTTGTATTCTCCTCTCTTTTGTGTGTATACTCCTCCCCTTTGTATTTATCCTTTTCCGTCTCTGTGTATCCTCCTCTCTCCTGTGTGTATTCCCCTTTCTCCTGTGTGTATGATTCACTCTCCTGTGTGTTTATTCTCTCTTCGTTTTGTATCACCCCTCTCTCCTGCGTGTATCCTCCTCTCTCCTGTGCATAAGCCCCTCTCTCCTGTGTGTATATTTCTCTCCTGTGTGTATTCACCTCTCTCCTATGTGTATCCGCCACTCTTCTGTGTTTATCTTTCTCGACTGTGTGAATCCATCTCTCTCGTGTGTTTCCCCTCTTCTTTGTGTATCCTTCTTACTCCTGTGTGTATCCTCCTATCTCCTGTGTGTATTCTCCTCTCTCCTGTGTGTATCCCCCTCTCTCCTTCTTGTATCCCCATATCTTGTGTGTATTCCCCTTTGTCCTGTGTGTATTTCCCTGTCTCCTGTATGTATCCAACGCTTCTGTGTGTATCCCCTTCTCTCTTTTGTGTATGCCCCTCTTCTGTGTGTATACTTTTCTCTCTTGTGTGTACCCTTCTCTCTTTTGCGTGTATCCTTCTCTCTACTGTGTTTATTTCTCCGCTCTCCTGTGTGTTTTCAACTTCTCTCCTGTGTGTAACACCTTTCTTTCCTTTGTGTTTCTCTTCTTTCTCCTGTGTGTATCCCCCTCTTTTGTGTGTATCCCCTCTCTCCTGTTTGTTTCCTCCTCTCTCCAGTGTGTATCTTTTTCTCTCCTGTGTTTACGCCACTCTGTCCTGTGTGTATCACCATTTCCTGTGTGTATACTTATCTCTCCTGTGTTTATCCCCCTTTCTCCTTTTTTATCACCCTTTTATTTGTGTATGCCCCTCTCTTTTGTGTATCCTTTCTCCTGTGTATATCCCTCTCTTTCCTGTGTGTATCCCCTTATCCTGTGTGTATCCTACTCTCTCCCGTGTGTATCCTCCTCTCTCCCGTGTGTATCCCCCTCTCTCCTGTGTGTACACTCCTCTCTTCTGTGTATCACCTCTCTCCTTTGTGGATCCCCCACTACCCTGTGTGTATCCTTCTGTCTCCTGTGTGTAACCTTCTCTTTTTTGTGTGTATTTTTCTTTCTCTTGTGTATCCTTTTCTCTCCTGTGTGTATTCTTTTCTCTGCTGTGTGTATTTTTCATTCTCCTGTGTGTACGTCCTTCTTTTTTTGTGTGTCCCCCTCTCCTGTGTGTATCCCTTTTTCTCCTGTGTGTATCCTCATCTCCTGTGTGTATGCCCCTCTTTCCTGTTTTTATTCCCCTCTCCTGTGTGTATCCTCCTCTCTCCTGTGTGTATCCTTTTCTCTCATAGCTGTGTTCCCCTCTTTTTTGTGTGTATCCCCCTATTCTTCGTGTATCTTTCTTACTTCTGTTTCTATACCCCTTTCTCCTATGTGTACCCTTTTCTCTCCTGTGTGTATCACCCCTCTTCTGTGTGTATTCTCTTCTCTCCTGTGTGTATTTCTCTCTCTCCTCTATGTATCCTTTTCTCTTTTCTGTGTATCCTCCACTCTTCTGTGTGTATCCTCCTCTCTCCTGTGTGGATACACCTGTCCTATGTGTATACCCCTCTCTCCTATGTGTATTTCCCTCTCTCGTGTGGAACCCCTTTCTCTTTTATGTTTCACCCTCTCCTGTGTGTATTTTTTTCTCCTGTGTTTATCTTTCTCTTTCCTGTGTGTATCTTCCGCTCTCCTATGTGTATCCCCTCTCTCCTGTGTGTATGCCCCTCTCTCTTGTGTGTGTTTCCCTCACTTTTGTGTGTATACCATCTCTCCCATGTGTATCCCCCTCTCCTGTGTGTATTCTTATCTCTCCTGTGTGTATTTCCTTGTCTCCTGTATTTATCTAACTATCCTGTATGTATCTCCCTTTCTCCTGTGTGTATTTTCCTGTCTCCTTTATGTATCCAACCCTCCTATGTGTATCCCTTTCTATCCTGTGTGGATTCTCCTCTCCTGTGTGTACACTTCTCCTCTCTCCTGTGTGTTTCTTTCTCTCTCCTGTGTGTATTCTCCTTTCTACTGTGTGTATCCTCCTCTCTCCTGTGTGTATCCCTCCACTTTTCTGTGTGTTTCCCCTCTCTCCTGTGGGTATCTTCCTTTTATGTGTGTATGTTTCTCTCCTGTGTGTATGCTCCTGTCTCCTTTGTGTATCCTCCACTGTCCTGTCTGTTTTCTCCTCTCTTCTGTGTGTATTCTCCTCTCTCCTGTATGTATCCCCATCCCCCTGTGTGTATCCCTCTGTCTCCTGTGTGTATTATTCTGTCTTCTATGTGTATCCTTTCCTCTTTTGTGTGTATCCTCCTTTCCCCTGTGTGTATCTTCCTCTCTCCTGTGTGTATCCTCCTCTCTCTTATGTGTATCCTCCTCTTTTCTGTGTTTATTCCCCTCTCTCCTGTGTGTATCCTCCTCTCTCTTGTTTGTATCCTCCCTTCACCTGTGTGTATCCTCCTCTATCTTGTGTGTATTCTCTTTTATCCTGTGTGTATCCCCCTCCCCCTGTGTGTATATCCTTCTCTACTGTCTGTATCCCCCTTTCTTTTGTGTGTATCCTTCCCTCTTCTGTGTTTATGTTCCGTTCACCTCTGCGTATTTTCCTGTCTCCTTTATGTATTCTTCTATTTTTTGTGTCTATCCCCCCTCTCTCCTGAGTGTATCCCCCTTTCTCCTATGTGTATCCTCCTCTCTTTTGCGTGTATAATCCCCTCTCCTCTGTCTATGCCCCTCTCTTCTGTATGTATTCCCCTCTCCTGTGTTTTCCCCCCTCTCTCCTGTGTGTATCCCCTCTCTCGTCTGTGTATTCTTCTCTTTTGGGTCTATCCCCCTCTCTTCTGTGTGTACCCTTTCCTCTTCTGTTCGAATCTTCCTCTCTCCTGTGTGTATACTTCTCTTTCCAGTGTGTATCCTCCTCTCTCCTGTGTGTATCCTTGTACAACTCTGTGTATACCCCTCCCTTTTGTGTGTATCCCCCACCTTCATGTTTGTGTGCCCCACCCTCCTGTTTGTATCTTTCTTTCTCCTATGTGTATCACCCTCTCTCCTGTGTGTATGCTCCGCTCTCTTTTGTGTATTCTCCTTTTTCCTGTGTGTATCCTCCTTTCTCCTGTTTGCATCTCCCTCGTTCTTGTGTGTATTTCTTTCTTCTGTGTTTCTCTTTCTCCTTTGTGTATCGACCTCTCTTTTTTGTGTAACCCCCCTCTTCTGTGTGTACGCCCCACTCTCCTGTGTTTATTCTTCTCTCACCTGTGTATATTTTTCTCTTCTTTGTGTATCCTCCTGTCTCCTGTGTGTATCCCACTTTATTTTGTGTATACTTCTTTCTCCTGCGTGTATCCTCCTCTCTTCTTTGTGTATCCTTCTCTCTCCTATGTGTATCCTCCTTTCTCCTGTGTGTATTCCTTCTCTCTTTTGGATGTATCCCCCTTCTCTCTTTTGTGTATCTCCACTCTCTCCGTGTGTATCCCCCCTCTCTCCTATGTGTATCCTCCACTCTTCTGTGGGTATCCCCTCTCTCCTCTGTGTATTCTCCTCTCTGCTATGTGTATCCTTCTCTCTCCTGTGTGAACGCCCCTCTCTCCTATGTGTATTCCACTCTCCTGTGTGTATTCTACTCTCTCCTGTTTGTATTTCCCTTTCTCTTGTGTGTATTCCCCTCTCCTGTGTGTTTCCTTTTCTCTCCTGTGTGTATAATTCTCTCTTTTTGGTATATCACCCTCTCTCCTGTGTGTATCCCCCTCTTTTTTGTGTATCCTCTTTTCCCATTTGTGCATCTTACTATCTCCTCTGTGTACCCTCCTTTTTCCTGTGTGTATCACCCTCTCTCCTGTGTTTATCCCCCTCTTTTTAGTGGGAATCCTCCTCTCACCTGTGTGTATCCTCCTCTCTCCTGTGTGTGTACTGCTCTCACCTGTTTGTATCCTTCTCCCTTCTGTTTGTATCCCCCTCTCCTGTGTGTATTCCTCCTCTCCACTCTGTGTATCGTCGTCTCTCCTGCGTGTATCTTCCTCTCTTCTGTGTGTATCCTCCTATCTCCTGTGTGAATTTTCCTCTCTCCTGCGTGTATTTTTCTCTCTTCTCTCTGTATCCTATTCTATTTTGTGTGTATCCTCCTTCCTCCTGTCATTATCCTTCTCCCCCTGTGGGTATTCCCCTGTTTTCTTTGTGTATCCCCCTCTCTTCTTTGTGGATGCCCCACTCTCCTGTCTGTATCCCCTCTCTCCAGTGTGTATTCTTCCTATCTCCTGTGTTGACCCTCCTCTCTCCTCTGTGTATGCCCCAATCTTTTGTGTGTATCCCTTTTTTCTGTATGAATCCCACTGTTTTCTGTGTGTATCCTCCACTCTGCTGTGTTTATTCTCCTCTCCTTTGCGTTTATCCCCATCATTCCTGTGTGTACCCTCCTTTCTCCTGTGTGTATTTTCCTCTCTCTTGTGTGTATCCTCCTCTCTCCTGTGTGTATCCCCCTCCCTCTTTGTGTATGCTGCACTCTCCTGTTTGTATCTTCCACTCTCCTGAGTGTATTCCCCTCTCTCCTGTGTGTATTCCCCTCTCTTCTTTGTGTATCCTCCTTTCACGTGTGTATACCCCTCTCTCCTGTTTGCATCATTTTCTCTCCTGTGTGTATCCTCCTCTCTCCTTTCTGTATCCTCCTCTATTTTGTGTGTATCCTCCTCTCTCCTTTGTGTATCCTCCTTTCTCCTGTGTGTACCTTCTTGTCTCTTTTGTTTATACCCACTCTCTTCGGTGTGTATCCTCCTCTCTATTGTGTGTATTCTCCTCTATTCTCTGTATATTCTCCTCTCTTCTGTGTGTATGCTTCTCTCTTTTGTGTGTATCCCACTCTTCTGCGTGTATCCTTTTTTTCTGTGTGTATCCCCCTCTATCCTGTGTGTATCAGCCTCTCATTTGTGTATGCCTTTGTCTCTTTTGTGTATTCTCTTCTCTCCTGTGTGTATCTTTCCCTCTCATTTGTGTATCCTCCTCTCTCCTATGTGTATTTTTCTCTCTCCTGTGTGTATCCTCCATTCTGTGGTGTTTATCCTTCTCTCTTTTGCGTTTATTTCCCTCATTTCTGTGTGTATCCTTTTTTCTCCTGTGTGTATTTTCCTCTCTCTTGTGTGTATCCTCTTCTCTCCTGTGTGCATCCCGCTCCCCATTTGTGTATGCCGCACTCTCCTGTTTGTATCCCGACTCTTCTGAGTGTATTTTCCTCTCTCCTGTGTGTATCTTCCTCTCTCCTTTGTGTATCCTCCTTTCACGTGTGTATCCTCCTCTCTCCTGTTTGTATCATTTTCTCTCCTGTGTGTATCTTCCTCTCTTCTTTCTGTATCCTCCTCTCTTTTGTGTGTATTTCCCTTTCTCCTGTGTGTATCCCCCTCTTCTGCGTGTGTCCTTATTTTTACTGTGTGTATCCCCCTTTATCCTGTGTGTATCAGCCTCTCCTTTGTGTATGCCTTTGTCTCTTTTGTGTATTCTCCTCTCTCATGTTTTTATCTTCCTCTCTAATGTGTGTATCCTCCTCTCTCCTGTGTGTATCTTCCTTCCCTTGTGTGTATCCCACTGTCTCCTGTGTGTATTCCCCTCTCTCCTGTGTGTATTATTTTTTCTTCTCAGTGTATCCTCCTTTCACCTGTGGGGATCCTCCCCTCTCCTGTATCATCCTCCGTCTTGTGCATATCTTCCTCTCTCCTGTGTGTATCCTTTTCTATTCTGTGTGTATCCTCCTGTCTCCAGTGTGTATCATTCTCCTTCCTGTGTGTATTTTTTTTCTCCCGTGGGTATACTCCCTCTCTCCTGTGTGTATCTTCCTCTCTCCTGTGTGTATTCTCCTTCGTCCTGTGTGTATTCTTCTCTCTCCTTTGTGTATGCCCCTCTCTTCTGTGTGTATCCCCCTCTACTGTGTGTATCCTCCTCTCTGCTCTGTGTATCCTTCACTCTTCTGTGTGTATCCTCCTCTCTTTTGTTTTTACCTTCCTCTCTCTTGTGTGTATCTTCTTCTTCACTTTGTGTGTTCCTTCTCTCTTTTGTGTTTATCCCCCTCTCTTTTGTGTGTATACCCCTCGCTCCTGTGTGTATTCATTTCTCTTCTGTGTGTATCCTTTTCTCTTCTATTTGTATCATTCTCTCTCTTGTGTGTATTCCCCTTCCTTTCTCTGTGTATTTTTCTCTCTCCTATGTGTATCACCCTCTCTTCTGCGGGTATCCTCCTCTGTGCTGCGTGTATCCTCCTTTCTCCTGCGTGTATTCACCTCTCTCGTTTGTATACCCCTCTCCTGTATGTATACCCCTCTCTCCTATGTGTATTTCGTCTCTCCTGTGTGGATCCCCTCTCTCGTGTGTATCGCCCTCTCCTGTGTGCATGCTCCTCTCTCTTTAGTGCATCCGTCTCTCTCCTGTGTGTATCTTCCTTTCTCCTCTGTGTATCCTTCTCTTTACTATGCGTATCTTTCTCCTCCTGTGTGTATCCCACTCTCTCCAGTGTGTAGCCTCTTTCTTCTCTGAGTATGCCCCACTCTCCTGTGTGTATCCCCTCTCTCCTGTTAGTATCCCCACTCTCCCCTGTGTGTATCCCTTCTCTCGCCTTTGTATATTCTACTCTCTTCTGTGTGTATCCCCCTCTGTATTGTGTGTATCCCCCTCTCTCCTGTGTGTATCCTCCTGTCTCCTGTGTGTACCCACCCTCTCCTTTGTGTATCCTCCTCTCTCCTGTGTTTATCCGCCCCCCTCCTGTGTGTAACGCCATCTCTTCTCTCTGTATTTCCCTCTCCTGTGTATACTTCTCTCTTTTGCGTGTATCCTCCTCTCCTTTGTGTATTTTCCTCTCTCCTATGTGTATCCCCCTCTCTCATGTGTGCATGACCCTCTCTCTTGTGTGTATTCCTTTCTCTCCTGTTTGGATCCCTATCTTTCCTCTGTGTATCCTTCTCTCCTGTGTGTATACCCTCTCCCCTGTGTGTATCCCCCTCTTCTGTGTGTTTTTCCCTCTCCTGTGTGTATTTATGTCTCTTGCATGTATCTAGCTCTCCTCTGTGTATCCTTCTCTCTCCTGTGTGTATGCTTGCTTCTGTGTGTATACTCCTCTTTCCTGTGTGTATCCTCTTCCCTCCTGTGTGTATCCTCCTCTCTCCTGTGTGTATCCTCCTCTCTCCTGTGTGTATCCTCCTCTCTTCTGTGTACATCCCCCTTGCGCCTGTGTCTATCCCCCTTTTTTGTGTATATGCCCCTCTTTTCAGTGTGTATCTCCCCCTCCTATGTGTATTCTTTACTCTTCTGTGTGTATCCTTTTCTCTCCTGTGTGTATCCTCCTCTCTCCTGTGTGAATCCCCACTTTCCTGTGTGTATCTTCTTCTCTCTTGCGTGTATCCTCCTCTTTCCTTTGTCTATGCCCCTCTCTCCTGTATGTGTTCTCCTCTCCTGTGTTTATCCCCCTCTCTCCTCTGTGTATCTCACTCTCTCCTCTGTGTAATTCCCTCTCTTTTCCGTATCCCCCTCTCTTTTGTGTATATCCCCCACTTCTGTGTGTATCCTCTTCTCTCCTGTGTGTATTTTCCTCTCTCCTCTGTGTATCCTCCTCTCTCCTCTGTGTATCTTCCTCTTTCCTGTGTGTATTCCCTTTCTCCTGTGTATTTTTCTCTTTTCTGTGTGTGTCCTCTTCTTTCCTTTGTATATTTTCTTTACTCCTGTGTGCATCACCCTCGCTCCTGTGTGTATTTTTCTCTCCTGTGTGTATCCCTTTTTTCTTAGTTTATCCCACTCCCTTCTCTGTGTATTTCCCATTTAATGTGTGTACACCCCTCTCTCCTGTATGTATCCTCCTCTCACCTGTGTGTCTCCCTCGCTCCTCTCTGTATCCTCCTCTGTACTGTTTGTATTCTTTTCTCTTCTGTGTGTATCATTCTCTCTCTTGTGTGTATCCCCCTTCTCTCCTGTGTGTATTTTTCTCTCTCCTGTGTGTATTCTTCTCTCTCCTGCGTGTATCCTCCTCTGTGCTGCGTGTATCCTCCTTTCTCCTGCGTGTATCCTTTTCTCTCCTCTGTGTATACCCTTCTCATGTGTATTTCCCTCCCTCATGTGTGGATCCTTCTCTCTCTTGTGTATATCGCCCTCTCCTGTGTGTATCCTCCTCTCTCTTTTGTGTATCTGTCTCTCTCCTGTGTGTATCCTCTTTTCTCCTGTGTGTATCCTCCTGTCTACTTTGCATATCTTCCTCCTCCTGTGTGTTTCTTACTTTCTCCAGTTTGTATCTTCTCTCTTCTGTGTGTATGCTCCACTCTCGGTTGTGTATCCCCCTCTTTCCTGTTAATATCTCCCCTCTCCCTTGTTAATATCCCCCCTCTCCCCTGTGTGTATTCTTTCTCTCGCCTTTATATATCCTACTTTCTTCTGTTTGTATCCTTCTCTTTCTTGTGTGTATTCTCTCCTGTGTGTATCCTCCACTCTCCTGTGTGTATCCACCCTCTTCTGTGTGTATCCTCCTTTCTCCTGTGTGTATCTTTCTCTCTCCTGTGTGTATCCGCCCTCTCTCATGTGCGTAATGCCCTCTCTTTTCTGTGTACTCTCCTCTCTTCTGTGTATACTCCTCTCTCCTTTGTGTATCTTCCTCTCTCCTATGTGTATCCTCCTCTCTCCTGTGTGTATGCCCCTCTCTCGTGTGTATTTTTCTGTCTCCTGTGTGTATAACCTCTCTCCTCTGTGTATCCCACTCTCCTGTGTGTATCTCCCTCTCTTTTGTGTGTATTTTTCTGTCTCCTGTATGTATCCAACTCTCCTGTGTGTATCGCCCTCTCTCCTGTGTGTATGCCCCTTACCTGTGTGTATACTCCTCTCTCCTGTGTGTACCCTCCTCTCTCCTGTGTGTATCCCTCCACCTTCCTGTGTGTTTCCCCCTCTTCTGTTGGTAACATTTTTCTTTCCTGTGTGTATCACCCCTTTCTTTTGTGTGTATTCTTCTTTTTCTTGTGTGTATCCCCTTTCTCCTGTTTTTTCTCCTCTCTTTTGTGTGTATCCTCCTCTCTCCTGCGTTTACGCTCTACTGTGTGTATCACACTTTCTTGTGTGTATACTTTTGTCTCCTGGGTATATCCCCCTTTCTCCTTCGTGTATACCCCTTTTTTGTGTGTATGCCCCTCTATCCTTTGTGTATCTTTCTCTCCTATGTGTATCCTTTTCTCTCCAGTGTGAATCATCTTCTCTCCTGTGTGTATCTTTCTCTCTCCTCTGTGTATCCGCCCTCTCTCCTGCGTGTAATGCCCTCTCTTTTCTGTGTACTCTTCTCTCTTCTGTGTATACTCCTCTCTCCTGCATGTATCCTCCTCTCTCCTTTGTGTATCTTCCTCTTTCCTATGTGTATCCTCCTCTCTCCTGTGTGTATGCCCCTCTCTCTTGTGTGTATTCCCCTCTCTTTTGTGTGTATAACTTCTCTCCTCTGTATTCCACACTCCTGTGTGTATCTCCCTTTCTCCTGTGTGTATTTCTCTGTCTCCTGTATGTGTCCAACTCTCCTGTGTGTATCCCCCTCTCTCCTGTGTGTATCCCCCTCTTTTGTGTGTATCCTCCTGTCTCCTGTGTGTATCTTTCTCTCTCCTGTGTGTATCCCCTTCTCTCCTTTGTGTATCCTTCTCTTTCCTGTGTGTATTCTCGTCTTCCCTGTGTGTATTTCCTTTTATCCTGTTTGTATCCCCCTCGCTCCTGTTTGTATTTCCCTCTCTTGTGTGTATCCCTTTCTCCTTTGTGTATCCCAATCTCTTCTCTGTGTATCCCCCCTTTTCTGTGTGTATGCCTTTCTCTCCTTTGTGTATCCTCCTCTCACCTGTGTGTATCCCTCGATCCTTTTTGTATCCTCCTCTCTACTGTGTGTATCCTTTTGTCTTTTGTGTATATCATTCTCTCTCTTGTGTGTATCCCCCTTCTCTCCTGTGTGTCTTTTTTCTCTCCTGTGTGTATTCCCCTTTTTTCTGCGTGTATCCTCGTCTGTGCTGAGTGTATCCTCCTTTCTTCTGCGTGTATCCTCCTCTCTTCTGTCTGTATACCCCTCTCATGTGTGTATACCCCTCTTTCTTATGTGTATTTCCCTCTCTCTTGTGTGGATCCTTCTCTCTCTTGTGTGTATTGCCCTCTCCTGTGTGTCTCCTCCTCTCTTTTGTGTGTATTTGTCTGTCTCCTGTGTGTATCTTTTTTTCTCTTGTGTATATCCTACTCTCTACTTTGTGTATCTTCCTCCTCCTGTGTGTATCTTCCTCTCTCCAGTGTGTTTCTTCTCTCTTCTGGGTGTATGCCCCACTCTCGGGTGTGTATCCCCCTCTCTCCTGTTAGTATACTTCTCCCCTGTGTGTATTCTTTCTCTCGCCTGTATGTATAATGCTCTATTTTCTGTGTATCCTTCTCTTTCTTGTGTGTATTCCCCACTCTCCTGTGTGTATTCTCCACTCTCCTGTGTGTATCCACCCTCTCCTGTGTATACTCCTCTCTCCTGCGTGTATCCTTCTCTCTCCTTTGTGTATCTTCCTCTCTCCTATGTGTATCCCCCTCTCTCATGTGTGTATGCCCCTCTCTCTTGTGTGTATTCCCCTCTCTCCTGTGTGTATACCCTCTCTCCTGTGTGTATCCCCCTCTCCTGTGTGTATCCCCCTCTCTCCTGTGTGTATTTCTCTGTCTCCTGTATGGATCCAACTCTCCTGTGTGTATCCCCCTCTCTCCTTTGTGTATGCCCCGCTTCTGTGTGTATGCCCCTCTCCTGTGTGTATACTACTCTCCCCTGTGTGTATCCTCCTCTCTCCTGTGTGTATCCTTTTCTCTCCTGTGTGTATCCCTTCACATTTTTATGTTTTTTCTTCTCTCTTCTGTGGGTAACTTTTTTTCTTTCCTGTGTGTATCACCCCTTTCTCCTGTATGTATTTTTTTCTCTCTTGTGTGTATCCCCTCTCTTCTGTTTGTTTCCTCCTCTCTCCTGTATGTATCCTCCTCTCTCCTGTGTTTACGCCCCTCTCTCATGTGTGTATCACACTTTCCTGTGTGTATTCTTTATTCTCTTGTGTGTATCCCCCTTTCTCCTGTGTGTGTCCCCCTTTATTGTGTGTATGCCCCTCTCTTGTGTGTGTATCTCCCTCTCCTATGTGTATCTTCCTCTCTCCAGTGTGTATTTTTTTCTCTTTTGTGTGTAACCCCCTCTCTGCTCTGTGTATCTCACTCTTTCCTGTGTGTATTCTCCTCTCGTCTGCGTGTATCCTCCCCTCCCCTCTGTCTATGCCCGTCTCTCCTATTGTAGGATTACGATGTAGAAGCCCTGTTTTGTAGAAGTCTTGTTTTGTAAAAAGCTTGCTTTTAAAGGGTGTTTGGGGTGAGGAAGTGGGCAGGGAAGGATCTGTGAGCCCATGAACTGTCCATAAACTGTTCTGGGGGGCTAAGAGCGCTTGGCGTTTCAGAATGATATCTTGGAGGCTGGGAGGCTGGCCAACTCCCAGTGCCCAAGAAACAGTCAAGGACAGGGCACTTATGAAGCAGATCTTCCCTGTTTACTGACTGTCCCAAAGATGAGTATGTAAATTAGTTATGTAAGCTGATACAATAAAGGAGCAGAGGAACACAGAGACATTGGATCAGAGCGACTTCCAGATGTGACTTGCGAATCGCCCGTGCTGCTGTCTTGCCGGTGCTGAGGTGGAGTGTTTTCTGAGTATATATGTGTGTGTGTATATATATATATATGACAAATGTAGGAGGATGGAAAGACCATAGTTATATATATATATATACATTTCTCATTAATATTTTCTATCACTTTATTATTGTTCTTGGTCTAGTGTTTTCTTCCCATGAACCTGCCTGTTGAAAAAGAAAAAAAAAAACAAGCTTGGTACATGCAATTAGCGCAACACCTATATGTATCTCCCTCTCCTGTGTTTATCTTCCTCTCTCCTGTTTGTATTCCACACTCTCCTCTGTGTATCCCCCATTCCTGTGGGTAACCCACTCTCTTCTTTGTATATCCCCCACTCTTGTGTGTATACTCTTCTCTTCTGTGTGTATTTTCCTCTCTCCTCTGTGTATCCTCCTCTCTCCTCTGTGTATTTTTCTCTCTCCTGTGTGTATCCACCCTCTCCTGAGTGTATCCTTCTTTCTCCTGTGTGTATCCTCGTCTTTCTGGTGTGTATTTTCCTTAATCTTGCGTTCATCCCACTCGCTCCTGTGTGTACTTTTCTCTTTTGTGTGTATATTTTTCACCTTTGTATATTTCCCAGTCTTCTCTTCGTATCCCCCTTTTCTTTGTGTATGCGTCTCTCTTCTGTGTGTATCATCTAACCTGTGCGTATCCTCTAACCTGTGCGTATCCCTTGCTCCTGTGTGTATCCTTTTCTCTTTAGTGTGTATCCTTTTCTCTCCTGTGTGTATCATTCTCTCTCTTGTGTGTATCCCCCTTCTCTCCTGTGTGTATTTTTTCTCTTCTGTGTGTATTCCCATATTTCCTGTGGGTATCTTCCTCTGTGCTGCGTGTATCCTCCTCTCTCCTGCGTGTATCCTCCTCTCTCCTGTGTGTATGCCCCATTTCTGTGTGTATACCCCCTCTCCTATGAGTATTTTCCTCTCTCCTGTGTGGATCCCCCTCTCTCTTCTGTGTATCGCCCTATCCTGTGTGTATCCTCCTCTCTCCTGTGTGTATCCGTCTCTCTCTTGTGTGTATCCTCCTCTTTCCTGTGTGTATCTTTTCTCTTTTCTGTGAGTATGCTTCTCTCTCCTTTGTGTATTTCCCTCACCTGTGTTTATACCCATCTCTTCCTTGTGTATCCCCCTCTCCCCTTTTTTTTTATTTATTTATTTATTTATTTATTTATTTATTTATTTTTTATTGCATTATAGGTTTGGGGGTACATGTGCAGAACGAGCAAGATAGTTGCATAGGTACACACATGGCAGTGTGCTTTGCTGCTTTCCTCCCCTTCACCCACACTTGGTATTCATCCCCAGGCTATCCCCCCCAGCCCCCCCTGCTGTCCCTCCCCCATTCCCCCCAACAGTCCCCAGTGTATAGTAGACCGCCTCTCTGTGTCCACATGTTCTCATTTTTCTCACCCACCTATGAGCGAGTATATGCGGTATTTCTTTTTCTGTTCTTGTGTCAGTTTGCTGAGAATGATGTTCTCCAGATTCATCCATGTCCCTACAAAGGACACAAACTCATCATTTTTGATTGCTGCATAATATTCCATGGTGTATATGTGCCACATTTTCCCAGTCCAGTCTATCATCGATGGGCATTTGGGTTGGTTCCAGGTCTTTGCTATTGTAAACAGTGCTGCAATGAACATTCGTGTGCATGTGTCCTTATAGTAGAACGATTTATAATCCTTTGGATAGATACCCAGTAATGGGATTGCTGGGTCAAATGGAATTTCTATTTCTAGGTCCCTGAGGAATCGCCACACTGTCTTCCACAATGGTTGAACTAATTTACACTCCCACCAACAGTGTAAGAGTGTTCCTATTTCTCCACATCCTCTCCAGCATCTGCTGTCTCCAGATTTTTTAATGATCGCCATTCTAACTGGTGTGAGATGGTATCTCAATGTGGTTTTGATTTGCATCTCTCTAATGACCAATGACGATGAGCACTTTTTCATATGTTTGCTGGCCTCATGTATGTCTGCTTTCGTAAAGTTTCTGTTCATATCCTTTGCCCATTTTTGAATGGGCTTGTTTGTTTTTTTCCTGTAAATCTGTTTGAGTTCTTTGTAAATTCTGGATATCAGCCCTTTGTCGGATGCGTAAACTGCAAAGATTTTTTCCCATTCTGATGGTTGCCGATTCACTCTAGTGACTGTTTGTTTTGCTGTGCAGAAGCTGTGGAGTTTGATTAGGTCCCATTTGTCTATTTTGGCTTTTGTTGCCAATGCTTTGGGAGTTTTGTTCATGAAGTCCTTGCCTACTCCTATGTCCTGAATGGTTTTGCCTAGATTTTCTTCTAGGGTTTTTATGGTGTCGGGTCTTACGTTTAAGTCTTTAATCCATCTGGAGTTAATTTTAGTGTAAGGTGTCAGGAAGGGGTCCAATTTCTGCTTTCTGCACATGGCTAGCCAGTTTTCCCAACACCATTTATTAAATAGGGAATCCTTTCCCCATTGCCTGTTTTTGTCTGGTATATCAAAGATAATATGGTTGTAGATGTGTTGTGTTGCCTCCGATGCCTCTGTTCTGTTCCATTGGTCTATATCTCTGTTTTGGTACCAGTACCATGCTGTTTTGATTACTGTAGCCTTGTAGTATAGTTTGAAGTCTGGTAGCGTGATGCCTCCCGCTGTGTTCTTTTTGCTTAGAATTGACTTGGCTATGCGGGCTCTTTTTTGGTTCCATATGAAATTCATGGTGGTTTTTTCCAGTTCTGTGAAGAAATTCACTGGTAGTTTGATGGGGATAGCATTGATTGTGTAAATTACTTTGGGCAGTATAGCCATTTTCACGATATTGATTCTTCCTAACCACGAACATGGAATGTTTCTCCATCTGTTTGTGTCCTCTCTTATTTCATTGAGCAGTTGTTTGTAGTTTTCCTTAAAGAGGTCCCTTACATTCCTAGTGAGTTGTATTCCTAGGTATTTTATTTTCTTTGTAGCAATTGTGAATGGCAGTTCGTTCTTGATTTGGTTCTCTTTAAGTCTGTTATTGGTGTATAGGAATGCTTGTGATTTTTGCACATTGATTTTATATCCTGAGACTTTGCTGAAGTTGTTTATCAGTTGCAGGAGCTTTTGGGCTGAGGTGATGGGGTCTTCTAGGTATACTATCATGTCGTCTGCAAATAGAGACAATTTGGCTTCCACCTTTCCTATTTGAATACCCTTTATTTCTTTTTCTTGCCTGATTGCTCTGGCTAGAACTTCCAGTACTATGTTGAATAGAAGTGGTGAGAGAGGGCATCCTTGTCTAGTGCCAGATTTCAAAGGGAATGCTTCCAGTTTTTGCCCATTAAGTATGATATTGGCTGTTGGTTTGTCATAAATAGCTTTTATTACTTTGAGATATGTTCCATCAATACCAAGTTTATTGAGGGTTTTTAGCATAAAGGGCTGTTGAATTTTGTCAAATGCCTTCTCTGCATCAATTGAGATAATCATGTGGTTTTTGTTTTTGCTTCTGTTTATGTGGTGAATTACATTTATAGACTTGCGTATGTTGAACCAGCCTTGCATCCCCGGGATAAATCCTACTTGATCATGATGGATAAGTTTTTTAATGTGCTGTTGCAATCGGTTTGCCAGTATTTTATTGAAGATTTTTGCATCTATGTTCATCATGGATATTGGCCTGAAGTTTTCTTTTCTTGTTGAGTCTCTGCCAGGTTTTGGTATCAGGATGATGTTGGTCTCATAAAATGATTTGGGAAGGGTTCCCTCTTTTTGGATTATTTGGAATAGTTTCAGAAGGAATGGTACCAGATCCTCTTTGTGTGTCTGGTAGAATTCGGCTGTGAACCCATCCGGACCTGGGCTTTTTTTGTGTGGTAGGCTCTTAATTGCTGCCTCAACTTCAGACCTTGTTATTGGTCTATTCATAGTTTCGGCTTCCTCCTGGTTTAGGCTTGGGAGGACACAGGCATCCAGGAATTTATCCATTTCTTCCTGATTTACTGGTTTATGTGCATAGAGTTGTTTGTAGTATTCTCTGATGATGGTTTGAATTTCTGTGGAATCTGTGGTGATTTCCCCTTTATCGTTTTTTATTGCATCTATTTGGTTGTTCTCTGTCTTCTTTTTTATCAGTCTGGCTAGTGGTCTGTCTATTTTGTTGATCTTTTCGAAAAACCAGCTCTTAGATTTATTGATTTTTTGAAGGGTTTTTCTTGTCTCTATCTCCTTCAGTTCTGCTCTGATCTTAGTTATTTCTTGTCTTCGGCTAGGTTTTGAGCTTTTTTGATCTTGCTCCTCTAGCTCTTTCAATTTTGACGATAGGGTGTCAATTTTGGATCTCTCCACTCTTCTCATGTGGGCACTTATTGCTATATATTTTCCTCTACAGACTGCTTTAAATGTGTCCCAGAGATTCTGGTACGTGGTGTCTTCATTCTCATTGGTTTCAAAGAACTTCTTTATTTCTGCCTTCATTTCATTGTTTATCCAATCAACATTCAAGAGCCAATTGTTCAGTTTCCATGAAGCTGTGCGGTTCTGAGTTATTTTCTGAATTCTGAGTTCCAACTTGATTGCACTATGGTCTGAGAGACTGTTTGTTATGATTTCAGTTGTTTTGCATTTGCTGAGGAGTGCTTTACTTCCAATTATGTGGTCAATTTTGGAGTAGGTGTGATGTGGTGCTGAGAAGAATGTATATTCTGTGGATTTGGGGTGGAGAGTTCTGTAAATGTCTATCAGGTTTGCTTGTTCCAGGTCTGAGTTCAAGTCCTGGATATCCTTGTTAATTTTCTCTCTGGTTGATCTGTCTGCTATTGACAGTGGAGTGTTAAAGTCTCCCACTATTATTGTGTGGGAGTCTAAGTCCCTTTGTAAGTCATTAAGAACTTGCCTTATATATCTGGGTGCTCCTACATTGGGTCCATATATATTTAGAACCGTTATCTCTTCTTGTTGTATCGATCCTTTTACCATTATGTAATGACCTTCTTTGTCCCTTTTGATCTTTGTTACTTTAAAGTCTATTTTATCAGAGATGAGAATTGCAACTCCTGCTTTTTTTTGCTCTCCATTTGCTTGGTAAATCTTCCTCCATCCCTTTATTTTGAGCCTTTGTGTATCTTTGCATGTGAGGTGGGTTTCCTGGATACAGCACACCGATGGGTTTTGGTTTTTTATCCAATTTGCCAGTCTGTGTCTTTTGATTGGTGCATTTAGCCCATTTACATTCAGGGTTAATATTGTTATGTGTGAATTTGATACTGCCATTTTGATGCTAGCTGGCTGTTTTGCCCGTTGGTTCATGTACATTCTTCATTTTGTGGATGGTCTTTAGCATTTGGTATGCTTTTAGGATGGCTGGAACTGGTTGTTTCTTTCTATGTGTAGTGCCTCTTTCAGGAGCTCTTGTAAAGCAGGCCTAGTGGTGACAAAATCTCTGAGTACTTGCTTGTTCGTGAAGGATTTTATTTTTCCTTCACTTATGAAGCTCAGTTTCGCTGGATATGAAATTCTGGGTTGAAAGCTCTTTTCTTTAAGGATGTTGAATATTGGCCCCCACTCTCTTCTGGCTTGTAGAGTCTCTGCTGAGAGATCTGCTGTGAGTCTGATGGGCTTCCCTTTGTGGGTGACCCGACCTTTCTCTCTGGCTGCCCTTAGTATTTTCTCCTTCGTTTCAACCCTGGTGAATCTGACGATTATGTGCCTTGGGGTTGCTCTTCTTGCAGAGTATCTTTGTGGTGTTCTCTGTATTTCCTGGAGTTGAGTATTGACCTGTCTTGCTAGGTTGGGGAAATTTTCCTGGATAATATCCTGAAGAGTGTTTTCCAGCTTGGATTCATTCTCTTCGTCACATTCTGGTACACCTATCAAACGTAGGTTGGGTCTCTTCACATAGTCCCACATTTCTTGGAGATTTTGTTCATTCCTTTTTGTGCTTTTTTCTTTAATCTTGGTTTCTCGTTTTATTTCATTGAGTTGATCTTCAACTTCTGATATTCTTTCTTCTGCTTGGTCAATTCGGCTGTTGATACTTGTGCATGCTTCGCGAAGTTCTCGTGTTGAGTTTTTCAGCTCCTTCAATTCATTCATATTCCTCTCTAAGTTGTCCATTCTCGTTATCAATTCCTCGAATCTTTTTTCAAATCTTTTTTCAAGGTTCTTAGTTTCTTTGCACTGGTTTAGAACATGTTCCTTTAGCTCACTGAAGTTTCTCATTATCCACTTTCTGAAGTCTGATTCCGTCATTTCGTCACATTCATTCTCTGTCCAGCTTTGTTCCCTTGCTGGTGAGGAGTTTTGGTCCGTTTTTGGAGGTGAGGTGTTTTGGTTTCGGGTGCTTTCCTCCTTTTTGCGCTGGTTTCTTCCCATCTTTATGGATTTATCCGCCTGTTGTCTTAGTAGTGGCTGATTTTTCAATTGGGTCTCTGTGTGGACACTGAGATTGTTGATGATGAAGTATTTCTGTTACTTAGTTTTCCCTCTAATGATCTATCCTCTCTGCTGTATGAGTGCTGAGGTCCACTCCAGGCCCTGCTTGTCTGGGGTATACCTGCAGCAGCTGCAGAACAGTGAGGGATGATATCAGTTTCTTTTTCTGCTGCCCTTGTTCCAGAATGATGCCAGCCAAATGTCAGTCTGATTAGTCCTTTTCTGGGGTGACTCCTTGGATATACAGAGGTCAGGGAGCTGCTTGAGGAGACAGTCTGTGCTTTATAGGAGCTCCAGTGCTGAGCTGTGAGCTCCGTTGTTCATTCAGGGTTGTTGGGAGGTTATGTCTGCTGCAATAGAACTCATAAAACACCACTCTTTTTTTTTTTTTTTCACCCTTAGATGCTCTGTCTCAGGGAGTTGGGGCTTTCTTTATGAGTATCTGTTGCACTGTCCTGCCCCACTAGGTGGCAGTCTATTCACTATTTGCCTGCCGGGGCTCTGACCTCCTAAGGCGGGTCCGCCCTGTTGCGGCCCGGCGGACTCTCTCTGTTATGGCAGGTTGCCTCGGCAACGGCAGGCTGCGTCAGTCCTGGGCGGTACTTAAGTGGGGGTGCACTTTGTCAGGAATGGTGAACGCCCCTCCCTGACCGGGCTGCACCGTCCTAAATGCCGGCAACAAATCTCTCAGCCCCAAGCGCCTCCAGTCGCCGCCCTGCTTGTCCCCGTGAGCGTGGGACCCGCCGAGCCCGATCACCCTGCTCCCTGCCTCAGAGTCCGTCCTCTCTCTCTCTCTCTCTTCCTCTCCCCAAGCTGAAAGGTCGACTCTCTCACTGGCGCCCCAGGAGCCTGCCGATAGGGCACTGGGATCCGTGCGATCTCCCGTGCTGCTGCCCACTACCCCGGCTCAGATCACGCTTCCCAGGAAACTCCTGGTCTGGCTCATTGTCCAAGTCCTGTTCAATCAGATGGACATGCCAATCTGCCCTTCCAAATCTCAGATTGCCGGTTTAACAGGGCACCCAGACCAGTGAGTTCCGCGCCGGGTCCCGCTGCGGCGTCGGCCGAAGAGGCGGCGGGAGCCGGTTGCGTTAGCCGGCTGCTAGCGTCCCGTGTCTCTCCCACACCTGGGACTTTCAACGCTCTGTGGGCATAAAAGGAACATCCGAGAATGCGGCTAGGACTCACCCTCTGCACCTTCACCGAGAGCTACAATCCTGAGTCACCTCTACGACGCCATCTTGCCTCCCCGGATCCCCCCTCTCTCCTTTGTGTATCCTCATCTCTATTTTGTGAATTCCTGTCTCTCCTGTGCATATCATTCTCTCTCCTCTGTGTATGCTCCTCTATTTTGTGTGTATCCTCCTCTCTCCTGTGTGTATCCTCCTCTCTCCTGTGTGTATCCACCTTCTCTCCTGTGTGTAACGCCATCACTCCTCTGTGTATTAACCTCTCTCCTGTGTATACTCCTCTCTTCTGCATGTATCCTCCTCTCTTTTTTGTGTATCTTCCTCTCTCCTATGTATATTTTTCTCTCTCCTGTCTGTGTGCCCCTGTCTCTTGTGTGTATTCCCCTCTCTTTTGTGTGGATCCCTCTCTCTCCTATGGGTATCCCCCACTCCTGTTTGTATACCCTCTGTCCTGTGTATATTCCCTCTTTTGTGTGTATTTCCCTCTATCCTGTGTATATTTCCCTGTCTCCTGTGTGTATCCAACTCTCCTGCCTTTATCCCCCTCTCTCCTGTGTGTATGCCACTCACCTTTGTGTATACTCCTCTCTCCTCTGTGTATCCTCCTCTCTCCTGTGTGTAACCTCCTTTCTCCTGCGTGTATCCCCCCGCTTTACTGTGGGTTCCCCCCATTTTCTATGTGTAACACTTTTCTTTTCTGTGTGTATCACCTTTCTCTCCTGTGTGTATCCCCCTCTCTCTTGTGTGTATCCCCTCTCTCCTGTTTCTTTTCTCCTCTCCTGTGTGTATCCTTCACTCTCCTGTGTTTATGCTCCTCTCTCCTGTGTGTATCACCCTTTCCTGTGTGTATCCTCCACTCTCCTGTGTGTATCCCACTTTCTCCTTTGCATAACCCTTGTTTTTTAGTGTATGCCGCTCTCTCCTGTGTGTATCTTCCTCTTTTATGTGTATCCTCCGATCTCCTTGTGTATCCTTCTCTCTTCTGTGTCTATCCCCCTTTATCCTTTGTGTATCCTCCTCTCTCCTGCGTGTGTCCTCCCCTCTCCTCTGTCTATGCCCCTCTTTCCTGTATGTATCCCCCTCTCCTGTGGTTATCCCCCTCTCTCCTGTGTGTATCCCACTCTCTCCTCTGTGTATCTCTTTCTCCTGTGCGTATCTTCCTCTCTTCTGTGTGTATCTCCCACTTCTGTGTGTATCCTCTTCTCTTCTGTGTGTATTTTCCTCTCTTTTTTGTGTATACTCCTCTCTCCTGTGTGTATCTTCCTCTATCCTGTTTGTATCCCCCCTGTCCTGTGTGTATCCTTCTTTCTTCTGTGTGTATCCTCCGTTTTCCTGTGTGTATTTTCCTTACTCCTGTGTGCATCTTCCTCACTCCTTTGTGTATTTCCCTTTTTTGTGTGTATCACTTTCTCCTTTGTGTATTTTCCTCTCTCCTCTGTGTTCCCCCTTTTTCTGTGTATACGCCCTTCTCTCCTGTGTGTATCCTTCTCTCACCTGTGTGTATCCCTCGCTCCTGTGTGTATCCTCCTCTCTTTTGTGGTATTCTTTTCTCTTCTGTGTGTATCATTCTCTCTCTTGTGTGTATCCCCTTCAGTCCTGTGTGTAATTTTTTCTCTTTTGTGTGTATCCTCTTCTCTCTTGTGGGTATCGTTTTCTGTGCTGCGAGTATCCTCCACTCTTCTGCATGAATCCTCCTCTCTCCTGTGTGTATACAACTCTCCTGTGTGCATACTTCTCTCTCCTATATGTATTCCCCTCTCTCCTGTGTGGAACCCCTTTCTCTTCTGTGTTTCGCCCACTCCTGTGTGTATCCTCCTTTCTCCTGTGTGTATCTTCCTCTTTCCTGTGTGTATCTACATCTCTGCTATGTGTATCCCCGTCTCTCCTGTGTGTATGCCCCTCTCTCTTGTGTGTATTCCCTTCACTTTTGTGTGTATACCCTTTCTCTCGTGTGTATCTTCCTCTTCTGTGTGTATCCCCCTCTCTCCTGTGTGTATTTACCTGCCTCCTTCATGTTTCCAACTCTCCTGTGTGTATCACCCTCTCTTCTGTGTGTATTTCCCTGTCTCCTGTATGTATCCAACTCTCCCATGTGTATCTCCCTCTCTCCTGTGTGTATGCTCCTCTCCTGTGTGTACACTCCTCTCTCCTGTGTGTTTCCTTCTCTCTCCTGTGTGTATCCTCTCTCCTGTGTTTATTCCTCCACTTTTCTGTGTTTCTTCCATCTTTCCTGTGTGTAACACCTTTCTTTCCTGTGTGTATTACCGTTTTCTTCTGTGTGTATACCCCTGTAACTTCTGTGTGTATACCCCTGTCACTTCTGTGTATTCTCTCTCTCCTGTTCGTTTCCTCCTCTCGCCTGTGTGTATCCTTTTCTCTCCTGTGTTTACGCTTCTCTCTCTTTTGTGTATCACCCTTTCCTGTGTGTATTCCCCTTTCTCCTGTGTGTATCCCTTTTTTGTGTGTCTATGCTCCTCTTTCTTCTGTGTATCTTTCTCTCCTATGTGTATTTTTTCTCTCCTGTGTGTATCCTTTTGTCTCCTGTGTGTATTCCCCTCTTTCCTGTGCGTATCCCCCTCTCTACTGTGTGTATCCTCCTCTCTCTTGCGGGTATCTTGTTCTCTTCTCTATGTATGCTCCTCTCTCCTGTATGTATACCCCCTCCTCTGTGTATCTTTCTCTCCTCTGCATATCCCCCTTTTTTGTGTGTGTATCCCCCACTTCTGTGTGTATTTCTTTTTTTTCTGTGTGTATCTTCCTCTTTTCTTTGAGTATTCTCCTCTCTCCTATGGGTGTCTTCCTCTCTCCTGTATGTCTCCCTCCTCTCCTGTGTGTATTCTTCTCTCTCCTGTGTGTATCTTCCTTTTTCCTGTGTGTGTTTCCATTTCTTTTGTGTGCATTTTTCTCAGTCCTGTGTGTATTTTTCTCTCCTGTGTGTATCTTCCCTTTTCTGTGTTTATGCCCCACTCCCTTTTGTGTATCCTTTTCTCACCTGTGTGTATCCCTCGCTTCTTTGTGTATTTTTCTCTCTCCTGTGTATATCCCCTTTCTCTTCTGTGTGTATTTTTCTCTCTCCTGTGTGTATCCCCCTCTCTTCTGCGGGTATCTTTCTCTGTCCTGCATGTATCCTTTTTTCTTCTGCGTGTGTTCTTTTCTCTCCTGTGTGTATATCCCTCTCCTGTGTGTATATCCCTTTCTCTTATGTGTATTTCCTTGTCTCCTGTGTGGATCCCCTCTCTCTTGTGTGTATCTCCCTCTCCTGTGTGTATTCTTCTCTCTCCTGTGTTATTCTTCTGTCTACCGTGTGTATCCTTCCAACCTTTGTGTGTATTCTCCTCTCTCCTGTGTGTATTTTCTTCTTTTCTGTGTGTATGCTTTTCACTCCTGTGTGTATCCCCCTCTCCTTTGTGTATCTTTCTCAAACTAGTGTGTATCCTCCTTTCTCCTGTGTGTATCCTCCTCTGTTCTGTGTGTATCTTTTTTCTCTCCTGTGTGTATCACCCCTCTCTCCTGTGTGTATCCACCCTATCTCCTGTGTGTATCTTCCCTTTCTCCAGTTTGTATTTTCCTCTCTCTTGTGTGTATCCCCTCTCTCCTGTATTTATCGTCCTCTCTGCTGTGTGTATCCTCTTCTCTCCTGTGTGTACGCCCTACTCTCCTGTGTGTATCTCCCTGTCCTGTGTGTATCCTCCTCTCTTTTGTGTGTATTTTTTTCTCTTGTGTGTATCCCCCTCTCCTGTGTTTATGGTCCTCTTTTCTGTGTGTATTCCACCTCCTGTGTGTATCCTCCACTCGCCTTTGTGTATCCTTCTCTCTCCTCGGTGTATCCCCCTCTCTCCTGTGTGTATCCCCCTCTTCTTTGTGTATCCTCTCTCCTGTGTGTATTCTGCTTTCTACTGTGTGTACCCTCCTCTCTCCTGTGTGTATCATGCCACTCCTGTGTGTATCCTCCTCGCTCCTCTGTATATTTTCCCTCTCTCTTGTGTGTATCCTCGTCTCTCCTGCGTGTATCCTCTCCTCTCCTGTGTTTATCCTCCTCTCTCTTGTGTATTCTCGAATCTTCTGCGTGTATCCTCCTCTCTTATATCTGTATTCTTCTCTTTTTGGTGTGTATCCTTCTCTCTTTTGTATTTATTCTTTTTTCTTTGTGTGTATTCCCCTCCCTCCTGTGTGTATGCTTTACTCACCTATGTGTATCCCCCTCTCTTTTTTATGTATTCATCCTTTTTCCTGTGTGTATCCTCCTCTCTCCTGTGCATAATTCCCTCTTTCCTGTGTGTATCCGCCTCTCCTGTGTGTATCCTCCTCCTTCCTGTGTGTATCCTCCCTTTTCCTGTGTTTATTTCTCTCCCTTTGTTAGTATCTCCCTCTTCTTTGTGTGTATCCCCCTCTCTCTTGTGTGTATCCTTTTCTCTTCTTTGTGTATTCTCCTCTCGCGTGTGTGTATCTTTCTCTCTTGTGTGTTTATCCTCCTCTCTCCTGCCTGTATCCTCCTCTCTTCTGTGTGTATACCCCTCTATTCTGTGTTTACCCTCCTCTCTTCTGCGTGTATCCTCCTTTCTTCTGTTGTCTTCTCCTTTCTTTTGTGTGCATCCTCCTCTTTCCTGTGTGCATCCTCCTCTTTTCTGTGGGTATCCCTTCTCTCTCCTGTGCGTATCCGTCCTTTCTTCTGTGTGTAACACCCTCCCTCCTGTGTCTATCGCTTCTCTATCCTGTGCGTATCCCCCTCTCTCCTTTGTGTATCTCCTCTCTCCTGTGTGTATATACCTCTCTGCTGTGTGTTCTTTTTTCATTTGTGTCTACACTTTTCTCTCTTGTGTATCCTCCTCTCCTGTGTGTTTCCTCCTCTTTCCTGTGTTTATCATTTTTTTCTTTTGTGTATAGCCCCCTCTTCTGTGTGTAAGCCCCTCTCTCCTGTGTGTATCTCCCTCTCCTGTGTTTATTCTCCTCTCTCCTTTGTGTATCCTCCTCTCTTTTCTGTTTATTCCCTACTCTCCTGTGTGTATCCCTTTTTCCTTTGTGTATGCTCTTCTCTCCTGTGTGTACCCCCTCTCTCCTGTGTGTACCCTCAACAATCCTATGTGGATCACCTCTCTCCGTGTGTATCCCCCATCTCTCTTGTGTGTATTTTCTCTCTTTTGTGTGTATGCCCCACTTCTGTGTGTATCCACCTTTATCCTGTGTGCATTTCCTTCTCTCCGTGTGGATCTTTTTCACTCCTGTGTGTATGCCCTCTCTCTTGTGTGTATTCTCCTCTCTGCTGTGTGTATACTCCTCTCTGCTGTGTGTATACTCCTCTCTCCTGTGTGAATCCATCTCTCTCATGTGTCTATCCTCTATTCTCCTGTGTGAATCCTCATCTCTCCTGTTTGTATCACCACTCTCCTCTTTGTATTCTTCTCTCTTTTGTGTGTATCTTTATGTCTACCGTGTGTATTTTTTCCTGTTTTGTGTGTGTCCTCCTGTCTCCTGTGTATCCTATTTTTTCCTGTGTGAATCCTTCTCACTCCTGTGTGTATTCCTGTCTCCTGTGTGGACCTTTCTCTCTCCAGTGTGTATCTTCCTTTCTCCTGTGTGTATTCTCCTCTCTCCTGTGTGTATCATTTTTCTCTCCTGTGTATATCAAACCTTTCTTTTGTGGGTATCTCCCCTCTCTTTAATTTGTTTCCCCCTCTCTCCTGTGTGTATTCCCTCTCTTCTATGAGTAACCCCCTCCTGTTTGTGTGTATACATTCTCTCTCCTGTGTGTATTACCCACTCTCCTCTTTGTGTCCCCTCTCTCCTGTGTGTATCCTCCTCTCTGCTGTCTGTATCCCTTTTTTCTCCTGTGTGTATGCTTCTCTCTCCTATGTGTTTCCCCTGTTCTGTGTGTATCTTCCTCTCTCCTGTGTTTAACCTTTTTTTCTCCTGTGTACATCACCCGCTCCTGTGTGTATGCCCCTTTCTCCTGTGTGTATTTTATTCTCCTCTGTTTATTCTCCTCTCTCTTGTGTGTATCCTCCTTTCTCCTCTGTGTATTCCCTACTCTCTTGTGTGTAGCCAACTCTGCTTTGTGTATCCTCTTCTCTCCTTTGTGTACCCACTGTCTCCTATGTGTACCGTCCACTCTCCTGTGTGTATCACCCTTATTCAGTGTTATTTTTTGACTCTCCAAACGAACGACCATATGAAATAGACTAGTGATTATTCTTCACATGTGTAATATTTGAAATGGTTCTGTGAATTACTCAGCGTTACACAGAATTACAGTTCATATGAAATAGACTCCTGACTACAACCCAGTTGTATATCATTCAGAAAGGCACTTAATTCATGGCTATCTGAAGCCATGTCCTGATTACTCCATAGAACTTTATTATTCACTGAAACTCTGAATGAGAGGCTATACAAAATAGACAACAGACTATTGATCCATTGTGAATTATTCAATAAGGTTCTAAATGACTGGTAGTATAAAAGAGAATACTGGGAATTCCCCAGATGTGTATCATTCAGGGAGGCACAGAATGGGTGGCCATATAAAAAATTCTCGACTATTACCCTGGTGTGGATTATTCACTGAGAATCTAAATGAGTGGCTACATAAAATGGACCCTTAACTCTTCCCCAGGTGTGTATAATTGAATGAGACTGTAACTAAGTGGGCATAAAAAAGAGACCCAGGTGTATTGCCCAGGTGTTCATTACTTACACAGACTCTGAATGTGTAGGCATTTGAAGTAGACCCTTGACGTTTTCTGAGGGCAGTATTACTCACAGAGGCCCAGAACTAGTGGCCATGTGAAAGAGATTCCTGACTTACCAGTTATACATGTTATTCACTAAAACACTGAAACAGTGGCCTTATGAAATAGACCGCATTTTACTCCACAGGTGTGTGTTATTTTTTGACTCTCCCAACAAACCACCATATGAAACAGACTAGTGATTATTCCCCACATGTGCAATATTCAAAGAGGTTCTGTATGAGTGTCCATATCAAATAGTCTCCTGACTCTCACAAATGTGTGTATCATTCACGGAGCTGTTTTATTTGGGGCTACCGTCAATAGGGCCCTCACTCCTCCACAGCTGTTTATTATGCACTGAAGCTCCGAATGAGAGGCTGAATAAAATAGACTCCTTACTATTGCCCCATTGTGCATTCTTCAGTAATGCTGTGACTAAGTGGCCATATGACCTGGACTCTGACTATTCCGATTGTGTGTATTCTTCAGTCAGTTTCTGAACGAGTGACCACATAAAATAGACTCCTGACTCTGTCCTCTTGACTATTCCTCAGCTCTGCATTTTCCACTGAGTCGCTGGGTGAACGGTCACATCAAATAGACTCCAGAAAATTATCCAGGTGTGCATTATTCAGTGAGTCTCTTAATAAGGGGCTAGATATAATAGAATCCTGAGTATTTTTCAAATATATATGATTCTTCACTGAGGAACTGAATAAGTGGCCATGTCAAGTACACTCCTGACATTTCCATACGTCTGTATTATTCTGTGAGGCTCTGAATGAGTGGCCATAAAATAGAGACACCTATATACTACTCAGGTGTGAGTTTTTACATTCGGCTATAAATGAGTGGCTATACGAAATAGAATCCAGACTTTCCCAAGGTGTCTGTTATTCAGTTAGGCTCTGAGTAAGTGGATATATGAAATAGAATTCTGACTACAATACAGGGGTTCTTTACTCAATGAACCTCTGAAGAAATTCCACATGTAATAGCGTCCAGGGTATTCCTCAGGTATTTATTATTTACTGAGGCTCTGAAACTATGGCCATATGAAATGGTTTCCTGACTAGTCTAAAGGCGTGTATTATTGACACTGACTCTAAATATTTGGGCATATGGAATAAACTAGTGACTGTTCCCAAGTTGTGTATTACTGACTCAGGCTTTGATTTTGTGGCCATATTAAATAGACTAGTGTCTATTCCACACATGTGCATTATTCCCTTAGGCTGTAAATGAGAGGCTATGTAAAGCACACTCCTAACACTTCCCCAGGTATGTGTCACTCAGTGATCCTCTTTTGTATGACCATAAGAAACAGGAGGCTGTCTATCTCAAATAATTTTTTAATTCAGTGTATCTCTGTATGAGTGGCTTTATGAAATAGACTGCTGAGTACCTTACATTTGTTCATTATTCATTGAGGTTATGAGTCACTGGCCATATAAAATGGAATCCTGACTAATCCACACGTGCATATTATCCACTGAGTCTATGAATGTGTTTCCAAAGGAAATAGACTCCTGGCTATTTTACAGGTGTGCATTATTTACCAATGCTCTGAATGAATGTCAATCGAAAATAGACTCCAAATTATTCTCCAGGTGTTTATTATTCAGTGAACCTCAGAAGTTGTGGCCAAAATAATTAGATTTCTCACTATATCAAGGTCTATCTTATGCACTGAGGCTCTGAATATGTGTCTACATGAAAGACTCTCCTGACTACACCACATTTATCAATGACACATTGAATGAGAGGCCACATGAAAAAGTCTCCTGACTATTCCACAGGTGTGCATTATTTAGTGAGACTCTGAATGAGGAGATACAAGTAAATTCTGAATGTTTATCCAGGTATGTATATTTAGTGAGGCTCTCAACGGGTAGCCATAGGAAAGAGACGTCTGACTATTCCGCAGGTGTGAATTATTTAGTGATTCTCTGAATGACTGGCCATAAAATATATACTCCAGATTATAACACGTGTGTAATATTCAGTGAGGCTGTGAAAGAGGGGCCATATGAAACAGAAATCTAATGACTCTACATGTGCGTTATTCACTGTTTGTCTGAATGAGTAGCCGTATGACATAGACACCTCATTATTCTCCATGCCTGCATTATTTCAACAGGTTCTGTATGAGTGTCCATACCAAATAGACTCCTGAAACTCTCCGAGGTGTGTATTACTCAGCGTTACACAGAATTAGAGATCATATGAAATAGACTCCTGACTATCACCCAGGTGTGTGTCATTCAGGAAGGCACTTAATTCATCGCTATTTTAACAGTGTCCTGATTACTCCATAGAAGTTCATTATGCACTGAAACTCTGAATGAGCGGCCATACAAAGTAGACACCTGACTATGGCTCCATTGTGAAGTACACAATAGGGTTCTAAATGAGTTGTAATATGAAATAGAATCCTGAAAATTCTCAAGGTGTGTATAATTCAGGAAGGCACAGAATTAGTGGCCATATAAAAAATTCTTGACTATTACCCTCGTGTGGATTATTCACTGAGGATCTAAATGAGTGGCTACATGAAGTAGACTCTTAACTCTTCCCCAGGTGTGTATTATTGAATGAGACTCTGACTCTGTGGGCATAAAAAAGAGTCTCAGGTGTATTGCCCAGGTGTTCATTACTTACAGAGACTCTGAATGTGTAGGCATTTGAAGTAGACACTGGACTGTTTCTGAGGGGAGTATTATTCACAGAGGCCCAGAATGAGTGGCCATGTGAAAAAGATTCCTGACTTATCAGATATACATGTTATTCACTAAATCATTGAATGTGTGTCCTTATGAAATAGACCGCAATTTACTCCACATGTGCACTTTAATCTCTGACTATCCAAGCGAACCACCATATGAAATAGACTAATGATTATTCCTCAAATGTGCAATATTCGAAGACGTCCTGTATGAGTGTCCATACCAATAATCTCCTGACCCTCACACATGTGTGTATCATTCATGGAGCTGCTTTATTTGGGGCTACTGTCAATAGGGTCTTCCCTACTTTACAGCTGTTTATTAGGCACTGAAGCTCTGAATGAGAGGCCATATGAAATATACTCTTTACTATTGCCCCATTCTGCATTATTCGGTAATGCTGTGATTGATTAGCTATATGACCTGGACTCTGACTATTCCCAAAGTGTGTATTCTTCAGTCCGTTTCTGAACGAGTGACCATATAAAATAGACTTCTGACTCTGTCCTCTTGACTATTTCTCAGCTCTGTATTTTCCACTGCGTCGCTGGGTAAACGGTGATATCAAATAGTCTCCAGACAATTCTCCAGGTGTGCATTATTCAGTGAGTCTCTTAATAAGTGGCTATATATAATAGAATCCTGAGTATTTTCCAGATATATATGATTCTTCACTGAGGAACTGAATAAGTGGCCATGTCAAGTACACTCCTGACATTTTCATACGTCTGTATTATTCTGTGATGCTCTGAATGAGTGGCCATTAAATAGAGACTCCTATATACTACTGAGGCGTTAGTTTTGACATTCAGTTGTAAATGAGTGGCTATACGAAATAGAATCCTCACTTTCCCAAGGTGTCTGTTATTCAGTTAGGCTCTGAGTATGTGGCTATATAAAATAGAATTCTGACTACAATACAGGTATTCTTTACTCAATGAACCTCTGAAGAAATGCCACATGTAATAGCGTCCGGAGTATTCCTAACGTATTTATTATTCACTGAGGCTCTGAAACTTTGGCCATATGAAATGGTTTCCTGACTAGTCAAAAGGCGTGTATTATTGACTCTGACTCTAAATATTTGGGCATATGGAATAGACTAGTGACTATTCCAAATTTGTGTATTACTGACTCAGGCTTTGATTTTGTGGCCATATAAAATAGACTAGTGTCTATTCCACACTTGTGCATTATTCCCTTAGGCTTTAAATGAGAGGCTATGTAAAGTACACTCCTAACAAGTGGCCAGTTGTGTGTCACTCACTGAGGTTATTTTTCTGTGATCATATGAAACAGGAGGTGGTCGATCTCAAATAACTTTTTTATTCAGTGAATCACTGAAAGAGCAGCTATATAAAATAAACTGCTGAGTACTTTACATTTTTGCATTATTGATTGAGCTTCGAGTCAGTGGCCATATAAAATGGAATCCTGACTAATCCACACGTGCATATTATCCACTGAGGTTAGGCATGTGTGTCCAAATGAAATAGACTCCTGGTTACTCCACAGGTCTGCATTATTTACCGAGGCTCTGAATGAATGTCCATCGAAAATAAACTCCAAATTATTTTCCAGGTGTGTATTATTCAGTGAGCCTCAGAAGATGTGGCCGTACTAATTAGATTTCTTACTATATCAAGGGTCTATCTTATGCACTGAGGCTCTGAATATGTCTACATGAAAGATTCTCCTGACTACACCATATTTTTCAATGACACATTGAATGAGAGGCCACATAAAAAAGTCTCCAGACTATTCCACAGGTGTGCATTATTCAGTGAGACTCTGAATGAGGAGATACAAGAAAATCGTGACTATTTATCCAGATGTCTACATTTAGTGAGGCTCTCAACGGGTAGCCATAGGAAAGAGACTTCTGACTATTTTATAGGTGTGAATTATTCAGTGATTCTCTGAATGAGTGGCCAAAAAATAGACTCCAGACTATATCACAAGTGGGTAATATTCAGTGAGGCTGTGAAAGAGGGGCCATGTAAAACAGAATTCTAATGACTCCTCATGTGCATTATTCACTGTTTGTCTGAATGAGTAGCCGTATGATATAGACACCTCATTATTGTCCATGTGTGCATTATTCCAACACGTTCGGTATGAGTGTCCATACGAAATAGACTCCTGAAATTCCCCCAGGTGTGTATTACTCAGTGTTACACAGAATTAGAGTTTATATGACATAGACTACTGACTACCACCCAGGTGTCTGTCATTCGGGAAGGCACTTAATACATGGGTATCTTTAACAGTGTCCTGATTACTCCATAGAAGTTCATTATTTATTGAAACTCAATGAGAGGCCATACAAAATAAACACCTGACTATTTCTCCATTGTGAATTATTCCATAAGGTTATAAATGAGTAGTAGTATGAAATAGAATCCTGAGAATTTCCCAGGTGTGTATCATTCATGGAGGCACAGAATGAGTGGCCATATAAAAAATTGTCGACTATTACCCTGGTGTGGATTATTTACTGAGGATCGAAATGAGTGGCTACATGAAGTAGATTCTTAACTCTTCCCCAGGTGTGTACTATTGAATGAGACTCTGACTAAGTGGGCATAAAAAAGAGACTCAGGTGTATTGCCCAGGTGTTCATTACTTACAGAGACTCTGAATGTGTAGGCATTTGAAGTAGACCCTTGACTGTTTCTGAGGAAAGTATTATTCACAGAGGCCCAGAACGAGTGGCCATGTGAAAGAGATTCCTGACTTATCAGATATACATGATATTCTCTAAAACACTGAAAGAGAGGCCTTATGTAATAGACTGCATTTTACTCCACAGGTGCGCCTTACTTGTCCACTCTCCAAACGAACCCCCATATGAAATAGACTAGTGATTATTATCCACATGTGCAATATTCGAAGAGGTTCTGTATGAGTGTACATATCAAATAGTCTCCTGATTCTCACACATATGTGTATCATTCACAAAGGTGCTTTATTTGCGGCTACCATCAGTAGGGTCCTCACTCCTCCACAGCTGTTTATTATGCACTGAAGCTCCAAATTAGAGGTCGTATGAAATAGACTCCTTACTATTGCCCCATTGTGCATTATTTGATAATGCTGTGATTGAGTGGCCATATGAGCTGGACTCTGACTATTCCTAAGTTGTGTATTCTTTAGACAGTTTTTGAACGAGTGACCACATAAAATAGACTCCTGGCTCTGTACTCTTGACTATTTCTCAGCTCTGCATTTTCCACTGAGTCGCTGTATAAGCGGCAATATCAAATAGTTTCCAGAAAATTCTCCAGGTGTGCATTATTCAGTCAGTCCCTTAATAAGTGGCTATATAGAATATAATCCTGAGTATTTTCCAGATATATATGATTCTGCACTAAGGAACTGAATAAGTGGCCATGTAAAGTACACTCCTGACATTTTTATACATCTGCATTATTCTGTGAGGCTCTAAATGAGTTTCTATAAAATAGAGACTTCTATATACTACTCAGTCGTGAGTTTTTACCTTCAGCTGTAAATGAGTGGCTATACGAAATAGAGTCCTGAATTTCCCAAGGTTTCTGTTATTCACTTAGGCTCTGAGTATGTGGCTATATGAAATAGAATTATGACTACAATACAGGGGTTCCTTACTCAATGAACCTCTGAAGAAATGCCACATGTAACAGCATCCAGAGTATTCCTCAGTTATTTATTATTCACTGAGGCTCTGAAACTTTGGCCATATGAAATGGTATCCTGACTAGTCTACAGGCGTGTATTATTGACACTGACTCTAAATATTTGGGCATATGGAATAGACTAGTGACTATTCCATAGTTGTGTATTACTGACTCAGGCTTTGATTTCATGTCCATATAAAATAGACCAGTGTCTATTCCACACGTGTGCATTATTCGCATAGGCTGCAAATGAGAGGCTTTGTAAAGTACCCTCTTAACATTTCTACTGGTGTGTGTCACTAAGTAAGGTACATTTGTATGACCATATGACACAGGAGGCTGTTTGTCTCAAATAATTTTATTATTGAGTGAAACACTGAATGAATGACTACATAAAATAGACTGCGGAGTACTTTACATTTATGCATTATTCATTAAGGTTACAAGTCAGTGGATATATTAAAATGTAATCCTAACTAATTAACAGTTGCATATTTTCCACTGAGGCTATGAATGTGTGTCCAAATTAAATAGACTCCTGGCTACTCCACAGGTCTGCGTTATTTTCCGAGTCTCTGAATGAATGTCCATCGAAAAAAGATTCCAAATTATTGTCCACGTGTGTATTATTCGGTGAGCCTCAGAAGATGTGGCCATACTAATTAGATTTCTTACTATATCAAGAGTCTGTCTTATGCACTGAGGCTCTGAATATGTGTCTACATGAAAGAGTCTCCTGACTACACCACGTTTTTCAATGACACGTTGAATGAGAGGCCACATGAAAAAGTCTCCTTACTGTTCCACAGGTGTGCATTTTTTTATTCCTAATACGTGTTTATTGCTTTCTTCTTTTATTTTTATTTTTATTGCATTATAGGTTTTCGGGTACATGTGAAGAACGTGCAACTTAGTTGCATAGGTGCACACATGACAGTGTGTTTTGCTGCCTTTCTCACCTTCACCCACACTTGGCATTTATCCCCAGGCTATTCCTCCCCATCACACCCCGCTGTCCCTCCCCCATTCCCCCAATAGTCCCCAGTGTGTAGTAGATCCCCTCCCTGTGTCCATGTGTTCTCATTTTTCTCACCCGCCTATGAGTGAGAATATGCGGTATTTCGTTTCCTGTTCTTGTGTCAGTTTGCTGAGAATGATGTTCTTCAGAATCATCCATTTCCTTACAAAGGACACAAACTCATCATTTTTAATTGCTGCATAATATTCCATGGTGTATATATGCCACATTTTCCCAGTCCAGTCTATCATCGATGGGCACTTGGGTTGGTTTCAGGTCTTTGCTATTGTAAACAGTTCTGCAATGAACATTTGTGTGCATGTGTCCTCATAGTAGAACGACTTATAGTCCTTTGGATATATACCCAGTATCGGGATTGCTGGGTCAAATGCAATTTCTATTTCTAGGTCCTTGAGGAATCGCTGCACTGTATTCCACAATGGTGAAACTAATTTACACTCCCACCAACAGTGTAAGAGTATTCCTATTTCCCCACATCCTCTCCAGCATCTGTTGTCTCCAGATTTTTTAATGATTGCCATTTTAACTGGCGTGAGATGGTATCTCAATGTGGTTTTGATTTGCATGTCTCTAATGACCAGAGATGATGAACATTTGTGCATGTGTTTGTTGGCCTCATGTGTGTCTTCTTTTTTAAAGTGTCTGTTCATATCCTTTGCCCATTTTTGAATGGGCTTGTTTGTTTTTTTTCCTGTAAATCTGTTTGAGTTCTTTGTAAATTCTGGATATCAGCCCTTTGTCAGATGCGTAAACTCTAAAGATTTATTTTTCATTCTGATGGTTGCCTATTCACTCTAGTGACTGTTTCTTTTGCCGTGCAGAAGCTGTGGAGTTTGATTAGGTCCATATATCTATTTTGGCTTTTGTTGCCAATGCTTTTGGTGTTTTGCTCATGAAGTCCTTGCCTATTCCTATGCCCTGAATGATTTTGCCTAGATTTTTTTCGAGGGTTTTTATAATGTCAGTTCTTATGTTTAAGTCTTTAATCCATCTGGAGTTAATTTTAGTGTAAAGTGTCAGGAAGGGGTTCAGTTTCTGCTTTCTGCACATGGCTAGCCAGTTTTCCCAACACCATTTATTAAACAGGGAATCCTTTCCCCATTGCTTGTTTTTGTCTGGTTTATCAAAGATTATATGGTTGTAGATATGTTGTGTTGCCTCCAATGCCTCTGTTCTGTTCCATTGGTGTATATCTCTGTTTTGGTACCAGTACCATGCTGTTTTGATTACTGTAGTCTTGTAGTATAGTTTGAAGTCTGGTAGTGTGATGCCTCCCGCTGTGATCTTTTTGCTTAGAATTGACTTGGCTATGCGGGCTCTCTTTTGGTTCCATATGAAGTTCATGGTGGTTTTTTTCAGTTCTGTGAAGAAATTCAATGAGAGTTTGATGGGGATAGCATTGATTGTGTAAATTACTTTGAGCAGTATAGCCATTTTCACGATATAGATTCTTCCTAACCACAAAAATGGAATGTTTCTCCATCTGTTTGTGTCCTCTCTTATTTCGTTGAGCAGTGGTTTGTTGTTTTCCTTAAAGAGGTCCCTTACATTCCTTGTGAGTTGTATTCCTAGGTATTTTATTTTCTTTGTAGCAATTGTGAATGGCAGTTTGTTCTTGATTTGGTTCTCTTTACGTCTGTTATTGGTGTATAGGAATGCTTGTGATTTTTGCACATCGATTTTATATCCTGAGACTTTACTGAAGTTGCTTATCAGTTTCAGCACCTTTTGTGCTGAGGTGATGGGGTCTTCTAGGTATACTATCATGTCGTCTGCAAATAGAGACAATTTGGTTTCCACCTTTCCTATTTGAATACCCTTTATTTCTTTTTCTTGCCTGATTGCTCTGGCTAGAACTTCCAGTACTATGTTGAATAGGAGTGGTGAGAGAGGGTATCCTTGTCTCATGCCAGATTTCAAAGGGAATGCTTCCAGTTTTTCCCCGTTAAGTATAATATTGGCTGTTGGTTTGTCGTAAATAGCTATTATTACTTTGAGATATGTTCCATCAACATCAAGTTTATTGAGGGTTTTTAGCATAAAGGGCTGTTGAATTTTGTCAAATGCCTTCTCTGAGTCAATTGAGATAATCATGTGGTTTTTGTTTTTGCTTCTGTTTATGTGGTGAATTACATTTATAGACTTCCATATGTTGAACCAGCCTTGCATCCCCGGGATGAATCCTACTTGATCATCATGGATACGTTTTTTAATGTGCTGTTGCAATCGGTTTGCCAGTATTTTATTGAAGATTTTTGCATCTTTGTTCATCATGGATACTTGGCCTAAAGTTTTCTTTTCTTGTTGAGTCTCTGCCGGGTTTTGGTATCCGGATGATGTTGGTCTCATAAAATGATTTGGGAAGGTTTCCCTCTCTTTGAATTATTTGAAATTGTTTCAGAAGGAACGGTAACAGATCCTCTTTGTGTGTCTTGTAGAATTCGGCTGTGAACCCATCTGGACCTGAACTTTTTTTTGTGTGGTAGGCTCTTAATTGCTGCCTCAACTTCAGACCTTGTTATTGGTCTATTCATAGTTTCCGCTTCCTCCTGGTTTAAGCTTGAGAGGACACAGGCGTCCAGGAATTTATCAATTTCTTCCTTGTTTACTAGTTTATGTGCATAGAGTTGTTTGTAGTATTCTCTGATGATGGTTTGAATTTCTGTGGAATCTGTGGTGATTTCCCCATTATCGTTTTTTATTGCATCTATTTGTTCTCTCTTTTCTTTTTTATCAGTCTAGCTAGTGGTCTGTTTATTTTGTTGATCTTTTCGAAAAACCAGCTCTTGGATTTATTGATTTTTTGAAGGGTTTTTCTGCCTCTCTCTTCTTCAGTTCTGCTCTGATCTTAGTTATTTTTTGTCTTTGGCTAGATTTTGAGCTTTTTTGATCTTGCTCCTCTGGCTCTTTCAATTTTAATGATAGGGTGTCAATTTTGGATCTCTCCACTCTTCTCATGTGGGCACTTATTGCTATACATTTTTCTCTATAGACTGCTTTAAATGTGTCCCAGATATTCTGGTATGTTGTGTCTTCGTTCTCGTTGGTTTTGAAGAACTTCTTTATTTCTGCCTTCATTTCATTGTTTATCCAATCAACATTCAAGAGCCAGTTGTTCAGTTTCCATGAATTTGTGTGGTTCTGAGTTATTTTCTGAATTCTGAGTTCCAACTTGATTGCACTATGGTCTGAGAGACTGTTTGTTATTATTTCAGTTGTTTTGCATTTGCTGAGGAGTGCTTTACTTCCAATTATGTGGTCAATTTTGGAGTAGGTGTGATGTGGTGCTGAGAAGAATGTATATTCTGTGGATTTGTGGTGGAGAGTTCTGTAAATGTCTATCAGGTTTGCTTGCTCCAGGTCTGAGTTCAAGTCCTGTATATCCTTGTTAATTTTCTGTCTGGTTGATCTGTCTGATATTGACAGTGGAGTGTTAAAGTTTCCCACTATTATTGTGTGGGAGTCTAGGTCTTGTTGTAAGTCATTAAGAACTTGCCTTATATATCTGGGTGCTTCTGTGTTGGGTACATATATATTTAGAATCGTTAACTCTTTTTGTTGTACCGAGCCTTTTACTATTACATAATGATCATCTTTGTCCCTTTTGATCTTTGTTGCCTTAAAGTCTATTTTATCAGAGACGAGTATTGCAACTCCTGCTTTTTTCTGCTCTCCATTTGCTTCGTAAATCTTCCTCCATCCCTTTATTTTGAGCCCTTGTGTATCCTTGCGTGTGAGGTGTGTTTCCTGGATACAGCACACCGATGGGTTTTGGTTTTTTATCCAATTTGCCAGTCTGTGTCTTATGATTGGTGCATTTAGCCCATTTACATTTAGGGTTAATATTGTTATGTGTGAGTTTGATACTTCCATTTTGATGCCAGCTGGCTGTTTTGCCCATTGGTTCATGTAGATTCTTCATTTTGTTGATGCTCTTTAGCATTTGGTATGCTTTTAGGATAGCTGGTACTGGTTGTTTATTTCTATGTTTAGTGCCTCTTTCAGGAGCTCTTGTAAAGCAGGCCTAGTGGTGACAAAAACTCTGAGTACTTGCTGGTTCATGAAGGATTTTATTTTTCCTTCAGTTATGAAGCTCAGTTTGGCTGAATATGAAATTATGGGTTGAAAGTTCTTTTCTTTAAGGATGTTGAATATTGGCCCCCACTCTCTTCTGACTTGTAGTGTCTCTGCCGAGAGATCTGCAGTGAGTTAGATGGGCTTCCCTTTGTGGTTGACCCGACCTTTCTCTCTTGCTGCCCTTAGTATTTTCTCCTTCATTTCAACCCTAGTGAATCTGAGGATTATGTTCCTTGGGGTTGCTATTCTTGCGGAGTATCTCTGCGGTGTTCTCTGTATTTCCTGGAGTTGAGTATTGACCTGTCTTTCTAGGTTGGGGAAATTTTCCTGGATAATATCCTGAAGAGTATTTTCCAGCTTGGATTCATTCTCTTCATCACATTCTGGTACACCTATCAAACGTAGGTTGGGTCTCTTCACATAGTCCCACATTTCTTGGAGATTTTGTTCATTCCTTTTTGTGCTTTTTTCTTTAATCTTGGTTTCTTGTTTTATTTCATTGAGTTGATCTTAGACTTCTGATATTCTTTCTTCTGCTTGGTCAATTCCACTGTTGAAACTTGTGCATGCTTCGTGAATTTCTCATGTTGTGTTTTTCAGCTCCTTCAATTCATTTATATTCCTCTCTAAGGAATTCTTGTCATCATTTCTTCGAATCTTTTTTCAAATCTTTTTTCAAGGTTCTTAGCTTCTTTGCACTTATTTAGAACATGTTTTTTTAGCTCCCTGAAGTTTCTCATTATCCACTTTCTGAAGTCTGATTCCCTCATTTCGTCACACTCATTCTTTGTCTAGATTTGTTCCCTTGCTGGTGAGGAGTTTTGGTCCTTTGTAGGAGGTGAGGTGTTTTGGTTTTGGGTGTCTTTCTCATTTTGCGCTGGTTTCTTCCCATCTTTATGGATTTACCCACCTATCGTCTTAGTAGTTGCTGATTTTTCTATTGGGTCTCCGTGTGGACGCCCAGATTGTTGATTATGAGGTATTTCTGTTACTTAGTTTTTCTTCTACCGGTCTATCCCCTCTCCTGTACGAGTTCTGAGGTTTACTTCAGGCCCTGCTTGTCTGGGCTACACCTGTAGCAGTTGTGGAACAGTGAGGGATGCTACCAGTTTGTTCCAGAATGATGCCCACCAAATGTCAGTCTGATTAGTCCTTTTTTGGGGTGACTGTTACAATATACAGGGGTCAGGGATCTGCTTGACGAGACAACCTGTGCTTTTTAGGAGCTCCAGTGCTGTGCTGTGATCTCTGTTGTTCATGCAAGGCTGTTCGGAGGATGTGTTTATGTCTGCTGCAACAGAACTTATAATATCCCCCCTTTTTTTTCCTATTAGATGCTCTGTCTCAGGGAGTTGGGGCTTTCTTTATGAGTATCCGTTGTATTGTCCTGCAAAGCTAGGAGGCAGTTTATTCACTATTTGCCTACTGGGGTTCCGCCCAGCTAGCGGGGGTCTGCCCTGTTGCTGCGAGTCTCCGTTCTGCTGTGGCACGCTCTGCCCTGCTGGCGGAGTCTCTCTCTTATGGCAGGTTGCCTCAGCAACAGCAGGCTGCGTCAGCCCTGGGCGGTACTTCAGTAGGAGCGGATTGTGTCCGTAGTGGCAGACGCCCCTCCTGCACTGGGCGGCACTGTCCTAGATGCTGGCAGCCAAACTCTCAGCACCGAGCGCCTCCAATCGCTACCCTGCTTGTCCCTGTGAGGGTGAGACCTGCTGAGCCAGATCACCCAGCTCCCTGTCTCAGAGTCCATCCTCTCTCTCTCTCTTCCTCTACCCAAGCTGAACGGTTGACTCTCTCACGGGCGCCCCAGTAGCCTGCTGATAGCGCACTGCGCTCCATGTGATCTCCCGTGCCACGGCCCACTGCACCAGCTCAGATCACGTTTCTCAGAAATCTCCTGGTCTGGCTCATTGTCCAAGACCCGTTCAATCAGATGGACATGCCAATCTGCCCTTCCATTTCTCAGATAGCCATTTTAACAAGGCACCCGGACCAATGAGTTTTGTGCCGGATGCCACTGCAGTGCGGCGCCGTCCGAACCTGCCACGCGAGTTGGCTGCGCAAGAGCTAGCATCCCATGTCTCTTCCACACCTGGGACTTTCAAAGTTCTGTGGGCATAAAACGTCCATCGGGCAATGTGCCTAGGACTCACCCTCTTCGCCTTCACTGAGAGCTGCAATCGTGAGTCGCCTCTATGACGACATCGTCAGGTGTGCATTATTTATTGAGACTCTGAATGAGGAGATACAAGTAAATCCTGACTATTTATACAGGTGTGTACATTTACTGAGGCTCTCAACGGGTAGCCATAGGAAATAGACATCTGAATATTCTGCAGGTGTGAATTATTTAGTGATTCTCTGAATGACTGGCCACAAAATATAGACTCCAGACTATATCACAAGTGTGTAATAGTCAGTGAGGCTGTGAAAGAGGGGCCACATGAAACAGAATTCTAATGACTCTACATGTGCGTTATTCACTGTTTGTCTGAATGAGTAGCCGTATGACATAGACACCTCATTATTCTCCATGTGTGCATTACTCCAAATGGTTCTGTATGAGTGTCCATACCAAATAGACTCCTGAAACTCCCCCACGTGTGTATTACTCAGCGTTACACAGAATTAGGATTCATATGAAATAGACTATTGACTACCACCCAGGTGTGTGTCATTCAGGAAGGCACTTAATTCATTGCTATCTTAAACAGTGTACTGATTACTTCATAGAAGTCCATTATTCAATGAAACTCTGAATGAGAGGCCATATGAAATAGACTCCTTACTATGGCCCCATTGTGCATTATTCAGTAATGCTGTGATTGAGTGGCATATGACCTAGACTCTGACTTTTCCCAAGAGTCTAGGTATTCTTCAGTCAGTTTCTGAACGAGTGACCACATAAAATAGACTATGGACTCTGTCCTCTTGACTATTTCTCAGCTCTGCATTTTCCACTGAGTTGCTGGGTGAACGTTCATATCAAATAGTCTCCAGACAATTCTCCAGGTGTGCATTATTCAGTGAGTCTCTTAATAAGTGGCTATATATTATAGAATCTTGAGTATTTTACAGATATATGTGGTTCTTCACTGAGGAACTGAATAAGTGGCCATGTCAAGTACACTCCTGACATTTCCTTACGTCTGTATTATTCTGTGAGGCTCTGAATGAGTGGCCATTAAATAGAGACTCCTATATACTACTCAGGCGTGAGGTTTTACATTTGGCTGTAAATGAGTGGCTATACGAAATAGAATTCTGACTTTCCCAAGGTGTCTGTTATTCAGTTATGCTCTGAGTATGTGGCTATATGAAATAGAATTCTGACAACATTACAGGTGTTCTCTACTCAATGAAACTCTGAAGAAATGCCACATGTAATGGCGTCCAGAGTATTTCTCAGTTATTTATTATTCACTGAGGCTCTGAAACTTTGGCCATATGAAATAGTTTTCTGACTAGTCTACAGGTGTGCATTATTGACTCTGACCCTAAATATTTGGGCATATGTAATACACTAGTGACTGTTCCAAAGTTGTGTATTACTGACTCAGGCTTTGATTTTGTGGCCATATAAAATAGACTAGTGTCTATTCCACACGTGTGCATTATTCCCTTAGGCTGTAAATGAGAGGCTATGTAAAGTACACTCCTAACACTTCCGCAGGTGTGTGTCACTCAGTGAAACTCTTTTTGTATGACCATATAAAAGAGGAGGCTCTCTATCTCAAATACTTTTTCTATTCAGTGAATCTCTGAATGAGTGGCCATAAAATATAGAATCCAGAGTATAGCAAAAGTGTGTAATATTCAGTGAGGCTGTGAAAGATTGTCCATATAAAACAGAATTCTAATGACTCCAAATGTGCGTTATTCATTGTTTGTCTGAATGAGTAGCCCTATGACATAAACTCCTCATTATTCTCCATGTGTGCATTATTCCAACAGGTTTCGTATGAGAATCTATGCCAAATAGACTCCTGAAACTTCCGCAGGTGTGTATTTCTCAGCGTTACACAGAATTAGAGTTCATATGAAATAGACTCCTGACTACCACCCAGGTGTTTATCATTCAGGAAGGCACTAAATTAATGACTATCATAAACAGTGTCCTGATTACTCTATAGAAGTTCATTACTTACAGAAACTTTGAATGAGAGGCCATACAAAATAGACACCTGACTTTTGCTCCATAGTGAATTATTCAATAAGGTTCTAAATGAGTGGTAATATGAAATGGAATCCTGAAAATTATCAAAGTGTCTATCATTCAGGGAGGCACAAATGAGTGACCATATAAAAAATGGTGGACTATTACCCTGGTGTGGATTATTCACTGAGGATCTAAATGAGTGGCTACATGGAGTAGACTCTTTTTTTTTTTGTAATGAAGGAACTGAATTTTAACTTTTTTTCATATTATTAATTTAAATTTGAATAACTACACATAGCTAGTGGCTGCTGTTTGGACAGCAGAGATATAGAAAATTATTTTCTGTGTTTTAGAACTGAGTTGTCACCCCAAGGCCCTTTGGTTATCAGCTGCAGCTGAACACACTTTCTGATTTTCTAGTTATAAAGTTTTCTCCAATCTCTTTAGTTAGAATACTGTCCCTACTCCTCCATGTCTATTAAAATTCTACCTATCCCTGAGATTAGCATTTGTGAATTCCTTTTTTCCTTCCTTTTCTCTTCCCTCCTCCTTCCCTTCCCTTCCTTTCCCCCTTTCTCCCTCTCTCCCTCCCTTCCTTTCTTCATTCCTTCCTCTCTGTTTACTTCCTCTCTCCTTCCCTCTCTTCCTGCCTTCATTTCTTTTTTTTTTTAATACTATGACCCTACTGATGATGTAACAGGTGGACTGTTTACTTGGACTTTTACTAGCCTTCAGAGTCAAGGCTACCTATTAGTGGTTAAATTAAATGTAGGGTTTATTTTCTCTTTTTTTTTGGAAAGGAAAAGAAAGGAAGAAAAAGAGGGAGAGAGAACAGAAATATTGCTTTATTCTATAAATGGCTATTAATAATGGCCGATCATTATTTTATGTATTTAAAATGGAGAATGTATATTTTATTTATCTAAAGTGGAGAGTTTGCTTATCAAGTTTACTTGTTACTAATCTGAGTTCAGATTCTGGATATCCTTATTAATTTTCTGTTTCGTTGAGTCTGAATCTCTTTATGGGTCTTATGTTTCTGGGTGTTAGGATGCACTGATCCTTATACCACTCTATCTTTTTTGGTTTGAAATCTGTTTTATAATTACAACTCCTTTTTGTTTATTTATTTGTTTTTTTTTTTTCCTCTATTTGGTTGGTAAATCTTTCTCCAACCCTTTGTCTTTGGATATGGAATAGGTCTGGATATAGTATACCATTAGATTTTGGCTATATCTTTTAATTAGAAATGTAGTCGATTTCAATTTAAGATTACTGCCATTTGATGTTAACTGGCTATTTGATCCATTTGTTGATGTAAATTCTTTCTGTTGATGTTCTTTAGTTTTTGGTATATTTTTAGAAAGGCTAAAACTGGTTGTTCCTTTCTGTGTGTAATGCTTCTTTCAGAAGTTTTTGTAAAGCAGGCCTGGTGGTAATAAAATCTCTGAGTACTTGCTTGTTCATAAAAGATTTTATTTTTCCTTCAATTGTGAAGCTTAGTTTGGCAGGATATGAAATTCTGGGCTGAAATTTCTGTTCTTTGAGGATGTTAAATATCGGCCCCCACTCTCTTCTGGCTTGTAGGGTTTCTACTGAGAGATCTGCTGTAAGTCTAATAGGCTTCCCTTTGTGGGTAACCTGACCTTTCTCTCTGGCTGCCTTTAGTATTTTCTCCTTTGTTTCAACCCTGGTGAATCTAATGATTATGTGTCTTGGGGTTGCTCTTCTTAAGGAATATCTTTGTGGTGTTCTCTGTATTACCTGAGGTTGAATGGTAGTCTGCTTTGCTAGATTGGGAAAATTCTCCTGGATAATATCCTGAAGAATATTTTCCAGCTGGGATTCATTCTCTCCATCCCATTCAGGTACACCTATCAAACGTAGATTAGGTCTTTTCACATAGTCCCATAATTCTTGGAGACTTTGCTCATTCCTTTTAATCCTTTTTTCTCTATTCTTGTCTTCTCGTTCCATTTCATTAAGTCGGTCTTCGACCTCTGATATCCTTTCTTCTGCTTGATCAATTCGGCTATTCAAACTTGTGCATATTTCACTAAGTTCTCGTGTTGTATTTTTCAACTCCATTAGTTCATTTATATTCCTTTCTATATTGTCCATTCTTTTTAACATTTCGTCTAACCTTTTTTCAAAGTTCTTAGTTTCTTTACATTGGTTTAGAACAATTTGTTTCAATTCCCAGAGGTTTTTTACCATCCACCTTCTAAAACCTCCTTCAGATACTGGAACACAGTCCTCTTCCATTAGGGCTTGTTCCGTTGCTGATGAGAAATTACTATCCCCTGTAGAGGGAGAGGGGTTCTGACTTTCAGTTTTCTCGGCCTTTTTAGACTGTTTTTTTCCCTTTATTGTGGTTTTATCCATCTGATGTCTTTACAATTAGCGCCTTTCTGATTAAGTTCCTGAGAGGACATCCAATTTATTGATTCCCAGTGCTGGAATCCGAGCAACCCACTGCGCCGGCCAAAACAACAGCGATAAGACTGATGGTGCTCTTCTGCCTGGGAATCTCTGGTCTGGCTTCCTTCTTGAGTCCGCAACAAGTGGCTCTGCCTTCCCGGAGCTCCAAACTCCAGTCAGTAGGGGAACCAGTCCCGCTCACTGTGCACGAAGAGCTGCCGTGCCAAGGCGATGACAAAACCACTGCGCCGGCCACAGAAGTCGTGCTGGCGACCCGCGGGGCTCCTCCACTGGAAATCTTCTGGTCCGTGGGCAATGAAAATTCCTTTGAAAATGTGGCGTTTTTACGTTCTCTGAACTTTCACTGGGAGCTACAATCCCGAGCTGTTAGCGATTGGCCATCTTGGATCCTGAGTCCAGTAGACTCTTAACTCTTCCTCACGTGTGTATTATTAAATGAAACTCTGACTAAATTGGCATAAAAAAGAGACTCAGGTGTATTGCCCAGGTGTTCATTACTTACAGAGACTCTGAATGTGTAGGCATTTGAAGTAGATCCTTGACTGTTTCTGAGGGGAGTATTATGCACAGAGGCCCAGAATGAGTGGCCATATGAAAGGAATTCCTGACTTATCAGATATACATGTTATTCACTAAAACACGGAAAAAGTGGCCTTATGAAATTGACCGCATTTTACTCCACAGGTGCGCGTTATTTTTTGACTCTCCAAACGAACCACCATATGAAATAGAGTAGGGATTATTACCCACATTTGCAATATTCGAAGAGCTTCTGTATCAGTGTCCATATCAAATAGTCTACTGACCCTCACAGATGTGTGTACCATTCACGGAGCTGCTTGATATGGGGCTACCTTCAATAGGGACTTCACTCTTCCACAGCTGTTTATTATGCACTGAATCTCTGAATGAGAGGCCATATGAAATCGACTCCTTACTGTTGCCCCATTGTGCATTATTCTGTAATGCTCTGATTGAGTGGCCATATGACCTGGACTCTGACTATTCCCAAGGTGTGAAGTCTTCAGTCAGTTTCTGAACGAGTGACCACATAAGATAGACTCCTGACTCTGTCCTCTTGACTATTTCTCAGCTCTGCATTTTCCACTGAGTCGCTAGGTGAACGGTCATATCAAATAGTCTCCAGACAATTCTCCAGGTGTGCATTATTCAGTGAGTCTACTAATAAGTGGCTATGTATAATAGAATCCTGAGTATTTTCCAGATATATATAATTTTTCACTGAGGAATTGAATAAGTGGCCATATCAAATACACTCCTGACATTTCCATACATCTGTATTATTCTGTAAGGCTCTAAAGGAGTGGTAATAAAATAGAGACTCCTACATACTAGTCAGGTCTGACTTTTTACATTCAGCTGTAAATGAGTGGCTATAGGAAATAGAATCCTGACTTTCCCAAGGTGTCTGTTATTCAGTTAGGCTCTGAGTATGTGGCTATATGAAATAGAATTCTGACTACAATACAGGTGTTCTTTACTCAATGAACCTCTGAAGAAATGCCACATGTAATAGCGTCCAGAGTATTCCTCAAATATTTCTTATTCACTGTGGCTCTGAAACCCTGGCCATATGAAATTTTTTCTGACTAGTCTAAAGGCGAGTATTATTGACTCTGACTCTAAATATTTGGGCATATGGAATAGACTAGTGGCTATTCCAAAGTTGTGTATTACTGACTCAGGCTTTGAATTTGTGTCCATATAAAATAGACTAGAGTCTATTCCACAAGTGTTCCTTATTGCCTTAGGTTGTAAATGAGAGGCTATATAAAGTACACACCTAATACTTCCCCAGGTGTGTGTCACTCACTGAGGCTCTTTTTGTATGACCATATAAAACAGGGGTCTATCTACCTCAAATAATTTTATTATTCAGTGAATCTCTGAATAAGTGGCTATATGAAATAGACTGCTGAGTACTTTACATTTGTGCATTATTAATTGAGCTTACGAGTCAGTGTCTATATAAAATGGAATCCTGACTAATCCTCACGTGCATAATAACCACTGAGGCTATGAATGTGTGTCCAAATAAAATAGACTTATGGCAAATCCACAGGTGTGCATTATTTCCCGAGGCTCTGAATGAATGTCCATCAAAAATAGACTCCAATTTATTCACCAGGTGTGTATTATTCAGTGAGCCTCAGAAGGTGTGGCCACACTAATTATATTTCTTACTATATCAGGGGTTTGTCTTATGCACTGAGTCTCTGAATATTTGTCTACATAAAAGTGTCTCCTGACTACACCACATTTTTAAATGACACATTGAATGAGAGGCCACATGAAAAAGTCTCCTGACTATTCCATGGGTGTGCATTATTTAGTGAGACTCTGAATGAAGGGATACAAGTAAATCCTGACTATTTATCCAGATGTGTATATTTAGTGAGGCTCTCAACGGGTAGCCATAGAAAAGAGACTTCTAGATGTTCCGCAGGTGTAAATTATTCAGTGATTCTTTGAATGAGTGTCCATAAAATATAGACTTCAGTCTATATCACAAGTGTGTAATCTTCAGTGAGGCTGGGAAAGAGGGGCCATATGAAACAGAATTCTAATGACTCCACATGTGCGTTATTCACTGTTTTTCTGAATGAGTAGCCGTATGACATAGACTCCTCATTATTTTCCATGTGTGCATTATTCAAACAGGTTCAATATGAGTGTCCATATTAAATAGACTCCTGAAACTTCCGCAAGTGTGTATTACTCAGCGTTACACAGAATTAGAGTTCATTTGAAATAGACTCCTATCACCCATGTGTGTCATTCAGAAAGGCACTTAATAAATGGCTATCATAAACAGTGTCCTGATTACTCTATAGAAGTTAATTACTTACAGAAACTTTGAATGAGAGGCCATACCAAATAGACACCTGACTATTGCTCCATAGTGAATTATTCAATAAGGTTCTAAATGAGTGGTAATATGAAATAGAATTCTGAGAATTCCCCAGGTGTGTATCATTCAGGGAGGCACAGAATGAGTGGCCATATAAAAAATGGTCGACTATTACCCTGGTGTGTATTATTCAGTTAGGATCTAAATGAGTGGCTACATGAAGTAGACCCTTAACTCTTCCCCAGGCGTATATTATTGAATGAGACTCTGACCAAGTGGGCATAAAAAAGAGACTCAGGTGTATTGCCCAGGTGTTCATTACTTACAGAGACTCTGAATGTGTAGGCATTTGAAGTAGACCCTTGACTGCTTCTGAGGGTAGTATTATTCACAGAGGACCAGAACGAGTGGCCATGTGAAAGAGATTCCTGACTTATCAGATATACATATTATTCACTAAAACACGGAAAGAGTGGCCCTATGAAATAGGCCGCATTTTACTCAACAGGTGCGCATTATTTTTTGACACTCCAAACGAACCACCATATAAAATAGACTAGTGATTATTTTCAACATGTGCAATATTCGAAGAGCTTCTGTATGAGTGTCCATATCAAATAGTCTCCTGACTCACACATGTGTGCATCATTCAGGAAGCTGCTTGATTTGGGGCTACCTTCAATAGGGTCCTACCTCCTCCACAGCTGTTTATTAAGCACTGAAGCTCTGAATGAGAGGCCATATGAAATAGACTCCTTACTATTACCCCATTTTGCATTATTCGGTAACGCTCTGATTGAGTGGCCATATGACCTGGACTCTGAATATTCCCAAGAGGTGTATTCTTCAGTCAGTTTCTGAACGAGTGACCACATGAAATAGACTCCTGACTCTGTCCTCTTGACTATTTCTCAGCTCTGCATTTTCCACTGAGTCGCTGGGTGAACGGTCTTATCAAATAATCTCCAGAAAATTCTCCAGGTGTACGTTATGCAGTGAGTCTCTTAATAAGTGGCTATATATAATAGAATCCTAAGTATTTTCCTGATATATATGATTCTTCACTGAGAAACTGAATAAGTGGCCATGTCAAGTACACTCCTGACATTTCCATACGTCTGTATTATTCTGTGAGGCTCTGAATGAGTGGCCATAAAATAGAGACTGCTATAAACTACTCAGGCGTGAGTTTCTACATTCGGCTGTAAATGAGTGGCTATACGAAATAGAATTTTGACTTCCCCGACGTGTCGGTTATTCTGTTAGGCTCTGATATGTGGATATATGAAATAGAATTCTGACTACAATACAGGAGTTTTTTAGTCAATGAACCTCTGAAGAAATGTTACATGTAATAGCGTCCAGAGAATTCCTAAGGTATTTATTATTCACTGAGGCTCTGAAACCTTGGCCATAAGAAATTGTTTTCTGAGTAGTCTACAGGCGTGTATTATTGACTCTGACTCTAAATATTTGGGCATATGGAATAAACTAGTGACTATTCCAACGTTGTGTATTACTGACTCAGGCTTTGATTTTGTGGCCATATAAAATAGACTAGTGTCTATTCCACACGTGTGCATTATTCCCTTAGGCTGTAAATGAGAGGCTATGTAAAGTACACTCCTAACACTTCCCCAGGTATGTGCCTCTCAGTGAGAAACTTTTTGTATGACCATGTGAAACAGGAGGCGGTCTATCTCAAATAATTTTATAATTCAGTGAATATCTAAATGAGTGGCTATATGAAATAGACTGCTGAGTACTTTATATTTGTGCATTATTCATTGAGGTTACGAATCAGTGGCTATATAAAGTGAAATCCTGACTAATCCACAGGTGCATATCATCCACTGAGGCTATGAATGTGTTTCCAATAAAATAGACTCCTGGCTACTCCACAGGTGTGCATTATTTACCGAGGATCTGAATAAATGTCCATCAAAAATAGACTCCAAGTTATTCTCCAAGTGTGTATTATTCAGTGGGCCTCAGAAGATGTGGCCATACTAATTAGATTTCTTACTATGTCAAGGGTCTGTCTTATGCACTGAGGCTCTGAATATGTGTCTACATTAAAGAGTCTCCTCCTACACAACATTTTTCAATGACACATTGAATCAGAGGCCACATGAAAAAGTCTCCTGACTATTCCACAGGTGTGCATTATTTAATGAGACTCTGAATGAGGAGATACAAGTAAATCCTGACTATTTATCCAGGTGTGTACATTTTGTGATTCTGTCAACGGGTAGCCATAGGAAAGAGACTTCTGACTATTCCGCAGGTATGAATTATTCTGTGATTCTCTGAATGAGTGGCCATAAATATAGACTCCATACTATATCACAAGTGTGTAATATTCATTGAGGCTGTGAAAGAGGGGCCATATGACACAGAATTCTAATGACTCCACATGTGCATTATTCACCATTTGTCTGAATGCTTAGCCGTATGACATAGACTCCTCATTATTCTTCATGTGTGCATTATTCCAACAGGTTCGGTATAAGTGTCCATACAAAATAGACTCCTGAAACTTTTCCAGGTGTGTATTACTTAGCCTTACACAAAATTAGAGTTCATATGAAATAGACTCCTGACAAACACCCTGTGGTGTATTATTCAGAAAGGCACTTAATTCATGGCTATCATAAACAGTGTCCTGATTACTTCATATAAGGTAATTATTCACTGAAACTTTGAATTACAGGCCATACAAAATAGACACCTGACAATGGCTCCATTGTGAATTATTCAAAAAGTTTCCAAATGAGTGGTAGTAAGAAATAGAATCCTGAGAATTTCTCAGGTGTGTATTACTCAGGAAGGCAATGCATGAGTGGCCATAAAAAAAATGCTCAAGAATTACCCTGGTGTGGATTATTCACCGAGGATCTAAATGAGTGGCTACACGATGTAGACTCTTAACTCTTCCCCAGGTGTGTATTATTGAATGACACACTGACTAAGTGGGCATAAAAAAGAGATTCAGGTGTATTGCCCAGGTGTTCATTACTTACAGAGACTCTGAATGTGTAGGCATTTGAAGTAGACCCTTGAATGTTTCTGAGGGGAGTATTATCCACAGAGGCCCAGAACGAGTGGCCATGTGAAAGAGATTCCTGACTTATCAGATATACATGTTATTCACTAAAACACTGAAACGGTGACCTTATGAAATAGACCGCATTTTACTCCACAGGTACGCATTATTTTTTGACTCTCCAAACAAATCACCATATAAAATAGACGTGATTTTTCCCCACATATGCAATATTCGAAGAGGTTCTGTATGAGTGTCCATATCAAATAGGCTCCTGATTCTCACACATGTGTGTATTATTCACGGAGCTGCTTTATTTGGGGCTACCTTCAATAAGGTCCTTACTCCTCCACAGCTGTTTATTATGCACTGAATCTCTGCATGAGAGGCCATATAAAATCGACTCCTTACTGTTGCCCCATTGTGCATTATTCCGTAATGCTCTGATTGAGTGGCCATATGACCTGGACTCTGACTATTCCCAAGGTATGTATTCTTCCGTCAGTTTCTGAATGAGTGACCACATAAAATAGACTCCTGACTCTGTACTCTTGACTATTTCTCAGCTCTGCATTTTCCACTGAGTCGCTGGGTGAATGGTCATATCAAATAGTCTCCAGACAATTCTCCAGGTGTGGGTTATTCAGTGAGTCTCTTAATACGTGACTATATATAATAGAATCCTGAGTATCTTCCAGATATATATGATTCTTCACTGAGGAACTGAATAAGTGACCATGTCAAGTACACTTCTGACATTTCCATACGTCTGTATTATTCTGTGACGTTCTGAATGTATGGCCATAAAATAGAGACTCCTATATACTACTCAGGTGTGAGTTTTTATATTCGGGTGTAAATGAGTGGCTATAGGAAATAGAATCCTGACTTTTTGAAGGTGTCTGTTATTCAGTTAGGCTCTGAGTATGTGGCTATATGAAATACAATTCTGACTACCATACACGTGTTCTTTACTCAATGAACCTCTGAAGAAATGTTACATGTAATAGCGTCCAGAGTATTCCTCAGGTATTTATTATTCACTGAGGCTCTAAAACCCTGGCCATATGAAATTGTTTCCTGACTAGTCAAAAGGTGTGTATTATTGACTCTGACTCTAAATATTTGGGCATATGGAATAAACTAGTGACTATTCCAAAGGTGTGTATTACTGACTCAGTCTTTGATTTTGTGGCCATATAAAACAGACTAGTGTCTATTCCACACATGTGCATTATTCCCTTAGGCTGTAAATGAGAGGCTATGTAAAGTACACTTCTAACATTTCCCCAGGTGTGTGTCACTCAGTGAGATTCTTTCTGTATGACCATATGAATCAGAAGGCTCTCCATTTCAAATATTTTTATTATTCAGTGAATCAGTGAATGAGTGGCTATATGAAATAAACTGCTGAGTACTTTACATATGTGCATTATTCCTTGATGTTACAAGTCAGTGGCCATATAAAATGTAATCCTGATTAATCCACACCTGCATATTATCCACTGAGGCTATGATTGTGTGTCCAAATGAAATAGACTGTTGACTACTCCACAGGTCTGCATTATTTACGAAGGCTCTGACTGAATGTCCATCGAAACTAGACTCCAAATTATTCTCCAGGTGTGTATTATTCAGTGAGCCTCAGAAGATGTGGTCATACTAATTAGATTTCTTACTATATCAAATGTCTGTCTTAAGCCCTGAGGCTCTGAATGTGTGTCTACAAGAAAGAGTCTTCTGACTACACCACATTTTTCAATTACACATTGAATGAGAGGCCACATGAAAAAGTCTCCTGACTATTCCACAGGTGTGCATTATTTAGTGAGGCTCTGAAAGAGGAGATACAAGTAAATCCTGACTATTTATCCAGGTGTGTACATTTAGTGAGGCTCTCAATGAGTAGCCATAGAAAAGAGATATCTGACTGTTCTGCAGGTGTGAATTACTCAGTGATTCTCTGAATGAGTGGCCATGAAATATAGACTCCAGACTATAACACAAGGGTCTAATATTCAGTGAGGCTGTGAAAGAGGGGCCATATGAAACAAAATTCTAATGACTCCACATGTGTGTTATTCATTGTTTGTCTGAATGAGTAGCCGTATGACATAGACTCCTCATTATTCTCCATGTGTGCATTATTCCAACGGGTTTGGTATGAGTGTCCATACCAAACAGACTCCTGAAACTCCCCCAGGTGTGCATTACTCAGCGTTACACATAATTAGAATTCATTTGAAATAGGCTCCTGACTACGACATAGGTGTTTATCATTCAGGAAGGCACTTAATTTCTGGCTATCTTAAACAGTGTCCTGATTACTCCATAGAAGTTCATTATTCACTGAAACTTTGAATGAGAGGCCATACAAAATAGATACCTGACTATTGCTTCATAGTGAATTATTCCATAAGGTTCTAAATGAGTGGTAGCATGACATAGAATCCTGAGAATGCCCCAGGTGTGTATCATTCAGGGAGGCACCGAATGAGTGGCCATATAAAAAATGCTCGACTATTAACCTGGTGTGGATTATTCACTGAGGTTCGAAATGAGTGGCTACATAAAGTAGACCATTAACTCCTCCCCACGTATGTATTATTGAATGAGACTCTGACTAAGTGGGCATAAAAAAGAGACTCGGGTGTATTGCCCAGGTGTTCATTACTTACAGAGACTCTGAATGTGTAGGCATTTGAAGTAGACCCTTGAATGTTTCTGAGGGGAGTATTATTCACAGAGGACCAGAACGAGTGGCCATGTGAAAGAGATTCTTGACTTATCAGATATACATGTTATTCACTAAAACACTGGGAGAGTGGCCTTATGAAATAGACTGCATTTTACTCCACAGGTGCACGTTATTTTTTGACTCTCCAAACGAACCACCATATGAAATAGACTAGAGATTATTCCCCACATATGCAATATTCGAAGAGGTTCTGTATGAGTGTCCATATCAAATAGTCTCCTGACTCTCACACATGTGTGTATTATACACGGAGCTGCTTTATTTGGGGCTACCGTCAATAGGATCCTACCTCCTCCACAGCTTTTTATTATGCACTGAAACTCTGAATGAGAGGCCATATGAAATAGACTCCTTACTATTGCCCCATTGTGCATTATTCGGTAATACTGTGACAGAGTGGCCATAGGACCTGGACTCTGACTATTCCCAAGGTGTGTATTCTTCAGTCAGTTTCTGAATGAGTGTCCACATAAAATAGACTCCTGACTCTGTCCTCTTGACTATTTCTCAGCTCAGCATTTTCCACTGAGTCGCTGGGTGAATGGTCATATCAAATAGTCTCCATACAACTCTTTAGGTGTGCATTATTCAGTGAGGCCCTAAATAAGTGGCTATATATAATAGAATCCTGAGTATTTTTCAGATATATATGATTCTTCACTGAGGAATTGAATAAGTGGTCATGTCAAGTACACTCCTGACATTTCCATACGTCTGTATTATTCTGTGAGGCTCTGATTGGGTGGCCATATAATAGAGACTCCTATATACTACTCAGGCGTGAGATTTTACATTCGGCTCTAAATGAGTGGCTATACGAAACAGAATCCTGACTTTCAGAAGGTGTCTGTTATTCAGTTAGGCTCTAAATATGTGGCTGTATGAAATAGAATTCTGACTACAATACAGGTGTTCTTTACTCAATGAACCTCTGAAGAAATGCCACATGTAACAGCGTCCAGAGTATTCCTCAGGTATTTATTATTCACTAAGGCTCTGAAACTTTGGCCATATGAAATTGTTTCCTGACTAGTCTACAGGCATGTACTATTGACTCTGACTCTAAATATTTTGGAATATATAATAGACTAGTGACTACTCCAAAGTTGTGAATTACTGACTCAGGCTTTGATTTTGTGGCCCTATAAAACAGACTAGTGCCCATTCCACACATGTGCATTATTCCCTTAGGCTGTAAATGAGAGCCTATGTAAAGTACACTCCTAACACTTCCCCAGGTGCGTGTCAGTCAGTGAGGCAAATTTTGTATGAAAATATGAAACAGAAGGCTGGCCATCTCAAATATTTTTATTATTCAGTGAATCACTGAATGAGCGGCTATATGTAATAAACTGCTGAGTACTTTACATTTGTGCATTATTCATTGAGGTTACGAGTCAGTGGCCATATAAAATGGAATCCTGGTTAATCCACGCGTGCATATTATCCACTGAGGCTATGAAAGTGTTTACAATTGAAATAGACTCCTGACTACTCCCCAGGTCTGCATTATTTACCGAGGCTCTGAATGAATGTCCATTGAAAATCGACTCCAAATTATTCTCCAGGTGTGTATTATTCAGTGAGCCTCAGAAGATGTGTTCATACTAATTAGATTTCTTTTTTTTTAATTTTTATTGCATTATCGATTTTGGGTACATGTGCAGAACATACAAGATAGTTGCATAGGTACACACATGGCAGTGTGTTTTACTGCCTTCCTTCCCCTCACTCACACTTGGCATTTATCCCCAGGCTATGCCTTTCCAGTCCCCCCCACACTCTCCCTCCCCCATTTCCCCAATAGACTTTAGTGTGTAGTAAACCCCCTCCCTGTGTCCATGTGTTCTCATTTTTTCTCACAGCCTATGACTGAGAATATGCCGTATTTCTTTTTCTGTTCTTGTGTCAGTTTGCTAAGAATGATGTTTTCCAGATTCATCAATGTCCTTACAAAGGACATAAACTCATTATTTTTGATTGCTGCATAATATTTCATGGTGTATATGTGCTACATTTTGCCAATCCAGTCTCTCATCGATGGGCATTTGGGTTGGTTTCAGGACTTTGCTATAGTAAACAATGCTGCAATGAACATATGTGTGCATGTGTCCTTATAGTAAAACGATTTATAGTCCTTTGGATATATACACAGTAAAGGGATTGCTGGTTCAAATGGAATTTCTATTTCTAGGTCCTTGAGAAATAGCCACACTGTCTTCCACAATGGTTGAGCTAATTTACACTCCAAACAACAGTGTAAGACTGTTCCTTTTTCTCCACATCCTCTCCAGCATACGCTGTCTCCAGATTTTTTAAATGATCGCCATTCTAACTGGCGTGAGATGGTATCTCAATGTGGTTTTGATTTGCATCTCTCTAATGACCAGTGATGATGAGCATTTTTTAATGTGTTTGTTGGCCTCATGTATGTCTTCTTTTGTGAAGTGTCTGTTCATATCCTTTGCCCATTTTTGAATGGGCTTGTTTGTTGTTTTCCTTTAAATCTGTTTGAGTTCTTTGTAAATTCTGGATATCAGCCCTTTGTCAGATGCGTAAACTGCAAAGATTTTTTCCCATTCTGATGGTTGCCGATTCACTCTAGTGACTATTTCTTTTGCCATGCAGAAGCTGTGGAGTTTGATTAGGTCCCATTTCTCTATTTTGGCTTTTGTTGCCATTGGTTTTGGTGTTTTGGTCATGAAGGCCTTGCCTACTCTTGTGTCCTGAATGGTTTTGCCTAGATTTTCTTCTAGGGTTTTTAGGGTGTCAGGATTTATGTCTAAGTCTTTAATCCATCTGGAGTTAATTTTAGTGTAAGGTGTCAGGAAGGGGTCCAGTTTCTGCTTTCTGCACATGGCTAGCCAGTTTTCCCAACACCATTTATTAAACAGGGAATTTTTTCCCCATTGCTTGTTTTTGTCTGGTTTATCAAAGATTATATGGTTGTAGGTATGTTGTTGCCTCCAATGCCTCTGTTGTGTTCCATTGGCCTATATCTCTGTTTTGGTACCAGTACCATGCTGTTTTGATTACTGTAGCCTTGTAGTATAGTTTGAAGTCTGGTAGTGTGATGCCTCCCGCTGTGTTCTTTTTGCTTAGAATTGACTTGGCTATGCGGGCTCTCCTTTGGTTCCATATGAAGTTCACGGTGGTTTTTTCCAGTTCTGTGAAGAAATTCAATGGGAGTTTGATGGGGATAGCATTGATTGTGTAAATTACTTTGGGCAGTATAGCCATTTTCACGATATTGATTCTTCCCAACCACAAACATGGAATGTTTCTCCATCTGTTTGTGTCCTCTCTTATTTCATTGAGCAGTGGTTTGTAGTTTTCCTTAAAGAGGTCCCTTACGTTTCTTGTGAGTTGTATTCCTAGGTATTTTATTTTCTTTGTAGCAATTGTGAATGGCAGTTTGTTCTTGATTTGGTTCTCTTTAAGTCTGTTATTGGTGTATAGGAATGCTTGTGATTTTTGCACATTGTTTTTATATCCTGAGACTTTATTGAAGTTGCTTATCATTTTCAGCAGCTTTTGGGCTGAGGTGATGGGGTCTTCTAGGTATACTATCATGTCGTCTGCAAATAGAGACAATTTGGTTTCCACCTTTCCTATTTGAATACCCTTTATTTCTTTTTCTTGCCTGATTGCTCTGGCTAGAACTTCCAGTACTATGTTGAATAGGAGTGGTGAGAGAGGGCATCCTTTTCTCATGCCGGATTTCAAAGGGAATGCTTCCAGTTTTTCCCCGTTAAGTATGACATTGGCTGTTGGTTTGTTGTAAATAGCTTTATTACTTTGAGATATGTTCCATCAATACCAAGTTTATTGAGGGTTTTTAGCATAAAGGGCTGTTGAATTTTGTCAAATGCCTTCTCTGCGTCAATTGAGATAATCATGTAGTTTTTGTTTTTGCTTCTGGTTATGTGGTGAATTACATTTATAGACTTGCATATGTTGAACCAGCCTTGCATTTCTGGGTTGAATCCTAATTGATCTTGATGGATAGGTTTTTTAATGTGCTGTTGCAATCGGTTTGCCAGTATTTTATTGAAGATTTTTGCATCTATGTTCATCATGGATATTGGCCTGACGTCTTCTTTTCTTGTTGAGTCTCCTCTGCCGGGTTTTGGTATCAGGATGATATTGCCCTCATAAAATGATTTGGGAAGAGTTCCCTCTTTTTGAATTATTTGAAATTGTTTCAGAAGGAACGGTACCAGATCCTCTTTGTGTGTCTTGTAGAATTTGGCTGTGAACCCATCTGGACCAGGCCTTTTTTTTGTGTGGTATGCTCTTTTTTTTTTTTGAGACGGAGTTTCACTCTTGTTACCCAGGCTGGAGTGCAATGGCGCGATCTCGGCTCACCGCAACCTCCGCCTCCTGGGTTCAGGCAATTCTCCTGCCTCAGCCTCCTGAGTAGCTGGGATTACAGGCACGCGCCACCATGCCCAGATAAATTTTTGTATTTTTAGTAGAGACGGGGTTTCACCATGTTGACCAGGATGGTCTCGATCTCTTGACCTCGTGATCCACCCGCCTCGGCCTCCCAAAGTGCTGGGATTACAGACTTGAGCCACCGCGCCCGGCCTGTGTGGTATGCTCTTAATTGCTGCCCCAACTTCAGACCTTTTTATTGGTCTATTCATAGTTTCGGCTTCCTTCTGGTTTAGGCTAGGGAGGACACAGGCATCCAAGAATTTATCCATTTCTTCCTGGTTTACTAGTTTATGTGCATAGAGATGTTTGTAGTATTCTCTGATGATGGTTTGAATTTCTGTGGAATCTGTGGTGATTTCCCCTTTATCGTTTTTATTGCATCTATTTGGTTGTTCTCTCTTTTTTTTCTTATCAGTCTGGCTAGTGGTCTGTCTATTTTGTTGATCTTTTCGAAAAACCAGCTCTTGGATTTATTGATTTTTTTTAAGGGTTTTTCTTGTCTCTATGTCCTTCAGTTCTGCTCTGATCTTAGTTATTTCTTGTCTTCGGCTAGGTTTTGAGCTGTTTTGGTCTTGCTCCTCTAGCTCTTTCAATTTTGACCATAGGGTGTCAATTTCGGATCTCTCCAATTTTCTCATGTGGGCACTTATTGCTATACATTCTCCTCTACAGACTGCTTTATATGTTTCCCAGAGATTCTGGTATGTTGTGTTTTCGTTCTCATTCGTTTTGAAGAACTTCTTTATTTCTGCCTTCATTTCATTGTTTATCCAATCCACATTCAAGAGCCCGTTTTTCAGTTTCCATGAAGCTCTGCGGTTCTGAGTTATTTTCTGAAATCTGAGTTCCAACTTGATTGCACTATCGTCTGAGAGACTGTTTATTATGATTTCAGTTGTTTTGCATTTGCTGAGGTGTGCTTTACTTCAATTTATATGGTCAATTTTGGAGTAGGTGTGATGTGGTGCTTAGAAGAATGTATTTTGTGTGGATTTGGGGTGGAGAGTTCTGTAAATGTCTATCAGGTTTGCTTGTTCCAGGTCTGAGTTCAAGTCCTGTATATCCTTGTTAATTTTCTGTCTGTTTGATCTTTCTGACACTGACAGTGGATTGTTAAAGTCTCCCACTATTATTGTGTGAGAGTCTAAGTCTCTTTGTAAGTCATTAAGAACTTGCCTTATATATCTGGGTGCTCCTGCATTGGGTCCATATATATTTAGAATCGTTAGCTCTTGTTTTATTGATCCTTTTACCATTATGTAATGACCTTCTTTGTCCCTTTTGATCTTTGTTGCTTTAAAGTCTATTTTATCAGAGACGAGAATTGCAACTCCTGCTTCTTTTGCTCTCCATTTGCTTGGTAAATCTTCCTCCATCCCTTTATTTTGAGCTTTTGTGTATCTTTGCATGTGAGGTGGGTTTCCTGGATACAGAACACCGATGGGTTTTGGTTTTTTATCCAATTTTCCAGTCTGTGTGTTTTGATTGGTGCATTTAGCCTATTTACATTTAGGGTTAATATTGTTATGTGTGAATTTGATACTGCCATTTTGATGCTAGCTGGCTGTTTTGCCCATTGGTTCATGTAGATACTTCATTTTGTTGATGCTCTTTAGCATTTGGTATGTTTTTATGATGGCTGGTACTGGTTGTTTCTTTCTATGTGTACTGCCTCTTTCAGGAGCTCTTGTAAAGCAGGCCTAGTGGTGACAAAATCTCTGAGTACTTGCTTGTTCATGAAGGATTTTATTTTTCCTTCACTTATGAAGCTCAGTTTGGCTGAATATAAAATTCTGGATTGAAAGTTTTTTTCTTTAAGGATGTTGAATATTGGCCCCCACTCTCTTCTGGCTTGTAGTGTCTCTGCCGAGAGATCTGCAGTGAGTCTGATGGTCTTCCTTTTGTGGGTGATCTGACCTTTCTCTCTGTCTGCCCTTAGTATTTTTTCCTTCATTTCAACCCTGGTGTATCTGACGATTATGTGCCTTGGGGTTGCTCTTCTTGCAGAGTATCTTTGTGGTATTCTCTGTATTTCCTGGGGTTGAGTATTGATCTGTCTTGCTAGGTTGGGGAAATTTTCCTGGATAATATCCTGAAGAGTATTTTCCAGCTTGGATTCATTCTCTTCATCACATTCTGGTACACCTATCAAACGTAGGTTGGGTCTCTTCACATAGTCCCACATTTCTTGGAGATTTTGTTCATTCCTTTTAGTGCTTTTTTCTCTAATCTTGGTTTCTCATTTTATTTCATTGAGTTGATCTTCGACTTCTGATATTCTTTCTTCTGCTTGGTCAATTCGGCTGTTGAAACTTGTGCATGCTTCGCGACGTTCTCGTGTTGTGTTTTTCCGCTCCTTCAATTCATTCATGTTCCTCTCTAATTTGTCCATTCTTGTTATCATTTCCTCGAATTTGTTTTCAAATCTCTTTTTAAGGTTCTTAGTTTCTTTGCACTGATTTAGAACATGTTCTTTTAGCTCCCTGAAGTTTCTCATTATCCACATTCTGAAGTCTGATTCCATCATTTTATCACACGCATTCTTTGTCCAGCTTTGTTCCCTAGCTGGTGAGAAGTTTTGGTCCTTTGTCAGAGGTGAGGTGTTTTGGTTTTGGGTGTTTCCTTTTTTTGCGCTGGTTTCTTTCCATCTTTGTGGATTTATCCACCTATCGTCTTAGTAGTTGCTGATTTTTTAATTGGGTCTCTGAGTGGTCGCCCAGATTGTTGATGATGAAGTATTTCTGTTACTTAGCTTTCCTTCTAATTGTCTAGCCCCTCTGCTATACGAGTGCTGAGGTCCACTCCAGGCCCTGCTTGTCTGGGGTACACCTGTAGCAGCTGCAAAACAGTGAGTCATGTTACCAGATTTTTCTTCTGCTATCTTTTTTCCAGAATGATGCCCGCCAAATGTCATTCTCATTAGTCCTTTTTTGGGGTGACTCTTTGGATATACAGGGGTCAGGGAGCTGCTTGATGGGATGGTCTATGCTTTATAGGAGCTCCAGCGTTGAGCTGTGAGCCCCGTTGTTCATTCATGGTTTTGGGGAGGATGTGTTTATGTCTGCTGCAACAGAACTCATAAAAAGCCCCCCTTTTTTCCCCTTAGATGCTTTGTCTCAGGGGGTTGGGCCTCTCTTTATGACTATCTTTTGCACTGTCCTGCCTGGCTAGGAGGTAGTCTATTCACTATTTGCCTGCCGAGGCTTTGCCCTGCTAGCGTGGGTCCGCCCTGCTGCCACTGGCCCCGTTCTGCTGTGGTGCTCCACCCAGCTGAGGGAGTCTCTCTGTTATGGCGGGTTTCCTCGGCAATGGCAGGCTGCATCAGCACTGGGAGGTACTTTAGTAGGGGCTAATTGCATCCGTACTTGCGAACACCCTTCCCCCACTGGGCTGCACCGTGCTAGATTCAGCTGTGCCAGCAGCAAAGCTCTCAGCCCTGAGCACCTCTAATCGCCACCCTGCTTGTCCCCGTGAGGGTGAGACCCGCCAAGCCCGATCACCCAGCTCCCTGCCTTAGAGTCCATCCCCTCTCTCTCTCTCTTCCTCTCCCCACGCTGAACCATTTACTCTCTCACTGGCGCCCCAGTAGCCTGCTGATAGGGCACTGGGATCCGTGCAATCTCCCATGCCGCTGCCCACTGTGCCGACTCAGATCACGCTTCCCAAAAATCTTCTGGTCTGGCTTATTATCCAAGTCCCATTCAATCAGATGGACATGTCAATCTGCCCTTCCAAATCTCAGATTGCCGGTTTGACAAGGCCCCCAGACCAGTGAGTTGTGTGCAGGAGCTGAGGCGCTGCAGTGCCGTGCGAGCCGGCCACGTGAGCCGGCTGTGCAGGCTTCCCGTGTCTCTCCTACACCTGGGACTTTCAACCTTCTGTGGGCAAAAAAGGTCCGTCCGAGTATGCGGCTAGCACTCACCCTCTTCACCTTCACTAGGAGCTGCAATCGTGAGTCCAATTCATAGCTATCTTAAAAAGTGTCCTGATTACTCCATAGAAGTTCATTATTCACTGAAACTTTGAATGAGAGTCCATACCAAATATACACCTGACTATTGCTCCATTGTGAATTATTCCATAAGGTTATAAATGAGTGGTAGTATGAAATAGAATCCTGAGAATTCCCCAGGTGTGTATCATTCAGGGAGGCACAGAATGAGTGGCCATATAAAAAATGCTCGACTATTATCCTGGTGTGGATTATTCACTGAGGATCTAAATGAGTAGCTACATGAAGTAGACCCTTAACTCTTCCCCACGTGTGTATTATTGAATGAGACTCTGACTAAGTGGGCATAAAAAAGAGACTCAGGTGTATTGCCCAGGTGTTCATTACTTACAGAGACTCTGAATGTGTAGGCATTTGAAGTAGACCCTTGAATGTTTCTGAGGGGAGTATTATTCACAGAGGACCAGAACGAGTGGCCATGTGAAAGAGATTCCTGCCTTATCAAATATACATGTTATTCACTAAAACACTGAAAGAGTGGCCTTATGAAATAGACCGCATTTTACTCCACAGGTGTGTGTTATTTTTTGACTCTCCAAAAGAACCACCATATGAAATAGACTAGTGATTATTCCCCACATAGGCAATATTCAAATAGGTGCTGTATGAGTGTCCATATCAAATGGTCTCCTGACTCTCACACATGTGTGTATCATTCACGAAGCTGCCTTATTTAGGGCTACCGTCAACAGGGTCCTCCCTCCTCCACAGCTGTTTATTATGCACTGAAGCTCTGAATGAGAGGCCATATAAAATAGACTCCTCATTATTGCCCCATTGTGCATTATTCGGTAATGCTGTGATTGAGTGGCCATATGACGTGGACTCTGACTATTCCCAAGTTGTGTATACTTCAGTCAGTTTCTGAACGTGTGTACACATATAATAGACTCCTGACTCCGTCCTCTTGGCTATTTCTCAGATCTGCATTTTCCACTGAGTCGCTGGGTGAATGGTCATATCAAATAGTCTCCAGACAATTCTCCAGGTGTGCATTATTTAGTGAGGCCCTTAATAAGTATCTATATATAATAGAATCCTTTGTATTTTCCAGATATATATAATTCTTCATTGAGAAACTGAATAAGTGGACATGTCAAGTACACTCCTGACATTTCCCTACGTCTTTATTATTCTGTGAGGCTCTGAATGAGTGACCATATAATAGAGACTCCTATATACTACTCAGGCGTGAGTTTTTACATTTGGGTGTAAATGAGTGGCTATACGAAACAGAATCCTGACTTTCCCAAGGTGTCTGTTATTCAGTTACGCTCTGAGTATATGGCCATATTCTGACTACCATACAGGTGTTCTTTACTCAATGAACCTCTGAAGAAATGCCATATGTAACAGCATCCAGAGTATTTCTCAGGTGTTTAATATTCACTGAGGCTCTAAAACTTTGTCCATATGAACTTGTTTCCTGACCAGTCTACGGGTGTGTATCATTGACTCTGACTCTAAATATTTGAAGAGATATAATAGACTAGTGACTATTTCAAAGTTGTGTATTACTGACTCAGGCTTTGATTTTGTGGCCATATAAAACAGACTAGTGTCTATTTCACGCATGTGAATTATTGCTTTAGGCTGTAATTCAGAAGCTATATAAAATACACTTCTAACACTTCTCCAGGTGTATGTCACTCAGTGACGCTCTTTTGGTATGACAATATGAAACAGGAGGCAGTCAATCTCAAATAATTTTATTATTCAGTGAATCTCTGAATGAGTCTCTATATGAAATACACTGCTGAGTACTTTACATTTGTGCATTTTTCACTGACGTTACGAGTCAGTGGCCATAATTTGGAATCTGTTCTAATCCACAAGTGCATATTATCCACTGAGGCAATGAATGGGTGTCCTAATACAATAGACTCCTGGCTACTCCACAGGTGTACATTATTTACCGAGGCTCTGAATGAATGTCCATCAAAAATAGACTTCAAATTATTCTCCAGGTTTGTATTATTCAGTGAGGCTCAGAAGATATGTCCATATTAATTAGATTCCTTACAACTTAAAGGGCCTGCTTTATTCGCTGTGGCTCTGAATATGTGTCTACATGAAATAGACTCCTGACTACATCACATTATTCAGTGACACTCCGAATTAGTGGCCACATGAAAAAGTCTCCTGACTATTCCACAGGTGTGCATTTTTTAGTGAGACTCTGAATGAAAAGATATAGTTGAATCCTGACTATTTCCCAGGTGTTTACACTTCGTGAGGCTCTTAACGTGTGGCCATAGAAAAGAGTCTCCTGACTATTCCACAGGTGTGCATTATTTAGTGAGACTCTGAATAAGGGGATAATGGTAAATCCTGACTATTTCCCCAGGTGTGTACACTTAGTGAGGCTCCTAACGAGTGGCCATAGAAAAGAGACTTCTGACTATTCCGCAGGTGTGCCTTATTTAGTTATTCGCTGATTGGGTGGCCATAAAAAATAGACTCCAGATTATATCACAAGTGTGTAATATTCAGTGAGGCTGTGAAAGGGGGATCATATGGATAAGACTTCTAATTACTTTACATGTGCATTATTCACTGTTTGTCTGAATGAGTAGCCATATGACATAGACTCCTCATTATTATACATGTGTGCATTAATCAAACAGGATATGTTTGAGTGTCCATACCAAATAGACTACTGACACTTCCCCAGGTGTGTATTACTCAACGATACACAAAATTAGAGTTCATATGAAATAGACGCCAGGCTATTACCCAGGTGTGTATCATTCAGAAAGGAACTTAATTCGTGGCTATATTAAACAGCGTCCTGATTACTCCATAGAAGTTTATTATTCACTGAAACTTTCAGTGATAGATCATATAAAATAGACACCTGACTATTTTTCCATTGTGAATTATACAATAAGGTGCTAAATGCGTTTTATTATCAAATAGAATTCTTAGGATTCTTCAGGTGTATATCACTCAGTGAGGCACAAAATGAGTGGCCATATAAGAAATGCTCTACTAATACCCTCGTGTGCATTAGTCACTGAGGAATTAAATGAGTGGCTACATGAAGTAGACTCTTAACTCTTCCCCAGGTGTGTATTATTGAATGAGTCTCTGACTAAGTGGGCATAAAAAGAGACTCAGGTGTATTGCATAGGTGTTCATTACCTACAGGGTCTCTGAATGTGTAGCCATTTGAAGTAGACACTTGACTATTTTTGAGGGGAGTATTCTTGAAAGAGGCCCTGAACGAGTGGCCATTTAAAAGAGATTTTTTACTTTTGAGATATACATATTATTCACTAAAACACTAAAAGAGTGGCCTTCTGAAATAGAACACATTTTACTCCACAGGTGTGCATAACTTTTTGATTCACCAAACGAAACACCATATGAAACAGACAAGTGATTATTCCCCACATGTGCAGTGTTCGAAAAGGCTTTGATTTTGCGGCCATATAAAATAGACTAGTGTCTATTCCACACGTGTGCATTATTTCCTGATTCTGTAAATTAAAGTCTATATAAGGTAGACTCCCAACACTTTCCCTGGTGTGCATTACTCAGTGAGGCTCTTTTTTTTTCCATGTGAAACAGGATGCTGTCTATCTCAAATATTTCCATTATTCAGTGAATCTCTGAGTGAGTGTTTATATGAAATAGACTGCTAAGTATTTTACATTTTTGCATTTTTCACTGAGGTTACGAGGCAGTGGCCCTATAAAATGGATTCCTGATTAATCAACACGTGCATATTATCCACTGAGGCTATTAATAAGTGTCCTCATAAAATAGACTCCTGGCTATTCCACAGGTGTACCTAATTTTCTGATGCTCTGATTATATGTTCATCAAAAATAGACTCCATATTATTCCCCAGGTGTGTATTATTCAGTTAGCTGAGAATATGTTCCATATCAATTAGATTCCTTACTATATCAAGTGTCTGTCTTATTCACTGAAGCTCTGATTATGTGTCTACATGAAATAGACTCCTTACTACACCACATTATTCAGTGACACTCCGAATTAGAGGCCACATTAAAAAGTCTCCTGAGTATTCCACAGGTGTGCATTATTAAGTGAGATTCTGATTGAGGGGATAATGGTAAATCCTGACTCTTTCCCCAGGTGTGTACACTTAGTGAGGCTCTTAAGGAGTGGCCATAGGAAAGAGACTTCTGACTATTCCACAGGTATGCATTATTTAGTGATTCTCTGAATGAGTGGACATAAAAAATAGGCTCCAGACTATATCACAGGTGTGTAATATTCAGTGAGGCTGTGAAAGAGGGGCCATATGAAACAGACTTCTAATTACTCCACATGTGCATTATTCACAGGTTGTCTGAATGAGTAGCCATATGACATAGACATTTCATTATTATCCTTGTGTGCATTAATCAAACAGGCTCTGTTTGAGTGTCCATACCAAATAGACTCCTGACACTGCCCCAGGTGTGTATTAATCAGCGATACACAAAATTAGAGTTCATAGGAAATAGACTCCTGACTCTCACACAGGTGCATATCATTCAGCAAGGCACTTAATTCGTGGCTATGTTAAACAGCGTTCTGATTATTCCATAGAAGATTACTATTCACTGAAACTTTGAATGATAGACCATATATAATAGACACCTGACTATTGCTCCATTGTGAATTATTAAATAAGGTTCTAAATGAGTGGTAGTATCAAATAGAATCCTGAAAATTCTTCAGGTGTATATCACTCAGTGAGGCACAAAATGAGTGGCCATATTAAAAATGCTCGACTATTACCCTGGTGTGCATTATTCACTGAGGCTCTAAATGAGTGGCTATATGAAGTAGACTGTTAAATCTTCTTTGTTGTGTATTATTGAATGAGTCTCTGACTACGTGGGCATCAAAAAGAGACTCAGGTGTATTGTCCAGGTGTTCATTACATACAGAGACTTTGAATGTGTAGCCATTTGAAGTAGAACCTTGACTATTTTTGAGGGGAGTGTTCTTCACAGAGGCCCTGAACGAGTGGCCATGTGAAAGAGATTCCTGACTTATGAGATATACATATTATTCACTAAAACCCAGAAAGAGTGGCTTTATGAAATAGAACCAATTTTACTCAACAGGTGTGCGTTATTTTTTGATTCTCCAAATTAATCACCATGTGAAACAGAGTAGTGATTATTCCCTGCTTGTACAGTATTCGAGAAGGTTCTGTATGAGTGTCTGTGTCAAATAATCTCCTGACTCTGACACGTGTGTATTATTAAGGGAGCTGCTTAATTTGCGGCTACCTTAAATAGGGTCCTGACTACTCCACAGCTGTTTATTATGCACTGAAGCTTCGAATGACAGGCCATATGAAATAGACTCCTTACTATTGCCCTATAGTGTATTATTCGGTAATGCTGTGATTGAGTGTCCATATGACTTGGACACTGACTATTCCCAAGGTGTGTATTCTACAGTGAGATTCTGAAGGAGTGACCACATAACATAAACCCTTGACTCTATCCTCGAATATTTTTCAGTTCTGCATTGTCCACTGAGTCGCTAGGTGAAGAGTCATATCAAATATCCTCCTGACTATTTCTTAGCTGTGCATTATTCAGTGAGTCTCTGAATAAGTGGCTACATGTAATATAATCTGCAGTATTTTCCATATATATATGATTCCTCACTGAGGTTCTGAGTAAGTGTCGTGTGAAATACACTCCTGACGTTTTCATAGGTCTGTATTATTATGTGAAGCTCTGAATGTGTGGCAATAAAATAGAGCCTCCTGAATGTTCCTCAGGCGTGAATTTTTACATTTGGCTCTAAATAAGTGGCTATTTCAAATAATCAGCTCTTGGATTTATTGATTTTTTGAAAAGTTTTCTTGTCTCTATCTTCTTCAGTTCTGCTCTGATCTTAGTTATTTCTTGTCTTTGGCTAGGTTTTGAGCTTTTCTGATCTTGCTCCTGTAGCTCTTTCAGTTTTGACGATATAAACTTCATATAGAACCAAAAGAGAGCCCGCATAGCCTAGTCAATTCTAAGCAAAAAGAACACAGAGAGAGGCATCACACTACCAGACCTCAAACTATACTACAAGGCTACAGTAATCAAAACAGCATGGTACTTGTACCAAAACAGAGATATAGATTAATCGAACAGAACAGAGGCATCGGAGGCAACATAGCATACCTACAACCATATAATATTTCATAAACCAGACAAAAACAAGCATTGGGGAAGGGATTCCCTATTTAAGAAATGGTGTTGGGAAAACTGGCTAGCCATGTGCAGAAAGCAGAAACTGGACCCCTTCCTGACACCTTTCACTAAAATTAACTACAGATGTGTTAAAGACTTAAACATAAGACCTGACACCATAAAAACACTAGAAGAAAATCAAAGCAAAACCATTCAAGACATAGGAGTAGGCAAGGACTTCATGAACAAAACACCAAAAGCATTGGCAACAAAAGCCAAAATAGACAAATGGGACCTAATCAAACTCCACAGCTTCTGCACGGCAAAAGAAACAGTCACTAGAGTGAATCGGCAACCATCAGAATGGAAAAAAAATCTTTGCAGTTCACACATCTGACAAAGGGCTGATATCCAGAATTTACAAAGAACTCAAACAGATTTACAGAAAAAAAAAAACAAACAAACCCATTCAAAAATGGGCAAAGGATATGAACAGACACTTTACAAAAGAAGACATACAGGAGGCCAACAAACCTATGAAAAACTGCTCATCATCACTGGTCATTCGAGAGGTGCAAATCAAAACCACATTGAGATACCATCTCACGCCAGTTAGAATGGTGATCATTAAAAAATCAGGAGACAGCAGATGCTGGAGAGGATGTGGAGAAAGAGGAACACTCTTACACTGTTGGTGGGAGTGTAAATTAGTTCAACCATTGTGGAAGACAGTGTGGTGATTCCTCAAGGACCTAGAAGTAGAAATTCCATTTGACCCAGCAATCCCATTACTGGGTATATATCCAAAGGACTATAAATCATTCTACTATAAGGACACGTGCACACGAATGTTCATTGCAGCACTGTTTACAATAGCAAAGAACTGGAACCAACCCACATGCCCATCGATGATAGACTGTACTGGGAAAATGTGGCACATATACACCATGGAATATTATGCAGCAATCAAAAATGATGAGTTTGTGTCCTTTGTAAGGACATGGATGAATCTGGAGAACATCATTCTCAGCAAACTGACATAAGAACAGAAAAAAAAATACCGCATAGTCTCACTCATAGGTGGGTGAGAAAAATAAGAACCCATGGACACAGGGAGGGGGTCTATTACACACAGGGGTCTATCAATGGGAATGGGGAAGGGTCACAGGTGGGGGCTGGGGAGGGATAGCCTGGGGATAAATGGCAAGTGTGGGTGAGGAGGAGAAAGGCAACAATACACACTGCAATGTGTGAACCTATGCAACTATCTTGCACGTTCTTCACATGTACCCCCAAACCTAAAATGCAATAAAAATTTTAAAAATTAAAAAATAAAGTAAAATAAAATAAAAATAAATGAGTGGCTATACGAAATAGAATTTTAACTTTTCCCAAAATGTATGTTATTCAGGTAGGCACTGAATATGTGGCTATAGAAAATAGAATTCTGACTACAATAGAGGTGTTTCTTATTCAAGGAAGCTCTTAAATTGATGCCACATGTAATAGCATCCTGAGTATTTCCCAGGTATGTATTATTCACTGAGGCTCTGAAACTTTGGCCATATGAAATTGTTTTCTGACTTGTCCACAGGCATGTATTACTGACTCTGACTCTAAATATATGGGCATGTAAAATAGACAAGTGACTATTCCAAAGTTTTGTATTATGCACTCAGGCTTTGATTTTGTAGCCATATAAAATAGTCTAGTGTCTATTCCACACGAGTGCATTATTCCCTGAAGCTGTAAATGAGAGGCTATATAAAGTAGACTCCTAACACTTCCCTAGGTGTGACTTACTCAGTGAGGCTCATTTTGATTGACCATGTGAAACAGGATGCTGCTATATTAAATACTTGTATTATTTAGTGAATGTCTGAATGAGTGTCTATATGAAATAGACTGCTGAGTACTTTACATTTGTGCATTTTTCACTGAGGTTACGAGTCAGTGGCCATATAAATTGGAATCCTAACTAATCCACACGTGCATATTATCCACTGAGGCTATGAATGAGTGTCCTAATAAAATAGACTTCTGGCTACTCCATAGGTGTACATTATGTACCGAGGCTCAGAATGAATGTCCATTGAAAATAGACTCCAAATTATTCCCAGGTGTGTATTATTCAGTGAGGCTCAGAATATGTGGCCATATTAATTATATTCCTTAAAACGTAAAGGGCCTGTCTTATTCACTGTGGCTCTGAATATGTGTCTACATGAAATAGACTCCTGACTATATCACACTATTCAGTGACACTCCGAATTAGAGGCCACATGAAAAAGTCTCCTGACTATTCCACAGGTGTGCATTATTTAGTGAGACTCTGAATGAGGTGATAAAGGTAAATCCTATTTCTGCAGGTGTGTACACTTAGTGAGGCTCTTAATGAGTGGCCATAGGAAAGAGACTTCTGACTATTCCGCAGGTGTGCATTATTTAATGATTCTCTGGATGGGTGGTCATAACAAATAGACTCCAGACTATATCGCAAGTGTGAAATATTCAGTGATGCTGTGAAAGAGTGTCCATAAGAATCAGAATTCTAATTACTTTACATGTGAATTATTCACTGATGTCTAAATGAGTAGCTGTATGACATAGACTCCTCATTATTATACATGTGTGCATTAATCAAACAGGTTCTGTTTGAGTGTCCATACCAAATAGACTCCTGACACTGCCCCAGGTGTGTATTACTCAATGATACACAAAATTAGAGTTCATATGAAACAGACGCCAGGCTATTACCCAGGTGTGTATCATTCAGGAAGGCACTTAATTCATGGCTATATTAAACAGCGTCCTGATTACTTTATAGAAGATTATTATTCACTGAAACATTCAGTGATAGACCATATAAAATAGACACCTGACTGTTGCTCCATTGTAAATTATTCAATAAAGTGCTAAATGCGTAGTAGTATCAAATAGAATTCTTAGGATTCTTCAGGTGTATATCACTCAGTGAGGCACCAAATGAGTGGCCATATAAAAAATTCTCGACTATTAGCCTGATGTGCATTATTCATTGAGGCTCTAAATTAGTGGCTACATAAAGTAGACACTTATATCTTCCTTTGTTGTGTATTATTGAATGAGTCTCTCACTAAGTGGGCATAAAAAAGAGACTCAGGTGTATTGCCCAGGTGTTCATTACCTAAAGAGACTTTGAATATGAAGCCATTTTAAGTAGGCCCTTGACTATTTATGAGGGGAGTTTTCTTCACAATGGCCCTGAACGAGTGGCCATGTGAAAGAGATTCCTGACATATCAGATACACATATTATTCACTAAAACACTAAAAGAGTGGCCTTATGAAATAGAACCCATTTTACTCAACAGGTATGTGTTATAGTTTGATTCTTCAAACTAATCACCATGTGAAACAAACTAGTGATTATTCCCCACATGTGCAGTATTCGAAAAGTCTTTGATTTTGCGGCCATATAAAATAGACTAGTGTCTATTTCTCACATGTGCATTATTTCCTGATTCTGTAAATTAAAGAGTATATAAAGTAGACTCCTAACACTTCCCCTGGTGTGCATTACTCAGTGAGGCTCTTTTTGTTTAACCATATGAAACAGGATGGTCTCTATCTCAAATATTTGTATTATTCAGTGAATCTCTGAATGACTGTCTATATGAAATAGACTGCTAAGTATTTTACATTTTTGCATTTTTCACTGAGGTTATGAGTCAGTGGCCACACAAAATGGAATCCTGACTAATCCACACGTGAATATTATCCACTGAGGCTATAAATGTGTGTCCCAATAAAATTGACCACTGGCTACAACATAGGTGTACATCATTTTCTGAGGCTCTGAATATATGTCCATCGAAAAGAGACTCCAAATTATTCCACAGGTGTGTATTATACAGTGAGATTCAGAATATGTTTCCATGTCCATTAGATTTCTTACTATATCAAGTGTTTGTCTTATTCACTAAATCTCTGAATATGTGTCTACATGAAACAGACTCCTGACTACACCACATTATTCAGTGACACTCCGAATTAGAGGCCACATGAATAAGTCTCTTGACTATTCCACAGGTGTGCATTATTTAGTGAGACTCTGAATGAGGGGATAAAGGTACATCCTGAATATTTTTCCAGGTGTGTACACTTAGTGAGGCTCTAAACGTGTGGCCATAGGAAAGAGACTTCTGACTATTCCACAGGTGTGCATTATTTAGTGATTCTCTGAATGAGTGGCCATAGAAAATAGACTCCAGACTATATCACAAGTGTGTAATATTCAGTGAGGCTGTGAAAGAGGGGCCATATAAAACAGACTTCTAATTACTCCACATGTGCATTATTCACAGTTTGTCTGAATGAGTAGCCGTATGACATAGACTCCTCATTATTATCCATGTATGCATTAATCAAACAGGCTCTTTTTTTAGTGTCCATACCAAATAGACTCCTGACACTGCCCCATGCGTGTATTACTCAGCGATACACAAAACTAGAGTTCATATGAAATAGACTCCTGACTATCACACAGGTGTGTATCTTTCAGCAAGTGACTTAATTCCTGGCTATGTTAAACAGCGTCCTGATTACTCCTTAGAAGTTTACTATTCATTGAAAATTTGAATGATAGACCATATAAAATTGACACCTGACTATTACTCCATTGTGAATTATTCAATAAGGTTCTAAATGAGTGGTAGTATCAAATAAAATCCTTGGGATTCTTCAGGTGTATATCACTCAGTGAGGCACAAAACGAATGGACATATAAAAAATGCTCGACTATTACCCTGGTAGGCATAATTCTCTGAGGCTCCAAATGAGTGGCTACATAAAGTAGAATCTTAAATCTTCCTTTGTTGTGTATTATTGAATGGGTCTCTGACGAACTGGGCAAAAAAAGAGACTCAGGTGTATTGCCCAGGTGTTCATTACATACAGAGACTTTAAATGTGTAGCCATTTGAAGTAGACCCTTGACAATTTTTGAGCAGAGTATTCTTCACAGAGGCCCTGAACGTGTGGCCATGTGAAAGAGATTCCTGACTTTCAGATATACATATTATTCACTAAAACATTGAAAGAGTGCCCTTATGAAATAGAACCCATTTTGCTCAACAGGTGTGCGTTATTTTTGGATTCTCCAAATTAATCACCATATGAAACAGACTAGTGATTATTCCCCACTTGTGCAGTATTCGAAAAGGTTCTGTATGAGTGTCTATGTCAAAGAGTCTCCTGACTCTGACACATGTGTGTATTATTCACGGAGCTGCTTAATTTGGGGCTACCTTAAAGAGGGTCCTGATTATGCCATAGCTGTTTCTTATGTACTGAACCTCCGAATGACAGGACATATGAAAGAGAATACTCACAATTGCCCCATTGTGCATTATTCGGTAATGCTGTGATTCAGTGTCCATATGACTTGGACACTGACTATTCCCAAGGTGTGTATTCTTCAGTGAGATTCTGAACGAGTGACCACACAAAATAAACCGTTGACACTATTCTCTTGACTATTTTTCAGTTCTGCATTGTCCACTGAGTCGCTGGGTGAACACTCATATCAAATATTCTCCAGACTAATTCTTAGCTGTGCATTATTCAGTGAGTCTGTGAATAAGTGGCTATATATAGTATAATCCTGAGTATTTTCCAGATATATATGATTTCTCACTGAGGTTTGAAATAAGTGGCCGGGTGAAATACACTCCTGATGTATTCATAGGTCTGTATTATTCTGTGAAGCTCTAAATGAGTGGCCATAAAATAGAGCCTCCTGAATGCTCCTCAGGGGTGCGTTTTTACATTTGGCTCTAAATGAGTGGCTATACAAAATAGAATTTTAACTTTTTTCAATGTGTATGTTATTCAGTTAGGCGCTGAATATGTGGCATAAGAAATAAAATTCTGACTACAATAGATGTGCTTTTTATTCAAGGAAGCTCTGAAAATGATGCCACATGTAATAGTGTCCTGATAATTTCCCTGGTATGTATTATTCACTGAGGCTCTGAAACTTTGGCCATTTAAAACTGTTTTCTGACTTGTCCACAGGCGTGTATTATTGACTCTGACTCTAAATATTTGGGCATGTAAAATAGACAAGTGACTATTTCAACGTTGTGTATTACTCACTCAGGCTTTGATGTTGTGGCCATATAAAATAGTCTAGTGTCTATTCCGCACGAGTGCATTATTCCCTCAGGCTGTAAATGAGAGGCTATATAAAGTAGACTTCTAACACTTCCCTAGGTGTGCCTTACTCAGTAAGGCTCATTTTGTGTGTCCATATAAAACAGGATGGTGCTATATTAAATATTTGTATTATTTAGTGAATCTCTGAATGAGTGTCTATATGAAATAGACTGCTGAGTAGTTTTTATTTGTACATTTTTCACTGAGGTGACAAGCCAGTGGCCATATAAATTGGAATCCTAACTAATCCACACGTGCATATTATCCACTGAGGCTATGAATGAGTGTCCTAATAAAATAGACTCCTGGCTACTCCACAGGTGTACATTATTTACCGAGGGTCTGAATGAATGTCCATCGAAAATAGACTCCAAATTATTCTCCAGGTGTGTATTATTCAGTGAGGCTCAGAAGATGTGGCCATATTAATTAGATTCCTTACTATATCAAGAAACTGTCTTATTCACTGAGGCTCTGAATATGTGTCCCCATGAAATAGACTCCTGACTACACCACATTATTCAGTGACACTCCGAATTAGAGGCCACATGAAAAAGTCTCTGAATATTCCACAGGTGTGCCTTATTCAGTCAGAATGTGAATGAGGGGATAAAGGTAAATCTTACTATTTCCCCAGGTGTGTACACTTTGTGAGGCTCTTAACGAGTGGACATAGGAAGGAGACATCTGACTATTCAGCAGGTGTGCATTATTTAGTGATTCTTTGAATGAGTGGCCATAAAAAATAGACTCCAGACTATATCACAAGTGTGTAATATTCAGTGAGGCTGTGAAGGATCCTTTGTATACCCCCTTTCTCCTGTGTGTAAAACCTCTCTGCTGTTTGTATACTCATCTATTCTGTGTATATCACCACTCTACTGTGTATATCCCCCTCTCTCTCCTGTGTGTATTCTTCTGTCTCCTGTGTATTTCCTGCTCTCTTTTGTGTGTAAACTTCTCTATCCTGTGGGTATGCTCCTCTCTCCTGTGTGTATCCCCCTCTTCTGTGTGTATCTTTTCTCTACTGTGTGTATCCTCCTCTCTTCTTTGTGTATCCTCCTCCCTCTTGTGTGTATCCCTCCTCTCTCGTGTGTGTATCCCCCCACTCTCCTGTGTGTATCCCCGCTGTTTCCTGTGTGTATCCCCCCGCTCCTGTGTGTATCCCCTTCTCTCTTGTGTGTATCCCGTCTCTCCTGTGTGTATCCTTCTCTGCTTTTTGAATCCTTCTCTCTTCTGTGTGTACGCCCTGTTCTCATGGTGTATCCCCGTCTCCTGTGTGTATTCTCCCCTCTCCTGTGTCTATTCCTCTTTCTCCTGTGTGTATCTCCCTGTCCTGTGTGTATGCCCCTCTCCTGTGTATATTCTTCTCTACTGTGTTTATCCTCCTCTCTCCTGTGTGTATCCTCCTTTGATTCAGTGTATCCCCCTCTCTCCTGTGTGTATCCCCTCTCCTTTGTGTATCCTCCTCTCTCCTGTGTGTATACCCCTCTCTCCTGTGTGTACCCTCCTCTCTCCTGTGTGTATCACCATTCTTCTGTGTGTATCCCCCCCTCTCCTGTGTGTATCCCCCTCTCTTTTGCGTGTATTTTCCTCTCTTTTGTGTGAATCTTCCACTCTCCTCTGTGTATCGCTTTTTTCCCTGTGTGTATTCTCCTCTTTCCAGTGTGTATCCTCCTCTCCTGTGTGTATCCCTTCTCTCTCCTGTGTGTATCCCTTCTCTCTCCTGTGTGTATCCTCCTCTCTCCTGCGTGTATCCTCCTCTCTCCTGTGTGAATCTTACTCTCTCCTGTGTGTATGCCTCAATCCCCTGTGTGTATCTTCTTCCCACCTGTTTGTATGCCTCAATCTCCTGTTTGTATTCCCCTCTATCCTCTGTGTATACCCCTCCATCCTGTGTGTATCACCCCCGCTCTCCTGTGTGTATCCTCCTCTCTCCTGTGTGTATGCCACTCTCTTTTGTGTGTATCCCCCTATCCTCTGTGTATTCCCCATCTCCTGTGTGTATCTTCCCGTCTCCTGGGCGTATCTCTCTCGCCTGTGTGTATCTCCCTCTCTTTTATGTGTTTCCCCCTCTTATTTTTGTATGCTCCTTTCTCCTCTGTGTAGCCTCCGATCTCCTGTGTGTATCCTCCTCTCTCCTGTGTTTATCGCTCTTCCCCTGTGTGTATCTTCCTCTCTCCTGTTTGTACCCCCCTCCCTCCTGTGTGTATGCTGTACTCTCCTGTTTGTATCTTCCTTGTTCCTGTGTGTATCTTCCTTTCTCCTGTGTGTATTCTCCTCTCTCCTCTGTGTATGCCCCTCTCTCTTGTGTGTATTTCCCTCTCTCCTGTGTGTATCCCACTCTCTCCTTTGTGTATCCCCCAGTCTCCTGTGTGTATTACCCTGTTTCCTGTGTGAATCCAACTCTGCTGCGTGTATTTGCCTCTCTCCCGTGTGTATGCACCTCTCCTGTGTGTATCCTCCTCTCTCTTGTGTGTATCTTCCTATATCCTTTGTGTATCTCTCCTTTTCCTCTTGTGTTTCCCTCCACTCTCCTGTGTGTAACCACTTTCTCTTCTGTTTGTATTTCCCTTTTCTTCTGTGGTTATACCCCTCTCTCCTGTGTGTATACACTCTCTCCTGTTTGTATCCTCCACTCTCCTGTGTGTATCTTCCTCTCTCCTATGTGGACGCCTCTCTCACCCGTGTGTATTCCACTCTCCTGGGTGTATCCTCTTCTCTCTTTTGTGTATTCCCCTTTCTCATGTGTGTATCTCCCTTTTCTGTGTGTATGCTCCTCTCTACTTTGTGTATCCTTCTGTCTCTGCTGTGTATCCTTTTCTCTTTTGTGTGTATCCTCTCTCCTGTGTGTATCTTCCTCTCTCCTGTGTATCTTCCTCTCTCCTGTGTGTATCTTTCTTTCTCCTTTGTGTATTCTTCTATCTCTTGTGTGTATTATCCTCTCTCCTGTGCATATCTTTCCTTATCCTCTGTGTATGCCTTTTCTTTCCTGTGTGTATCCCTCTTTCTTCTGTGTGTATCTCCCTCTCTTTTGTGTGTATCCCCTCTCTCCTTTGTGTATCCTCCTCTCTGCTGTGTCTATCCTCCTCTCTCCTGTGTGTACGCCCCTCTCTCTTGTGTGTATCCCCCTCTTCTGTGTGTATTCTTCTCTCAACTGTGTGTATCCCTTTTTCTTCTGTGTGTATCACCCTCTTCTGTGTGTATGCCCCTCTCTCTTGTGTGTATCCCCCTGTCTACTGTGTGTATCCCTCTCTTTTCTGTGTGTATGCCACACTCTACTGGTTGTATCCTTCTTTTTCCTGTGTGTATACCCATCTCTCCTTTGTGTTTTCTCTCTCCTTTGGGTATGCCTCTTTCTCATGTGTGTATTCCCCTCTTTCATAAGTGTATTCCCCTCTCTTCTGTGTGTATCCAACTTCCTTCTTTGTGTATTCCTGTCTCCTGTGAGTATCTTTTTCTCTCCTTTTTGTATCCCCCTCTTTTGTGTTTATCAACCTCTCTCCTGTGTGTATCCTTTTCTGATATTTTAATTTTTTAAATTTTTATTGCCTTATAGGTTTTGGGGTACATGTGCAGAGTGTGCAAGATAGTTGCATAGGTACACACATGTCAGTGTTCTTTGCTGCCTTCCTCCCCTTCACCCATACTTGGCATTTATTTCCAGGCTATTCGTCACCTGCCACCCCCACTGTCCCTCCCCCCTTTTCCCCAATAGACCCCAGTGTGTAGTAGACCCCTCCCTGTGTCCATGTGTTCTCATTTTTCTCACCCGCCTATGACCGACAATATGCGGTATTTGTCTTTCTGTTCTTGCGTCGGTTTGCTGAGAATGATGTTCTCCAGATTCATCCATGTCCTTACAAAGGACACAAACTCATCATTTTTGATTGCTGCATAATACTCCATGGTGTATATGTGCCACATTTTCTCAGTTCAGTCTATTATAGATGGGCATTTTGGTTGGTTCCAGGTCTTTGCTATTGTAAACAGTGCTGCAATGAACATTCGTGTGCATGTGTCCTTATAGTAGAAAGATTTATAGTCCTTTGGATATATACCAAGTAATGGGATTGCTGGGTTAAATAAAATTTTTATTTCTAGGTCCCTGAGGTATCGTCACACTGTCTTCCACAATGGTTGAACTAATTTACACTCCCACCAACAGTGAAAGTTTTCCTATTTCTCCACATCCTCTCCAGCATCTGCTGTCTCCAGATTTTTTAATGATCACCATTCAAACTGGCATGAGATGGTATCTCAATGTGCTTTTGATTTGCATCTCTCTAATGACCAAGGATGATGAGCATTTTTTAATGCGTTTGTTGGCCTCATGTATGTCTTCTTTTGTAAAGTGTCTGTTCATATTTTTTGCCCATTTTTGAATGGGCTTCCTTGTTTTTTTCCTGTAAATCTGTTTGAGTTCTTTGTAAATTCTGGATATCAGCCCTTTGTCAGATGTGTAAACTGCAAAGATTTTTTCCCATTCTGATGGTTGCCGATTCACTCTAGTGACAGTTTTTTTTGCCTTGCAGAAGCTGTGGAGTTTGATTAGGTCCCATTTGTCTATTTTGGCTTATGTTTAAGTCTTTAATCCATCTGGAGTTAATTTTAGTTTAAGGTGTCAGGAAGGGGTTCAGGATCTGCTTTATGCACATGGCTAGCCAGTTTTCCCAACACCATTTATTAAACAGGGAATCCTTTCCGCATTGCTTGTTTTTGTCTGGTTTATCAAAGATTATATGTTTATAGATATGTTCTGTTTGTGTTGCCTCCGATGCCTCGGTTTTGTTCCATTTGTCTATATCTCTGTTTTGGTACCATTACCATGCTGTTTTGATTACTGTAACGTTGTAGTATAGTTTGAAGTCTGGTAGTGTAATGCCTCCCACTGTGTTCTTTTTGCCTAGAACTGACTTGGCTATGCGGGCTCTCTTTTGGTTCCATATGAAGTTCATGGTGGTTTTTTCCAGTTCTGTGAAAAAATTCAATGTTAGTTTTATTGGGATAGCATTGATTGTGTAAATTACTTTGGGCAGTATAGCCATTTTCACGATATTGATTCTTCCTAACCACGAACATGGAATGTTTCTCCATTTGTTTGTGTCCTCTCTTACTTCGATGAGCAGTGGTGTGTAGTTTTCCTTAAAGAGGTCCCTTACGTTCCTTGTGAGTTGTATTCCTAGGTATTTTATTTTTTTTGTAGCAATTGTGTATGGCAGTTCATTCTTGATTTGGTTCTCCTTAAGTCTGTTATTGGTGTATAGGAATGCTTGTGATTTTTGAACATTGATTTTATATCCTGAGACTTTGCTGAAGTCGCTTATCAGTTTCAGGAGCTTTTGGGCTGAGGTGATGGGGTCTTCTAGGTATGCTATCATGTCGTCTGCAAATAGAGACAATTGGGCTTCCACATTTCCTCTTTGAATACTCTTTATTTCTTTTTCTTGCCTGATTGCTCTGGCTAGATCTTCCAGTACTATGTTGAATAGGAGTGGTAAAAGAGGGCATCCTTGTCGAATGCCAGATTTCAAAGGGCATGCTTCCAGTTTTTGCCCGTTAAGTATGATATTCGCTGTTGGTTTGTCGTAAATAGCTTTTATTACTTTGAGATATGTTCCATCAATGCCAAGTTTACTAAGGGTTTTTGGCATAAAGTGCTGTTGAATTTCCTCAAATGCCTTCTCTTCGCCAATTGAGATAATCATGTGCTTTTTGTTTTTGCTTCTGTTTATGTGGTGAATTACATTTATAGACTTTCGTATGTTGAACCAGCCTTGCATCCCCGGGATGAATCCTACTTGATCATGATGGATAAGTTTTTAAATGTGCTGTTGCAATCGGTTTCCCAGTATTTTATTGAAGATTTTTGCATCTATGTTCATCATGGATATTGTCCTGAAGTTTTTTTTTCTTGTTGAGTCTCTGCCGGGTTTTGGTATCAGGATAATATTGGTGTCATAAAATAATTCGGGAAGGGTACCCTCTTTTTGAATTATTTGAAATACTTTCAGAAGGAATGGTACTAGATTTCTTTGTGTGTCTGATAGAATTCGGCTGTGAACCCATCTGGACCTTGGCTTTTTTTGTGTGGTAGGCTCTTAATTGCTGCCTCAACTTCAGACCTTGTTATTGGTCTATTCATAGTTTCAGCTTCCTTCTGGTTTAGGCTTGGGAGGACACAGGGGTCCAGGAATTTATCCATTTATTCCTGGTTTACTACTTTATGTGCATAGAGTTATTTGTAGTATTCTCTGATGATGGTTTGAATTTTTGTGGAATCTGTGGTGATTTCCCCTTTATGGTTTTTTATTGCATCTATTTGGTTGTTCTCTCTCTTCTTTTTTAACAGCCTGGCTCGTGGTCTCTCTATTTTGTTGATCTTTTCGAAAAATCAGCTCTTAGATTTATTGATTCTTTGAAGGGTCTTTCTTGTCTCTATCTCCTTCAGTTCTGCTCTGATCTTAGTTATTTCTTGTCTTCGGCTAGGTTTTGAGCTTTTTTGATCTTGCTCCTCTAGCTCTTTCAATTTTGACGATAGGGTGTCAATTTTGGATCTCTCCACTCTTCTCATGTGGGCACTTATTACTATATATTTTCCTCTACAGACTGCTTTAAATGTGTCCCAGAGATTCTGGTACGTTGTGTCTTCATTCTCGTTGGTTTCAAAGAACTTCTTTATTTCTGTCTTCATTTCATTGTTTATCCAATCAACATTCAAGAGCCAGTTGTTCAGTTTCCATGAAGCTGTACGGTTCTGAGTTACTTTCTGAATTCTGAGTTCCAACTTGATTGCACTATTGTCTGAGAGGCTGTTTGTTATGATTTCCGTTGTTTTGCATTTGCTGAGGAGTGCTTTACTTCCAATTATGTGGTCAATTTTGGAATAGGTGTGATGTGGTGCTGAGAAGAATGTATATTCTGTGGATTTGTGGTGGAGAGTTCTGTAAATGTCTATCAGGTTTGCTTGTTCCAGGTCTGAGTTCAAGTCCTGGATATCCTTGTTAATTTTCTGTCTGGTTGATCTGTCTGCTATTGACAGTGGAGTGTTAAAGTCTTCCACTATTATTATGTGGGAGTCTAAGTCTCTTTATAAGTCATTAAGAACTTGCCTTATATATCTGGGTGCTCCTACATTGGGTTCATATATATTTAGAATCGTTAGCTCTTCTTGTTGTATCGATCCTTTTACCATTATTTAATGACCTTCTTTGTTTCTTTTGATGTTTGTTGCTTTAAATTCTGTTTTATCAGAGATGAGAATTGCAACTCCTGCTTCTTTTTGCTCTCCATTTGCTTGGCAAATCTTCCTCCATCCTTTTATTTTGAGCCTTTGTGTATCTTTGCGTGTGAGGTGGGTTTCCTGGATACAGCACACTGTTGGGTTTTTCTTTTTTTATCCAATTTGCCAGTCTGTGTGTTTTGATTGGTGCATTTAGCCCATTTACATTCAGGGTTAATATTGTTATTTGTGAATTTGATACTGCCATTTTGATGCTAGCGGCTGTTTTGACCGCTGGTTCATGTACATTCTTCATTTTTTTGATGCTCTTTAGCATTTGGTATGCTTTTAGGATGGGTGGAACTGGTTGTTTCTTTCTATGTGTAGTGCCACTTTCAGGAGCTCTTGTAAAGCAGGCCTAGTGGTGACAAAATCTCCTAGTACTTGCTTGTGCGTGAATGATTTTATTTTTCCTTCACTTATGAAGCTCAGTTTGGCTGGATATGAAATTCTTGGTTGAAAGCTCTTTTCTTTAAGGATGTTGAATATTGGCCCCCACTCTATTCTGGCTTGTAGAGTCTCTGCCGAGAGATCTGCTGTGAGTCTGATGGGCTTCCCTTTGTGGGTGACCTGACTTTGTCTCTGGCTACCCTTAGTATTTTCTCCTTCATTTCAACGCTGGTGAATCTGACGATTATGTGCCTTGGGGTTGCTCTTGTGCGGATATCTTTGTGGTGTTCTCTGTATTTCCTGGAGTCGAGTATTTACCTGTCTTGCTAGGTTGGAGAAATTTTCCTGGATAATATCCTGAAGAGTGTTTTCCAGCTTGGATTCATTCTCTTTGTCACATTCTGGTACACCTGTCAAACGTAGGTTGGGTCTCTTCACATAGTCCCACATTTCTTGGAGAATTTGTTCATTCCTTTTTGTACTTTTTTCTTTAACGTTGGTTTCTCGATTTATTTCATTGAGTTGATCTTCAACTTCTGATACTATTTCTTCTGCTTGGTCAATTCTGTTGTTGAAACTTGTGCATGCTTCACGAAGTTCTCATGTTGTGTTTTTCAGCTCCTTCAATTCATTCATATTCCTCTCTAAGTTGTCTATTCTTGTTATCAATTCCTCGAATCTTTTTTCAAATCTTTTCTCAAGGTTCTTAGTTTCTTTGCACTGGTTTAGTACATGTTCCTTTAGCTCCCTGAAGTTTCTCATTATCCACTTTCTGAAGTCCGATTCTGTCATTTCGTCACATTCATTCTCCGTCCAGCTTGTTCCCTTGCTGGTGAGGAGTTTTGGTCTTTTTTTGGAGGTGAGGTGTTTTGGTTTCGGGTGTTTTCTTCTTTTTTGCGCTGGTTTCTTCCCATCTTTATGGATTTTTCCGCCTGTCGTCTTAGTAGTTGCTGATTTTTCAATTGGGTCTCTCTGTGAACGCTGAGATTGTTGATGATGAAGTATTTCTGTTACTTAGTTTTCCCTCTAATGGTCTATCCCCTCTGCTGTATGAGTGCTGAGGTCCACTCCATGCCCTGCTTCTCTGAGGTATACCTGCAGCTGCTGCAGAACAGTGAGGAATGATACCAGTTTCTTCTTTTGCTGTCCTTGTTCCAGAATAATGCCTGCCAAATGTCAGTCTGATTAGTCCTTTTCTGGGGTGACTCCTTGGATATACAGGGGTCAGGGAGCTGCTTGAGGAGACAGTCTGTGCTTTATAGGAGCTCCAGTGCTGAACTGTGAGCTCCGTTGTTCATTTAGTGTTGTTCGGAGGTTGTTTATGTCTGCTGCTATAGAACTCATAAAACACCACCCTTTTCCCCCCCCTTAGATGCTCTGTCTCAGGGAGTTGGGGCTTACTTTATGAGTATCTGTTGCACTGTCCTGTCCCACTAGGCGGCAGTCTATTCACTATTTGCCTGCTGGGGCTCTGACTTGTTAGCGCGGGTCCGCCCTGTTGCTGCTGGGCTCCCTTCTGCTGTGGAGCGCAGAGTCTCTCTGTTATGGCAGGTTGCCTCGGCAACGGCAGGCTGCGTCAGTCCTGGGCGGTACTTCAGTGGGGGTGGACTGCGTCAGCAATGGTGGACGCCCCTCCCTCACCAGGCTGCACCATCCTAGATGCCGGCAGCAAAACTCTCAGCCCCAAGCATCTCCAGTCACTGCCCTGCTTGTCCCCGCGAGCGTGGGACCCGCCAAACCCGATCACCCAGCTCCCTGCCTCAGAGTCCGTCCTCTCTCTCTCTCTCTTTCTCTCCCCATGCTGAAAGGTCGACTCTTTCACTGGCGTTCCAGTAGCCTGATGATAGGGCACTGGGATCCGTGCGATCTCCCATGCTGCTGCCTACTACCCCGGCTCAGATCACGCTTCCAAGGAAACTCCTGGTCTGGCTCATTGTCGAAGTCCCGTTCAATCAGATTAACATGCCAATCTGCCCTTCCAAATCTCAGATTGCCGGTTTAACAGGGCACCCAGACCAGTGAGTTCCGCGCTGGGTCCCATGAAGAGGTGGCGGGAGCCGGCTGTGTTAGCCGGCTGTGCGTCTCTACCACACCTGGGACTTTCCACGCTCTGTGGGCATAAAAGAAACATCCGAGAATACGGCTAGGACTCACCCTCTGCGCCTTCACTGAGAGCTGCAATCCTGAGTCGCCTCTACGACGCCATCTTCCCCAATTGTTCAGGAGTTTATTTTATATGAACTCTAATTTTGTGTAATGCTGTGTAACACACACCAGGGGGAGTTTCAGGAGTCTATTTGGTATGGGCACTCATGCCGAACTTGTTGGAATAATGCACACATGGAGAATAATGAGGAGTTTATTTCATACAGCTACTCATTCAGACAAACAGTGAATAACGCACATGTGGAATCATTAGATTTCTGTTTCATATGGCCCCTCTTTCACAGCTTCACTGAATGCTACACACTTTTGATATAGTCTGGAGTCTATATTTTATATCCACTCATTCAGAGAATCACTGAATAATTCAAACCTGCCAAAGAGTCAGAAGTCTCTTTTCTATGGCTACCCGTTGAGAGCCTCAGTAAATGTACACACCTGGAAAAATAGTCAGGATTTACTTGTATTTCCTCATTCAGAGTCTCACTAAATAATGCACACCTGTGGAATAGTCAGGAGACTTTTTCATGTGGCCTCTAATTCAATGTGTCGTAGAAATATTTGGTGTAGTCAGAAGACTCTTTCATGTAGACACTTATTCAGAGATTCAGTGCATAAGACAGACCCTTTTTTTAGTAAGAAATCTAATTAGTATGACCACATTTTCTGAGGCTCACTGAATAATACACACCTGGAGAATAATTTGGAGTCTATTTTCGATGGACATTCATTTAGAGCCTAGGTAAATAATGCGAACCTGTGGAGTAATCAGTAGTCTATTTCATTTGGACACACATTCATAGCTTCAGTGGATAATATGCACATGTGGATTAATCAGGATTTCATTTTATATGGCCACTGACTCATAACCTCAATGAATAATGCAAAAATGTAAAGTACTCAGCAGTTTGTTTCCTATAGCCCCTCATTCAGAGATTCACTGAATAATGAAATATATGAGATAGCCTCCTGTTTCAAATTGTCATAAAAAAGGAGCCTCACTGACTGACACACACCTGGGGAACTGTTAGGAATGTCCTTTACATAGCCTCTCATTTACAGCCTAAGGGAATAATACACATGTGTAAAATAGACACTAGTCTGTTTTATATGGCCACAATATCAAAGCCTGAGTCAGTAATACAGAACTTTGGAATAGTCACTAGTCTATTCTATATGCCCAAATATTTAGAGTCAGAGTAAATAATACATGCCTGTAGACTAGTCAGGAAACAATTTCATATGGCTGAAGTGACAGAGCCTCAGTGAATAATAAATACCTGAAAAATACTCCTGACGCTGTTACGTGTGGCATTTCTTAAGAGGTTCCTTGAGTAAAGAACACCTGTATTGTAGTCAGAATTCTATGTCATATAGCCACATACTCAGAGCCTAACTGAATAACAGACACCTTGGGAAAGTCAGGATTCTGTTTCATATAGCCTCTCATTTACACCCAAATGTAAAAACTCACACCTGAGTAGTATACAGAAGTCTCTATTATATGGCCACTAACTGAGAGCCTCGCAGAATAATACAGATGTATGGAAATGTCAGGAGTGTACTTGACATGGCCACGTATTCAGTTCCTCAGTGAAGAATCATATATATCTGGAAAATACTCAGGATTCTATTATATATAGCCACTTATTTAGAGACTCACAGAATAATGCACACCTGGAGAATTGTCTGAAGACTATTTGATATGACCATTCACCCAGCGATGCAGTGGAAAATGCAGAGCTGAGCAATAGTCAAGAGGACAGAGTCAGGAGTTTATTTTATGTGGTCACTCATTCAGAAACTGACTGAAGAATACACACCTTGGGAATAGTCAGAGTCCAGGTCATATGGCCACTCAATCACAGCATTACCGAATAATGCACAATGGGGCAATAGTAAGGAGTCTATTTCATAGAGCCTCTTATTCAGAGCTTCAGTGCATAATAAATAGCTGTGGAGGAGGGAGGACCCTATTGACGGTAGCCCCAAATAAAGCAGCTCGGTGAATGATACACACATGTGTGAAAGTCAGGAGACTATTTGATATAGACACTCATACTGAACCTCTTCAAATATTGCACATGTGGAAAATAATCACTAGTCTGTTTCATATGGTGGTTAGTTTGGAGAGTCAAAAAATAACACGCACCTGTGGAGTAAAATTCGGTCTATTTCATAAGGCCACACTTTCAGTGTTTTAGTGAATAACATGTATATCTGATAAGGCAGGAATCTCTTTCACATGGCCACTCGTTCTGGGCCTCTGTGAATAAACCTCCCCTCATAAACAGTCAAGGGTCTACTTCAAATGCCTACACATTCAGAGTCTCTGTAAGTAATGAACACCTGGGCAATACACGTGAGTCTATTTTTATACACACTTAGTCACAGTCTCATTCAATAATACACACCTGGTGAAGAGATAAGGGCCTACTTCATCTAGCCACTCATTTAGATCCTCAGTGAATAACCCACACCAGGGTAATAGTCGAGCATTTTTTATATGGCCACCCATTTTGTTCCTCCCTAAATGATACACACCTGGGCAATTCTCAGGATTCTATTTCATACTACCCCTTATTTAGAACCTTTTTGAATAATTCACAATGGAGCAATAGTCAGGTGTCTCTTTTGAATTGCCTCTCATTCAACCTTTCAGTGAAAAATGATTTTCTATGGAGTAATCAGGACACCGTTTAAGATAGCCATGAATTAAGTGCCGTCCTGAATGACAAAAACCTGTGTGGTAGTCAAGAGTCTATTTCATATGAACTCTAATTCTGTGTAACATTGAGTAATACATACCTTGGTGAGTTTCAGGAGTCTATTTGGTATAAACACTCATACCGAACCAGTTGGAATAATGCACACATGGAGAATAATAAGGTGTCTATGTCCTAAGGCTACTCATTCAGACAAAGAGTGAATAACGAACATGTGGAGTCAGTAGAATTCTGTTTTATATGGCCTCTCTATCACAGCCTCACTGAATATTACACACTTGTGATATAGTCTGGAGTCTATATTTTATTGCCACTCATTCAGAGAATCACTGAATAATTCACACCTGCGGAATACTCAGAAGTCTCTTTCCTATGACTACGCGTTGAGAGCCTCACTTAATGTACACACCTGGATAAATAGTCAGGATTTACTTGTATCTCCTCATTCAGAGTCTCACTAAATAATGCACACCTGTGGAATAGTCAGGAGACTTTTTCATTTGGCCTCTCATTCAATGTGTCATTGAAATATGTGCTGTAGTCAGGAGTCTCTTTCATGTAGACACTTATTCAGAGACAAAGTTCATAAGACAGACCCTTTTCATAGTAAGAAATCTAATTAATATGACCATATCTTCTGAGGCTCACTGAATAATACACACATGGAGAACAATTACGAATCTATTTTCGATAGACATTCATTCAGAGCCTCGGTAAATAATGCAGACTTGTGGAGTAATCCGGAGTCTATTTCATTTGGACTCACATTCATAGCTTCAGTGGATAATTTGCACGTGTGGATTATTAAGGATTTCATTTTATATGGCCACTGACCCGTAACCTCAATGAATAATGCACAAATGTAAAGAACTCAGCAGTTTATTTTATATAGCCCCTCATTCAGAGATTCACTGAATAATAAAATATTTAAGAGAGACAGCCTCCTGTTTCATATTGTCATACAAAAAGAGCCTCACTGAGTGACACACACCTGGGGAAGTGTTTGGAGTGTACTTTACATAGCCTCTCATTTACAACCTAAGGAAATAATGCACATGTGTGGAATAGACACTAGTCTGTTTTATATGGCCACAATATGAAAGCCACAGTCAGTAATACACAACTTTGGAATAGTCACTAGTCTATTCTATATGCCCAAATACTTAGAGTCAGAGTCAATAATACACACCTGTAGACTAGTCAGGAAACAATTTCATATGGCCAAAGTTACAGAGCCTCAGTGAATAATAAATACCTAAGAAATACTCTGGACCCTGTTACATGTGGCATTTGTTCAGACGTTCATTGAGTAAAGAACACCTGTATTGTAGTCAGAATTCTATTTCATGTAGCCACATACTCAGAGCCTAACTGAATAACAGACACCTTGGGTAAGTCATGATTCTGTTTCATATACCCACTCATTTACACCCGAATGTAAAAACTCACGCCTGAGTAGTATATAGGAGTCTCTGTTATGTGGTCCCACATTCAGAGCCTCGCAGAGTAATACAGATGTAAGGAAATGTCAGCAGTGTACTTGACATGGCCACGTATTCAGTTGCTCAGTGAAAAATCACATATATCTGGAAAATACACATGATTCTATTATATATAGCCACTTATTAAGAGACTCACTGAATAATGCACACCTGGAGAATTGTCTGGAGACTATTTGATATCACCGTTCACCCTGAGACGCAGTGGAAAATGCAGAGCTGAGAAATAGTCAAGACGACAGAGTCAGGAGTCTATTTTGTATGGTCACTCATTCAGAAACTGACTGAAGAATACACACCTTTGAAATAGTCAGAGTCCAGGTCATATGGCCACTCAATTACAGCATTACCGAATAATGCACAATGGGGCAATAGTAAGGAATCTGTTTAATACGGCCTCTCATTCAGAGCTTCAGTGCGTCATAAATAGCTGTGGAGAAGGGAGGACCCTATTGATGGTAGACCCAAATAAAGCAGCTCGGTGAATTATACACACTTGTGTGAGAGTCAGGAGACTATTTGATATGGACACTCATACAGAACCTCTTCGAATATTGCATATGTGTGGAATAATCACTAGTCTATTTGATATGGTGGTTCGTTTGGAGAGTCAAAAAATAATGCGCACCTGTGGAGTAAAGTGCGGTCTATTTCATAAGGCCACTCTTTCAGTGTTTCAGTGAAAAACATGTATATCTGATAAGTCAGGAATCTCTTTCTCATGGCCACTCGTTCTGGGACTCTGTGAATAATACTCCCCTCAGAAACAGTCAAGGGTCTACTTCAAATGTCTACACATTCAGAGTGTCTGTAAGTAATGAGCATCTGGGAAATAAACCTGAGTCTCTATTTATGCCCACTTAGTCAGACTCTCATTCAATAATACACACCTGGGGAAGAGTTAAGTGTCTACTTCATGTAGCCACTCATTTCAGTCCTCAGTGAGTAATCCATACCAGGGTAATAGTCGAGCATTTTCTATATTGCCTCCCTGAATGATAGAAACCTGAGGATTTCTCAGGATTCTATTTCATACTACCACTCATTTAGAACCTTATTGAATAATTCACAATGGAGCAATAGTCAGGTGTCTATTTTCTATGGCCTCTCATTCAAAGTTTCAGTGAATCATGATCTTATATGGAGTGATAAGGACACTGTTTAAGAAAGCCATGCATTAAGTGCCATCCTGAATGACACACACCTGGGTGGTAGTCAAAAGTCTATTTCATATGAACTGTAATTCTGTGTTACACTGAGTAATACACACCTCAGGGAGTTTCAGGAGTCTATTTGGTATAAATATTCTTATCCAACCAGTTGGAATAATGCACACATGGAGAATAATGAGTTGTCCATGTCATAGTGCTACTCATTTAGAGAAACAGTGAATAATGCACATTTGGAGTCATTAAAATACTGTTTCATATGGCCTCTCTATCACAGCCACACTGAATATTACACACTTGTGATATAGTCTGGAGTCTATACTTTATGGCCCCTCATTCAGAGAATCACTAAATAGTTCACAACGGTGGAATAGTCAGAAGTCTGTTTCCTATGGCTACCCATTGAGAGCCTCACTAAATGTACACACCTGAATAAGTAGTCAAAATTTACTTGTATCTCCTCATTCAGAGTCTCACTAAACAATGCACACCTGTGGAATAGTCAGGAGACCTTTTCATGTGGCCTCTCATTCAATGTGTCATTGAAAAATGTGGTTTAGTCAGGAGACTCTTTCATGTAGACACATATTCAGAGCCTCAGTGCATAAGACAGACCCTTAATATAGTAAGAAGTATAATTTGTATGGCCACATCTTCTAAGGCTCACTGAATAATACACACCTGGAGAATAATTTGGAGTCTATTTCCGATGGACACTCATTCAGAGCCTCGGTAAATAATGCAGAACTGTGAAGCATCCAGGAGTCTATTTCATTTGCACATTCATAGCCTCAGTGGATAATATGCATGTGTGGATTAGTCAGGATTACATATTATATGGCCACTGACTCGTTACCTTAATGAAAAATGCACAAATGAAAAGTACTCAGCAGTCTATTTTATATAGCCATTCATTCAGAGATTCACTGGATAATAAAAATATTTGAGACAGACAGCCTCTTGTTTCAAATGGTCATAGAAAAAGAACCGGGGGGACTGGCAAGATGGCGTCGAGGAAGCGAATCAGGGTTGCAGCTCTCAGTGAAGGCGCAGAGGGTGATTCCAAGTCGCATTCTCGGATGGACCTTTTTCACCCACAGAGCATTGGAAGTTCCAGGTGTGGGAGAGACACAGGACGCTAGTACAGCCGGCTAGCACAGCCGGCTCGCTTGGCTGCTTTGGCCGGCACCACAGCAGGACCCAGCATGAAACTCACTGGTCTGGGTGCCCTGTTAAACCAGCAATCTGAGATTTCAAAGGGCAGATTGGCATGTCCATCTGATTGGGACTTGGACAATGAGCCAGACTAGGAGTTTCCTGGGAAGCGTGATCTGAGCCAGTGCAGTGGGCAGTGGCTCGGGAGATCGCAAGGATCCCAGTGCCCTATCGGCAGGCTACTGGGGCACCAGTGAGAGAGTCGACATTTCAGCTTGCGAAGAGGAAGAGAGACAGAGAGAGGACGGACTCTGAGGCAGGGAGCTCGGTGATCAGGCTCAGCAGGTCCTACCCTCATGGGGACAAGCAGGGTGGTGACTGGAGGCACTTGGGGCTGAGAGTTTTGCTACCAGCATCTAGGATGGTGCAGCCCAGTGAGGGAGGGGCATCCGGCATTACTGATGCAATCCTCCCCTACTGAAGTACCGCCCAGGGCTGATGCAGCCTGCCATTGCCAAGGCAACCTGCCATAAAAGAGAGACTCCGCCAGGAGGGGGTAGCGCTCCACAGCAGAAAGGATCCCAGCAGCAACAGGGCGGACCAGTGCTAGCAGGTCAGAGCCCAGGCAGGCAAATAGTGAATAGACTGCCACCTAGTGGGGCAGGACAGTGCAACAGATACTCATAAAGAAAGCCCTGGAGGAGGCAAGATGGCGTCGTAGAGGCAACTCAGGATTGCAGCTCTTGGTGAAGGTGCAGAGGGTGAGTCCTAGCCACATTCTCAGATGGACCTTAAATGCCCACAGAGTGTTGAATGTCCCAGGTGTGGGAGTGACACTGGACCCTAGTGCAGCCGGCTAACGCAGCTGGCTCACGCTGCCTCTTCGGCCGATGCTGCAGTGGGACCCGGCATGGAACTCACTGGTCTGGGTGCCCTGTTAAACCGGCAATCTGAGATTTGGAAGGGCAGATTGGCATGTCCATCTGATTGAACGGGACTTGGACACTGAGCCAAACCAGGAGATTCCTGGGAAGCGTGATCTGAGCCGGGGTAGTGGGCAGCGGCATGAGAGATCGCACAGATCCCAGTGCCCTATCGGCAGGCTACTGGGGCACCAGTGAGAGAGTCGACCGTTCAGCTTGGGGAGAGGAAGAGAGAGAGAGAGGACGGACTCTGAGGTAGGGAGCTGGGTGATCAGTCTCGGCGGGTCCCAGGCTCATGGGGACAAGCAGGGCGGCGACTGGAGGCACTTGGGGCTGAGAGTTATGCTGCCAGCATCTAGGATGGTGTAGCCTGGTGAGGGAGGGGCGTCCACCATCTCTGATGCAGTGCACCCCCACTGAAGTACCACCCAGGACTGACGCAGCCTGCCGTTGCCAAGGCAACCTGCCATTACAGAGAGACTCTGCCAGGCAGCAACAGGGTGGACCCGCGCTAGAAGGTCAGAGCCTCGGCAGGCAAATAGTGAATAGACTGCCGCCTAGTGGAGTAAGACAGTGCAACAGATATTCATAAAGAAAGCCCAAACTCCTTGAGACCGAGCATCTAAGGGTGAAAAAAAAAGAGTGGTGTTTTATGAGTTCTATTGCAGCAGACATAAACAACCTCCCAACAACACTGAATAAACAACGGAGCTCACAGCTCAGCACTGGAGCTCCTATATAGCACAGACTGTCTCCTCAAGCAGCACCCTGACCCCTGTATATCCAAGGAGTCACCCCAGAAAAGGACTAATCAGACTGACATTTGGCTGGCATCATTCTGGAACAAGGGCAGCAGAAAAAAGAAACTGGTGTCATCCCTCACGGTTCCGCAGCTGCTGCAGGTATACCCCAGACAAACAGGGCCTGGAGTGGACCTCAGCACTCATACAGCAGAGGGGATAGACCATTAGAGGAAAAACTAATTAACAGAAATACTTCATCGTCAACAATCTCAGTGTCAACACAGAGATCCAATGGAAAAATCAGAAAATACAAAGACGACAGGCGGATAAATCCATAAAGATGGGAAGAAACCAGCGCAAAAAGGAGGAAAACACCCGAAACCAAAACATCTCACCTCCTAAAAAGGACCAAAACTCCTCACCAGCAAGGGAACAAAGATGGATGGAGAATGAATGTGACGAAATGACAGAATCAGACTTCAGAAAGTGGAAAATGAGAAACTTCAGTGAGCTAAAGGAACATGTTCTAAACCAGTGCAAAGAAACTAAGAACCTTGAAAAAAGATTTGAAAAAAGATTCGAGGAATTGATAAAAAGAATGGACAATTTAGAGAGGAATATGAATGAATTGAAGGAGCTGAAAAACACAACACGAGAACTTCGCGAAGCATGCACAAGTTTCAACAGCCGAATTGACAAAGATGAAGAAAGAATATCAGAAGTTGAAGATCAACTCAATGAAATAAAACGAGAAACCAAGATAAAGAAAAAAGCACAAAAAGGAATGAACAAAATCTCCAGGAAATGTGGGACTATGTTAAGAGACCCAACCTACGTTTGATAGGTGTACCAGAATGTGATGAAAAGAATGAACCCAAGCTGGAAAACACTCTTCGGGATATTATCCAGGAAAATTTCCCCGACCTAGCAAAACAGGTCAATACTCAACTCCAGGAAATACAGAGAACACCACAAATATACTCTGCAAGAAGAGGAACCCCAAGGCACATAATCGTCAGATTCACCAGGGTTGAAATGAAGGAGAAAATACTAAGGGCAGCCAGAGAGAGAGGTCGGGTCACCCACAAAGGGAAGCCCATCAGACTCACAGCAGATCTCTCGGCAGAGACTCTACAAGCCAGAAGAGAGTGGGGGCCAATATTCAACATCCTTAAAGAAAAGAACTTTCAACCAAGAATTTCATATCCAGCCAAACTGAGCTTCATAAGTGAAGGAAAAATAAAATCCTTCACGCACAAGCAAGTACTAGGAGATTTTGTCACCACTAGGCCTGCTTTACAAGAGCTCCTGAAAGTGGCACTACACATAGAAAGAAACAACCAGTTCCAGCCATCCTAAAAGCATACCAAATGCTAAAGGCCATCAACAAAATGAAGAATGTACATGAACCAATGGGCAAAACAGCCAGCTAGCATCAAAATGGCAGTATCAAATTCACAAATAACAATATTAACCCTGAATGTAAATGGGCTAAATGCAGCAATCAAAAGACACAGACTGGCAAATTGGATAAAAAACCAAAACCCATCGGTGTACTGTATCCAGGAAACCCACCTCATATACAAAGATACACAAAGGCTCAAAATAAAAGGATGGACAAAGATTTACCAAGCAAATAGACAGCAAAAAGAAGCAGGAGTTGCAATTCTCATCTCTGATAAAATAGACTTTAAAGCAACAAAGATCAAAAAGGCCAAAGGTCATTACATAATGGTAAAAGGATCAATACAATAAGAAGAGATAACGATTCTACATATATATGGAACCAATGTAGGAGCACCCAGATATACAAGGCAAGTTCTTAATGATTTACAAAGAGACTTAGACTCCCACACAATAATAGCGGGAGATTTTAACACTCCACTATCAATAGCAGACAGATCAACCAGACAGAAAATTAACAAGGATATCCAGGACTTGAACTCAGAACTGGAACAAGCAAACCTGATAGACATTTACAGAACTCCCCACCACAAATCCACAGAATATACATTCTTCTCAGCACCACATCACACATACTCCAAAATTGACCACATAATTGGAAGTAAAGCACTACTCAGCAAATGCAAAACAACTGAAATCATAACAAACAATCTCTCAGACCATAGTGCAATCAAGTTGGAACTCAGAATTCAGAAAATAACTCAGAACCGCACAGCTTCATGGAAACTGAACAACTGGCTCTTGAATGTTGATTGGATAAACAATGAAATGAAGGCAGAAATAAAGAAGTTCTTTGAAACCAACGAAACTGAAGAGACAACGTGCCAGAATCTCTGGGACACATTTAAAGCAGTCTGTAGAGGAAAATATATAGCAATAAGTGCCCACATGAGAAGAGTGGAGAGATCCAAAATTAACACCCTATCATCAAAATTAAAAGAGCTGGAGGAGCAAGATCAAAAAAGCGCAAAACCTAGCCAAAGACAAGAAATAACTAAGATCAGAGCAGAATTGAAGGAGATAGAGACAAGAAAAACCCTTCAAAAAATCAATAAATCTAAGAGCTGGTTATTCGAAAAGATCAACAAAATAGACAGACCACTAGCCAGACTGATAAAAAAGAAAAGAGAGAACAACCAAATAGTTGCAATAAAAAACGATAAAGGAGAAATCACCACAGATTCCACAGAAATTCAAACCATCATCAGAGAATACTACAAAAAACTCTATGCACATAAACTAGTAAATCCAGAAGAAATGGATAAATTCCTGGAGGCCTGTTTCCTCCAAGCCTAACCCAGGAGTAAGCCGAAACTATGAATAGACCAATAACAAGGTCTGAAGTTGAGGCAGCAATTAAGAGCCTACCACACAAAAAAAAGCCCAGGTACAGATGGGTTCACAGCTGAATTCTACCAGACACACAAAGAGGATCTGGTACCATTCCTTCTGAAACTATTCCAAATAATCCAAAAAGAGGGAACCCTTCCCAAATCATTTTATGAGACCAACATCATAATGATACCAAAACCTGGCAGAGACTCAACAAGAAAAGAAAACTTCAGGCCAATATCCATGATGAACATAGATGCAAAAATCTTCAATAAAATACTGGCAAACCGACTGCAACAGCACATTAAAAAACTTATCCATCATGATCAAGTAGGATTCATCCCGGGGATGCAAGGCTGGTTCAACATACGAACGTCTATAAATGTAATTCATCACATAAACAGAAGCAAAAACAAAAACCACATGATTATCTCAATTGACGCAGAGAAGGCATTTGACAAAATTCAACAGCCCTTTATGCTAAAAACCCTCAATAAACTTGGTATTGATGGAACATATCTCAAAGTAATAAAAGCTATTTACGACAAACCAACAGACAATATCATACTGAATGGGCAAAAACTGTAAGCATTCCCTTTGAAATCCGGCACTAGACAAGGATGCCCTCTCTCACCACTTCTATTCAACATAGTACTGGAAGTTCTAGCCAGAGCAATCAGGTAAGAAAAAGAAATAAAGGGTATGCAAATAGGAAAGGTGGAAGCCAAATTGTCTCTATTTGCAGACGACATGATAGTATACCTACAAGACCCAATCACCTCAGCCCAAAAGCTCCTGAAACTGATAAGCAACTTCAGCAAAGTCTCAGGATATAAAATCAATGTTCAAAAATCACAAGCATTCCTATACACCAATAACAGACTTAAAGAGAACCAATTCAAGAATGAACTGCCATTCATAATTGCTACAAAGAAAATAAAATACCTAGGAATACAACTCACTAGGAATGTAAGGGACCTCTTTAAGGAAAACTACAAAGAACTGCTCAACGAAATAAGAGAGGACACAAACAGATGGGGAAACATTCCACGCTCATGGTTAGGAAGAATCAATATCGTAAAAATGGCTATACTGCCCAAAGTAATTTACACAATAATGCTATCGCCATCAAACTACCATTGAATTTCTTCACAGAACTGGAAAAAACCACAATGAATTTCATATGGAACCAAAAAAGAGCCCGCATAGCCAAGTCAATTCTAAGCAAAAAGAACACAGTGGGAGGCATCACGCTACCAGACTTCAAACTATACTACAAGGCTACAGTAATCAAAACAGCATGGTACTGGTACCAAAACAGAGATATAGACCAATGGAAGAGAACAGAAACATCGGAGGTAACACAACCTATGTACGGCCATATTATTTTTGATAAACCAGACAAAAACCGATAATGGGGAATGGATTCCCTATTTAATAAATGGTGTTGGGAAAACTGGCTAGCCATGTGCAGAAAGCGGAAACTGGACCCCTTCCTGACACCTTACACTAAAATTAACTCCAGATGGATTAAAGACTTAAACGTAAGACCTGACACCATAAGAAGACTATAAGAAAATCTGGGCAAAACCATTCAGGACATAGGAGTAGGAAAGGACTTCATGAATAAAACACCAAAAGCATTGGCAACAAAAGCCAAAATAGACAAATGGGACCTAATCAAACTCCACAACTTCTGCACTGCAAAAGAGACAGTCACTAGAGTGAATCGGCAACCATCAGAATGGGAAACAATCTTTGCAGTTTATACATCTGACAAAGGGCTGATATCCAGAATTTACAAAGAACTCAAACAGATTTACAGAAAAAAAAAACCAAACAAGCCCATTCAAAAATGCGCAAAGTATATGAACAGACACTTTACAAAAGAAGACATACATTAGGCCAACAAACATATGAAAAAATGCTCATCATCACTGGTCATTAGAGAGATGCAAATCAAAACCACATTGAGATACCATATCACGCCAGTTAGAATGGCGATCATTAAAAAAATCTGAAGACAGCAGATGCTGGAGAGGATGTGGAGAAATAGGAACACTCTTACACTGTTGGTGGGAGTGTAAATTAGTTCAACCATTGTGGAAGACAGTGTGGCGATTCCTCAGGGACCTCGAAATAGAAATTTCATTTGACCCAGCAATCCCATTACTGGGTATATATCCAAAGGACTATAAATCGTTCTACTATAAGGACACATGCACACGAATGTTCAGGGTAGCACTGTTTACATTAGCAAAGACCTGGAACCAACGCAATTCCCATCGATGATAGACTGGACTGGGAAAATGTGGCACATATACACCATGGAATATTATGCAGCAATCAAAAATGATTAGTTTGTGTCCTGTGTAAGGACATGGATGAATCTGGAGAACATTATTCTCAGCAAACTGACACAAGAACAGAAAAAGAAATACCGCATATACTCACTCATAGGCGGGTGAGAAAAATGAGAACACATGGACACAGGGAGGATGTCTACTAAACACTGGGGACAATTGGGGGAATGGGGGAGGGACATCGGGGGGCTGGGGAGGAATAGCCTGGGGATAAGTGACAAGTGTGGGTGAAGGGGAGTAAGGCAGCAAAACACACTGCCATGTGTGTACCTAAGCAACTAACTTACATGTTCTGCACATGTACCCCAAAACCTATAACGCAATAAAAATTTAAAAATTTAAAAAAAAAAGAAGAAGCAATAAACACGAATTCGGAATAAAAAGAAATAAAGCACACCTGTGGAATATTCAGGAGACTTTTTCATGTGGTCTCTCATTCAATGTGTCATTGAGAAATGTGATGTATTCGGGAGACTCTTTCATGTAGACACATATTCAGAGCCTCAGTGTATAAGACAGACCCTTGATATAGTAAGAAATCTAATTAGTATGACCACATCTTCTGAGGCTCACTGAATAATACGCACCTGGAGAATAATTTGGAGTCTATTTTCGATATGCATTCATTCAGAGCCTCGGTAAATAATGCAGACCTGTGGAGCAGCAAGGAGTCTATTTCACTTGAAAACACATTCATAACCTCAGTGGATAATATGCACGTGTGGATTAGTCAGGATTATATTTTATATGGCCACTTACTTGTAACCTCAATAAATACTGCACAAATGTAAAGTACTCAGCAGTCTATTTCATATAGTCACTCAAACGGAGATTCATTGAATAATAAAATTATTTGAGATAGACTGCCTCCTGTTTCATATGGTCATACAATAGAGCCTCACTGAGTGACACACACCTGGGGAAGTGTTAGGAATGTACTTTACATAGCCTCTCATTTACAGCCTAAGGGAATAATGCACATTTGTGGAATAGACACTAGTCTATTTTATATGGCCACAAAATCAAAGCCTGAGTCACTAATACACAACTTTGGAAAAGTCACTAGTCTATTCCATATGCCCAAATATTTAGAGTCAGAGTCAATAATACACGCCTGTAGACTATTCAGGAAAACATTTCATGTGCACAAAGTTTCAGAGCCTCAGTGAATAATAGATACCTGAGGAATACTCTGGATGCTCTTACTTGTGGCATTTCTTCAGAAGTTCATTGAGTAAATAACTGCTGTATTGTAGTCAGAATTTTATTTCATATCGCCACCAACTCAGAGCCTAACTGAATAACAGACAGCTTGGGAAAGGCAGGATTCTATTTTGTATAGCCACTCATTTACAGCCGAATGTAAAACTCACGCCTGAGTAGTATATAGGAGTCTCTATTTTATGGTCACTCATTCAGAGCCTCACAGAATAATGCAGACGTATGGAAATGTCAGGAGTGTACTTGACATGGCCATTTATTCAGTTCCTCAGTGAAGAATCATATATATCTGGAAAATACTCAGGATTCTATTATATATAGCCACTTATTAAGAGACTCACTGAATAATGCACACCTGGAGAATTGTCTGGAGACTATTTGATATGACCGTTCACCCAGCGACTCAGTGGAAAACGGAGAGCTGAGAAATAGTCAAGAGGACAGAGTCAGGAGTCTATTTTATGTGGTCACTCTTTCAGAAACTGACTGAAGAATACACACCTTGGAAATAGTCAGAGTCCAGGTCATATGGCCACTCAATCACAGCATTACCGAATAATGCACAATGGGGCAATAGTAAGGAGTCTATTTCATATGGCCTCTCATTCAGAGCTTCAGTGAGAAATAAACAGCTGTGGAGGAGTGAGGACCCTATTGATGGTAGCCTCAAATAAAGCAGCTCCGTGAATGATACACACATCTGTGAGAGTCAGGAGACTATTTCATATGGACACTCATACAGAACCTCTTCGAATATTGCACATGTGGGGAATAATCACTAGTCTATTTCATATGGTGGTTTGTTTGGACGGTCAAAAAATAAGGCGCCCCTGTTGAGTAAAATTCGGTCTATTTTAAAAGGCCACTCTTTCAGTGTATTAGTGAATAACTTGTATATCTGATAAGTAAGGAATCTCTTTCACATGGCCACTCGTTCTGGGCCTCTGTGAATAATACTCCCCTCAGAATCAGTCAAGGGTCTACTTCAAATGCCTACACATTCAGAGTCTCTGTAAATAATGAACACCTGGGCAATACACCTGAGTCTCTTTGTTATGCCCACTTAGTTAAAGTCTCATTCAATAATACACACCTGGTGAAGAGTTAAGAGTCTACTTCATGTAACCTCTCATTTAGATCCTCAGTGAATAATCCACACCAGGATTATAGTTTAGCATTTTTTATATGGCCACTCATTCTGTGCCTCCCTGAATGATACACACCTCGGGAATTCTCAGGATTCTATTTCATACTACCACGTATTTAGAACCTTATTGAATAATTCACAATGGAGCAATAGTCAGGTGTCTATTTTGTATGGCTACTCATTCAGAGTTTCAGTGAATAATGAACTTCTATGGAGTAATCAGGACACTGTTTAAGATAGCCATAAATTAAGTGCCTTCCTGAATGACACAAACCTGTGTGGTAGTCAGGAGTCTATTTCATATGAACTCTAATTCTGTGAAATGCTGTGTAATACACACCTGTGGGAGTTTCAGGAGTCTATTTGGTATGGACGCTCATACCGAACCTGTTGGAATAATGTATACATGGAGAATAATGATGTGTCTATGTCATACGGCTACTCATTCAAATAAACAGTGAATAATTACACATGTGAAGTCATTAAAATTCTTCTTCATATTGTCCCTCTTTTACAGCATCACTGAATATTACACACTTGTGATATAGTCTGGAGTCTATATTTTATGGCCACTCATTCAGAGAATCAGTGAATAATTCACACCTGCGGAATAGACAGAAGTCTCTTTCCTATGGCTACCCGTTGAGAGCTTCACTAAATGTACACACATGGATAAATAGTCAGGATTTACTTGTATGTCCGCATTCAGAGTCTCAACTAAATAATGCACACCTGTGGAATAGTCGGGAGACTCTTTCATGTGGCCTCTCATTAAATATGTCATTGAAAAATGTGGTGCAGTCAGGAGAATCTCTCATGTATTCACATATTGAGAGCCTCAGTGCATAAGATAGATCCTTGATATAGTAAGAAATCTAATTAGTGCGGCCCCATTTTCTGAGGCTCACTGAATAATACACACCTGAAAAATAATTTGGAGTCTATTTTTGATGGACATTCATTCAGAGGCTCGGTAAATAATGTAGACCTGTGGAGTAGCCAGCTGTCTATTTCATTAAAACACACATTCATAGCCTCAGTGGATACCATGCACGTGTGCATTAGTCAGTATTCCATTTTAATATAGCCACTGACTCGTAACCTCAATGAATAATGCACAAATGTAAAGAACTCAGCAGTCTATTTCATATAGCCATTCATTCAGAGATTCACTGAATAATAAAAATATTTGAGAAAAACAGCCTCCTGTTTCATGTGGTCATATAAAAAGAGCATCACTGAGTGACACACACCTGGGGAAGTGTTAGGAGTGTACTTTACATAGCCTCTCATTTACAGCCTAAGGGAATAAAGCATACGTGTGGAACAGACACTAGTCTATTTAATATGTCCACAAAATCAAAGCCTGAGTCAGTAATACACAACTTTGGAATAGTCACTAGTCTATTCCATATGCTCAAATATTTAGAGTCAGTGTCAATAATACACACCTGTAGACTAGTCAGGAAACCATTTCATATGGCCAAAGTTTCAGAGCCTCAGTGAATAATAAATACCTGAGGAATACTCTGGACGCTATTACATGTGGCATTTCTTCAGAGGTTCATTGAGTAAAGAACTGCTGTATTGTATTCAGAATTCTATTTCATATAGCCACATACTCAGACCCTAACTGAATAACAGACACCTTGGGAAAGTCAGGATACTATTTGGTATAGCCACTCATTTAGAGCCGAATGTAGTAACTCACGCCTGAATAGTACATAGGAGCTTCTATTTTTTGCACTCATTCAGAGCCTCACAGAATAATACAGATGTATGGAAATGTCAGGAGTGTATTTGACATGGCCAATTATTCTGTTCCTCAATGAAGAATCATATATATCTGGAAAATACTCGGGATTTTATTATATATAGCCGCTTATTAAGAGACTCACTGAATAATGCACACCTGGAGAATTGTCTAAAGACTATTTGAAATGACCGTTCACCCATCGACTCAGTGGAAAATGCAGAGCTGGGAAATAGTCAAGGGGACAGAGTCAGGAGTCTATTTTATGTTGTCACTCGTTCAGAAACTGACTGAAGAATACACACCATGGGAATAGTCAGAGTCCAGGTCATATTGCCACTCAATCACAGCATTACCGAATAATGCACAATGGGGCAATAGTAAGGGGTCTATTTCATATGGCCTATCATGTGGAGCTTCAGTGCCTAATAAACAGCGGTGGAGGGGGGAGGACCCTATTGACGGTAGCCCCAATTAAAGCAGCTCCGTGTAAGATACACACATGTGTGAGAGTCAGGAGACTATTTGATATGGACACTCATACAAAACCTCTTCGAATATTGCACATGTGGGAAATAATCGCTTGTTTATTTCATATGGTGGTTCGTTTGGAGAGTCAAAAATAATGTGCACCTGTGGAGTAAAATGCTGTCTATTTCATAAGGCTACTCTTTCAGTGTTTTAGTGAATAACATGTATATCTGATAATTCAGGAATCTCTTTCACATGGCCACTCGTTCTGGGCCTCTGTGAATAATAATCCCCTTAGAAACAGTCAAGGGTCTACTTCAAATGCCTACAAATTCAGAGTCTCTGTAAGTATTGAACACCTCAGAAATACAACGGAGTCTTTTTTTATGCCCACTTAATCAAAGTCTCATTCAATAATACACACCTGGGGAAGAGTTAAAAGTCTACTTCATGAAGCCACTCATTTCGATCCTCAGTGAATGATCCACACCAGGGAAATAGTCGAGCATTTTTTATATGGCCACTCATCCTGTGCCTCCCTGAATGATTCACACCTGGGGAATTTTCTGTATTCTATTTCATAGTACCATTCATTTAGAACCTTATTGAGTAATTCACAATGGAGCAATAGTCAGGTGTTTATTTTGTATGGCCTCTCATTCAGAGTTTCGTGAACAATGAACTTCTATGGAGTAATCAGGACTCTGTTTAAGATAGCCATGAATTAAGTGCCTTCCCAAATGACAAAAACCTGGGTGGTAATCAGGATTCTATTTGATATGAACTCTAATTCTGTGTAAGGCTGAGTAATACCCACCTGGGGAAGTTTCAGGAGTCTATTTGGTATGGACACTCATACCGAACCTGTTGGAATAATGCACACATGGAAAATAATGTGGTGTCTATATCATACGGCTACTCATTCAGAAAAACATTGAATAACGCATATGTGGAGTCATTAGAATTCTGTTTCATATGGCCCCTCTTTCACAGCCTCACTGAATATTACACACTTGTGATATAGTCTGGAGTCTATATTTTATGGCCACTCATTCAGAGAATCACTAAATAATTCACACCTGCGGAATAGTCAGATGTCACTTTCCTATGGGTACCCATAGAGAGCCTCAGTAAATGTACACACATGGATAAATAGTCAGAATTTACTTGTATCTCCTCATTAAGAGTCTCACTAAATAATGGACACCTGTGGAATAATCAGGAGACTTTTTCATGTTGCCTCTCATTCAATGTGTCATTGAACAATGTGGTGTAGTCAGGAGACTCTTTCATGTAGACACATATTCAGAACGTCAGTGCATAAGACACACCCTTGATATAATAAGAAATCTAATTAGCATGGCCACATCTTCTGAGGCTCACTGAATAATACACACCTGGAAAATAATTTGGAGTCTATTTTTGATGGACATTCATTCAGAGCCTCGGTAAATAATGCAGACCTGTGTAGTAGCCAGGAGTCTATTTTATTTAGAAACACAATCATAGTCTCAGTGGATAATATGCACGTTTGGATTAGTCAGGATTACATTTTATATGTCCACTGACTCGTAACCTCAATGAATAATTCACAAATGTAAAGTACTCAGCAGTCTATTTCATATAGCCACTCATACAGAGATTCACTGAATAATAAAATTATTTGAGATGGACCGCCTCCTGTTTCATATGGTCGTATTTTGTATGAGAGCCTCACTGAGTTACACACACCTGCGGAAGTGTTAGGAGTGTACATTACATAGCCTCTAATTTGCTGCCTAAGGGAATAATGCACACGTGTGGCATAGAAACTAGTTTCTTTTATATGGCCACAAAGTCAAAGCCTGAGTAAGTAATACACAACTTTGGAATAGTCTCTAGTCTATTCCATATGCCCAAATATTTAGAGTCAGTGTCAATAATACACACCTGTAGACTTGTCAGGCAACTGTTTAATATGGCCAAGGTTTCAGAGCGTCAGTGAATAATAAATACCTGAGGAACATTCTGGACGCTATTACATCTGGAATTTTTTCAGAGGTTCATTGAGTAAAGAACACGTGTATTGCAGTCAGAATTCTATTTCATATAGCCACATACTGAGACCCTAACTGAATAACAGACACCTTGGGAAAGTCAGGATTCTATTTCGTATAGCCACTCATTTACCGCCAAATGTAATAACTCACTCCTGAGTAGTATATAGGAGTCTCTATTTTATGGCCACTCATTCAGAGCCTCACAGAATAATACAGACGTATGGAAATGTCAGGAGTGTACTTGACATGGCCACTTTTTCAGTTCCTCAGTTAAGAATCATATATATCTGGAAAATACTCAGGATTCTATTATATATAGACACTTATTAAGAGACACACTGGGGCAAGATGGCGTCATAGAAGGAACTCAGGATTGCAGCTTTCAGTGAAGGCACAGAGGGTGAGTCCTAGCCGCATTCTCGGTTGGACCTTTTTTGCCCACAGAGCGTTGAAAGTCCCAGGTGTGGGAGAGACACGAGATGCTTTGCTGGCTAATGCAGCCGGCTCGCGCGGCCACTTCGGCCGGAACTGCAGCAGGACCCCACACGGAACTCACTGGTCTGGGTGCCCTGTTAAACAGGCAATCTGAGATTTGGAAGGGCAGATTGGCATGTCCATCTGTTTGAATGGGACTTGGACAGTGAGCCAGACCAGGAGTTTCCTGGGAAGTGCGATCTGAGCCAGTGTAGTGGGCAGTGGCACGGGAGATTGCACGGATCCCAGTGCCCTATCGGCAGGCTACTGGGGCACCAGTGAGAGAGTCGACCTTTCAGCTTGTGGAGAGGGAGTGAGAGAGAGAGAGGACGGACTCTGAGGCAGGGAGCTGGGTGATCGAGCTCAGCAGTCCCACCCTCCGGGGAACAAGCAGAGCAGCAACTAAAGACGCTTGGGGCTGAGAGTTCTGCTGCCGGCATCTAGGACGGTGCAGCCCGGTGAGGGAGGGGCGTCCACCATTGCTGACGCAATCCGCCCCTACTGAAGTACCACCCAGGGCTGACGCAGCCTGCCGTTGCTGAGGCAACCTGCCATAACAGAGAGACTCCGCCAGGAGTGCTCCACAGCAGAAGGAAGCCCAGCAGCAACAGGGCGGACCCGCGCTAGCAGGTCAGAGCCCCGGGAGGCAAATAGTGAATAGACTGCCACCTAGTGGGGCAGGACAGTGCAACAGATACTCATAAAGAAAGCCCCAACTCCCTGAGACAAAACATCTAAGGGGGAAAAAAAAGGGTGGTGTTTTATGAGTTCTATTGCAGCAGACATAGACAACCTCCCAACAACCCTGAATGAACAACGGAGCTCACAGCTCAGCACTGGAGCCACTATAAAGCACAGACTGTCTCCTTAAGCAGCTCCCTGACCCCGGTACATCCAAAGAGTCACCCGAAAAAGGACTAATAAGACTGACATTTGGTGGGCATCATTCTGGAACAAAGACAGCAGAAGAAGAAACTGGTATCATCCCTCATTGTTCCACAGCTGCTACAGATATACTCCAGACAAGCAGGGCCTGGAGTGGACCTCAGCACTCATACAGCAGAGGGGCGAGACCATTAGAAGGAAAACTAAGTAACAGAAATACTTCATCATCAACAATCTCAGCATCCACAAAAACACCCAATTGAAAAATCAGCAATGACTAAGACGACAGGCGGATAAATCCATAAAGATAGGAAGAAACCAGCGCAAAAAGGAGGAAAACACCTGAAACCAAAACCCCTCACCTCCTACAAAGGACCAAAACTCCTCACCAGCAAGGGAAACAAGCTGGATGGAGAATGAGTGTGATGAAATGACGGAATCAGACTTCAGAAAGTGGATAATGAGAACCTTCAGGGAACTAAAAGAACATGTTCTAAATCAGTGCAAAGAAACTAAGAATCTTGAAAAAAGATTTGAAAAAAGATTCGAGGAGTTGATAACAAGAATTGACAACTTAGAGAGGAATATGAATGAATTGAAGGAGCTGAAAAACACAACACCAGAACTTGGTGAAGCATGCACAAGTTTCAACAGCCGAATTGACCAAGCAGAAGAAAGAATATCAGAAGTTGAAGATCAACTCAATGAAATAAAACGTGAAACCAAGATTAAAGAAAAAAGCACAAAAAGAAATGAACAAAATCTCCAAGAAATGTGGGACTATGTGAAGAGACCCAACCTACGTTTGATAGGTGTACCAGAATGTGATGAAGAGAATGAATCTAAGCTGGAAAACAGAAGCATCGGAGGCAACACAACATATCTATGGCCATATTATCTTTGATAAACCAGACAAAAACAAGCAATGGGGAAAGGATTCCCTATTTAATAAATGGTGTTGGGAAAACTGACTAGCCATGTGCAGAAAGCAGAAACTGGACCCCTTCCTGACACCTTACACTAAAATTAACTCCAGATGGATTAAAGACTGAAACATAAGACCTGACACCATAAAAACCCTAGAAGAAAATCTAGGGAAAACCATTCAGGACATAGGAGTAGGCAAGGACTTCATGAATAAAACACCAAAAGCATTGGCAACAAAAGCCAAAATTAGACAAATGGGACCTAATCAAACTCCACAGCTTCTTCTCGGCAAAAGAAACTGTCACTAGAGTGAATCGGCAACCATCAGAATGGGATAAAATCTTTGCAGTTTACACATCAGACAAAGGGCTGATATCCAGAATTTACAAAGAACTCAAACAGATTTACCGAAAAAAAACAAGCAAGCCGATTCAAAAATGGGCAAAGGATATGAACAGACACTTTACAAAAGAAGACATACATGAGGCCAACAAACATATGAAAAAATGCTCATCATCACTGTTCATTAGAGAGATGCAAATCAGAACCACATTGAGATACCATCTCACGCCAGTTAGAATGGCAATCATTAAAAAATCTGGAGACAGCAGATGCTGGAGAGAATGTGGAGAAATAGGAACACTCTTACACTGTTGGTGGGAGTGTAAATTAGTTCAACCATTGTGGAAGACAGTGTGGCGATTCCTCAGGGTTCTAGAAATAGAAATTCCATTTGACCCAGCAATCCCATTACTGGGTATATATCCAAAGGACTGTAAATTTTTCTACTATAAGGACACATGCACACGAATGTTCATTGCAGCACTGTTTACAATAGCAAAGAACTGGAACCAACCCAAATGCCCAACGATGATAGACTGGACTGGGAAAATGTGGCACATATACACCATGGAATATTATGCAGCAGTCAAAAATGATGAGTTTGTGTCCTTTGTAAGGACATGAATGAATCTGGAGAACATCATTCTCAGCAAACTGACACAAGAACAGAAAAAGAAATACCGCATATACTCACTCATAGGCGGGTGAGAAAAATGAGAACACATGGACACAGAAAGGTGGTCTAGTATACACTGGGTTCTATTGGGGGGAATGGGGGAGGGACAGCGGGGGGGCTGGGGAGGAATAGCCTGGGGATGAATGCCAAATGTGAGTGAAGGGGAGGAAGGAAGCAAAACACACTGCCACGTGTGTACCTATGCAACTATCTTGCACATTCTGCATATGTACCCCAAAACCTATAATGCAATAAAAATTAAAAAAAAAGACACACTGAATAATGCACACCTGGAGAATTGTTTGGAGACTATTTGATATGACCATTCACCCAGCGAATCAGTGAAAGATGCAGAACTGAGAAATAGACAAGAGGACAGAGTCAGTAGTCTATTTTATTTGGTTACTCATTCAGAAAAATACTGAAGAATACACACCTTGGGAACAGTCCGAGTCCAGGTCATATGGCCACTCAATCACAGCATTACCAAATAATGAACAATGGGGCAATAGTAAGGAGTTTATTTCATATGGTCTCTCATTCTGAGCTTCACTGTGTAATAAACAGCTGTGTAGGAGTGAGGACCCTGTTGTAGGTAGCCCGAAATTAAGTAGCTCCCTGTATGGTACACACATGTGTGAGAGTCATGAGAGTACTTGATATGGACTCTCATACAGAACCACTTCAAATATTGCACATGTGATGATTAATCACTAGTCCATTTTATATGGTGGTTCGTTTGGAGAATCAAAAAATTACACACCTGTGGAGTAAACTGCGGTCTATTTCATAAGGCCACTCTTTCTGTGTTTTTCTGAATAACATGTATATCTGATAAGTCAGGAATCTCTTTCACATGGCCACTTGTTCTGGCCCTCTGTGAATAATACTCCCCTCAGAAACAGTCAAAGGTCTACTTCAAATGCCTACACATTCAGAGTCTCTGTAAGTAATGAACACCTGGGCAATACACCTGAGTCTCTTCTTTATGCCCACTGTGTCAGAGTCTCATTCAATAATACACACCCGGGGAAGGGTTAAGAGTCTACTTCTTGTAGTCACTCATTTAGATCCTCAGTGAATAATCCACACCAGGGTAATAGTCGAGCATTTTTATATGTCCACTCATTCTGTGCCTCCCTGAATGATACACACCTCAGGAATTCTCAGAATTCTATTTCATACTACCACTCATTTAGTTCCTTATTTTATAATTTACTATGGAGCAATAGTCAGGTGTCTATATTGTATTGCCCCTCATTCAAAGATTCAGTGAATAATGAACTTCTATGGAGTAATCAGAACACTGTTTTAGATAGCCATGGATTAAGTGTCTTCCTGAATAATACACACCTGGGTGGTAATCAGGAGTGTATTTCATATGAACTTTAATTCTGTGTAATGCTGAGTAATACACAGAACCTCTTCAAATATTGCACATGTGAAGAATAATCACTCGTCCATTTCATATGGTCGTTCGTTTTGAGAGTCAAAAGATAACACTGGAGAGGTGTGATAAACACAGGAGATTGGAGGGTACACACGGGAGAGAGTGGGTACACAAAGGATAGAAGAAGATACACAAAGGAGATTGTGATACACACAGAAGAGTAGGAAATACACTGAGGAGAGAGGAGGATACACACAAGAGAAAGGAGAATAAACACAGGAGAAAGAAATACACACAGGAGAGAGGAGCATACACCCAGGAGAGGGTGATACACACAGAAGAAAGAAGAATAAACACAAGAGAGAGGAAGATACACAGACAGGGGGAAACACACAGGAGAAAAAACCGTACACACAGTATAAAAAAGGATACACACAGCAGAGAGGAGGATACAAGCAGGAGAGAGGGGATACACAAAGGAGAGAGGAAAATACACACAGGGAGATAAAGTATACACAAAAAAGGGAGGGGGTTACACATAGGAGAGAGGGGATACAAACTAAAGAGAGAAGGCTACACACAGGGGAGAGGGGAAATACACACAAAAGAGAGGGTTGATATACACAGGAGAGAAAAATGATACACACAGGAGAAAGGAGGATACACACTGGAGAGAGAAGGGTACACACAGGAGAGGGGACTACACACAGGAGTGAGGAGGATTCACAGAGGAAAGAATAGGATACACACAGGAGACAGGAGAATACGCAAAATGAGGGAAGGATACACACGGTAGACAGAAAAATACACACAGGAGACAGAAGGATACAAACAGAAGAGTGGTGATAAGAACAGAAGAGATGAGGGTTCACGCAGGAGAATAGAAAATACACACATGAGAGAGATGGATACACACAGGTGAGAGGAGAATACACACAGCAGAGAGGAGGATACACGCAGGAGAGAGGGCATACACACAGGAGTGAGAAAGATCCACACAGGAGAGAATGGAATGTACACAGGAGAGAGGTGGATACACACCGAAGTGGGGCATACACACAAAAGAGAGAAAATACACACAGGAGAGAGGGAGGATACAAACGGAGAGTGGTGATCCACACAGGATAGTTGAGGGTACACACAGGAGAGAGGGGGCACACATAGGAGAGAAGAGAATACACAAAGGAAAAAAGGATACACACAGGAGTGTAGGGAATAAACAAAGGAGATAGGAGGATACACAAAAGATAGAAGAAGATAAACACATTAGAGGGAGATACACACAGAAGAGGGGCTTACACACAAAAGAGGGCGGATACACAAAGGATAAAAAGGGATAAACACAGGAAAGAGTAAAAAACACGAAGGAGAGGGGGATACACACAGGAGAGAGGGGCGTAGACACAGGAGAAAACAGAATACACACAGAAAAAAGGAAGATACACACAGGAGAGAGGAGATACACAAAAGAGAGAGGGGGATACACACAGGAGAGAGAAGGGATACACACAGGAGAAAGGGTGTTACATACAGGAGAAAGGAGGGATACGCACAGGAGAGAGAAGGGATACCCACAGGAGAGAGGATGCACACAAAAGAGAGGAGAAGACACACAGGAGAAAAAAAATACACGCAGGAGAGAGGAGGGTAAACACAGAATAGAGGGGGATTCACACAGGAGAGAGGAGTATACAGGCAGGAGAAAGGAGGATACACACACGAGATAGAAAGATACACACAGCCGAGAAGAGAATGCACAGAGAAGAGAAGAGAATACACACTGGAGAGAGGGGGATACACACAAAGAAGAGGGAGATACTAACAAAGAGAGGAAAATAAACAGAGGAGAAAGGAGGATACACACAGGAGAGAGGAGGATACACACAAGTGAAAGGAGGATACACAAAGGAGAGGGGAAGCACACAGGAGAGAGTGGGATACACACAGGCGGGAAAGATAAACACAGAAAAGGGGGTATACACACAGGAGAGAGGGGATACACACAAAAGAGGAAGATACACACAGGAAAGAGGGGCTTATGCACAGGAGAGAGGAGGATACACACAGGACAGAGGGTGAATACACACAAAAAAAGAGGAGAATAGACACAGGAGAGTGAAGCATACACAGAAAAGAGAGGGGAAAACACACAGGAGAGAGGGGAAAACACACAGGAGAGAGGGGGATACACACAGAGAAAACAGGATAAATACAAAAGAGAGGAGGAGACACACCAAAAAGAGAAGGATACAGATATAAGACAGGAAGATACACGCAGAAGATTGGAGGATACACAGGAGAGAGGTGGATAAACACAAGAGAGGGAAGGATACACGCAGGAGAGAGGAGGATACACACAAAAGAGAGGGAAAATATACAGAGAAGAGAGGAGGATACACACAGGAGTGGCGTGATACACACAAGATAGAGGAGGGTACACACAGTAGAAAGTTGAACACACACAGGACAGAGGAGGATACACAAAAAAGAGGAGAATACACACAAAAGAGAGGGGGATAATCCGAGAAGAAAGGAGGATACACAAATAAGAGGAGAATACACACAAAAGAGAGGGGGATAATCCGAGAAGAAAGGAGGATACACAAGGCGAGAGGAGGATACACACAGGAGGGGGAATACACACAGAAAAAAGGACCATAAACACAGGAGAGGGGGATACACACAGGAGTGAAAAGGATACACACAGGAAAGAAGAAAATACACACAGGAGAGTGGAGGATACACACAAATGAGGGAAGGATACACAGGATAGACAGAAGGATACACAGAGGAGAGAGAAGAATACACACAGGAGAGGGGTGATACACACAGGAGACATGAGGGTTCACATAGGAGAAAAGAGGATACATACAGGAGAGAGACGGATACACACAGGAGAGAGGAGTATACACACAGCAGGGAGGAGGATACACACAGGTGAGAGGGTATACACACAGGAGTGAGGAAGATCCACACAGGAGAGAAGGGAATGCAAACAGGAGAGAGGTGGGTAAACAGAGAAGTGGGACATACGCACAGCAAAGAGGAGGATTTACGCAGGAGAGAGAAAAATACACGCAGGAGATGGGGATACATACAAGAGAGAGGAGGATACACACAGGACAGAGGGGGTATACACAAGAGAGGGGGTACATACAGAAAAGAAAAAGAATACACAATGGAGAATGGGATACACAGAGGAGAGAAGGGAATAAACAGAGGAGAGAGGAGGATACACACAGGAGAGAGGAGAATAAAAACAGGAGAGGGGGATACACACAGGAGAGAGGGGCATGCACAAAGAAGAGGGGGGATGCACACAGGAGAAAGGGAGGTAGACACAAAAGAAAGGAGGATACACACAGCAGAGAGGAGAATACACACAGGAGAGAGAAGATACACAGAGGAGAGAATGGGATACACACAGGAGAAAGAAGGGATAAACAGGAGAGAGGGGTTTACACACAGAAGAAAAGAGGGATAAGCACAGGAGAGAGAATTGATACCCACAGGAGAGAGAAAGATACACACAGGAGAGAAAAGGATACACACAGGAGAAATGAGAATGTGCACAGGAGAGAGAAGGATACATACAGGAGAGAGGAGGAGACACACAGGAGAAAGAAGGATACACGCAGGAGAGAGTAGGATACACACAGGAGAGAGAAGGAAACGAACAGGAGAGAGGAGGATACACGCAGAAGACAAAAGGATACACACAGGAGGTTGGAGGAAACACAGAAAAGAGAAGAGGATACACACAGGAGAAAGAGAAATACACACAGAAGAGAAGAGAATACACACAGAAGAGGGGAGATACACACAAGAGAGAGAAGGGTACACATAGGAGAAAGGAGGATACAAACAGATGTCAGAAAGATTCACAAAAAGAGGGAAATACACAGGAAAGAGGGGTAGACACCGATGAGAGAAAAGAATACACACAGGAGAGAAAAGGATACACACAGGAGAGGGAAATAACAACAGGAAAAAGGGGCATACACACAGGAGAGGGGGATACACAAAGGAGAAAGGGGGATATACACAGGAGAGAAAAGGATACACACAGGAGAGGGGGACACACACAAAAAAGGGACGTAGACACAGGAGAAAAAAAATACAAGCAGCAGAGAAAAGAATACACACAGGAGAGAGAGGATACACACAAAAGAGAGGAGGATACAGAGGAGAGAGGAAAATACACACACAAGATAAAAAATACACACAGGAGACAGAAAAATACAAACAGCTTAGTGGGGGATACATAAAAAAGAGGGGTGATACACACAGGAGAGAGGACGGTACACACAGGATAAGGGTATACAAACAGGAAAGAGAGGGATACACACAGGAGAAAGGATACACACAGGAGAGAGGGACATACACATATAAAAGGGTGATAAACAAAGGAGAAAGGGGGATAAACACAGGAGAGGAAAGGATACACACAGGAGAGAGGAGGAAACAAACAGGAGAGAGGGGATACACACAAAAGAGGGGAATACACACAGGAGAAAGGGGGTATACACACAGGAAAGAAAGGTGTTACACACAGTAGAGAAGGGGAAAACACACAGGAGAGCGGAGAGATAAACACAGTAGAGAGAAAAATACACACAAAAGAGAGGAGGATAAACACAGGAGAGAAAAGTTTTCACACAGGAGAGGGGCATACACAAAAGAGAGAGGGGGATACACACAGGAGCGCTGGATACATACAGGAGACAGGGAAATACACACAGGAGAGAGGGGTATACACACAAGATATAAAGATACAAACAGAAGAGAGGGGGATAAACACAGGAGAGAGGAGAATACACACAGGAGATAGAAGGATACACACAGGAGAAAGGAGGATACACAAAAAACAGGGTAAACACACAGGAGAGAGAGGGATTCATACAAATGAGAAAGATAAACACAGAGGAGGGGTGGATACACACAAGAGAGAGGGGAATACACACAGGAGAGAAAAATACATAAAGGAGAGAGGGGCTTATGCACAGGGGAGAGGAGGATACACACAGGAGAGAGGGAATACACACAGAAGAGAAGGGGATAGACAAAAAAGAGTAAAGCAAATACACAGGAGTGAGGAAAATACACACAAGAGAGAGGAGGATACACAGAGAGGAAAAAGGATAAATATAAAAGAGAGCAGGATACACACAAAAGATAGGAGGATACAAATAGAAGAGAGGAGGATACATGCCAGAGATTGGAGGATACATGCAGGAAATTGGAGGATACACAAAAGAGAGAGGAGGATACACACAGGAGAGGTGAGGATACACACAGGACAGAGGAGTATACACACAGAAAAGGGGCATACACACAGAAGAAAGGAAGATTCTCACAGGAGCGTTGGACACATACAAGAGACAGGGAAATACACACAACAGAGAAGGGAATACACACAGGAGAGGTGGATACACACAGGAGAGAGGGAATATACACACAGAATAGAGGAGGAAACACACAGAAGAGGGAAGGATACACACAGGAGAGAGGAGGATACACACAGGAGAGGGGGATACACACAGGGGAGTGGGCATACACACATAAAATGATGATAAACACAGTAGAAAGGGGGTACACACAGAAGAGAGGAGGATACTCACAGGAAAAGGTGATACAAACAGGACAGAGAAATACACACAGGTGAGAGGAGGATACACACAAAAGGGAGGGGTGTAAACACAGAAAAGTGGGGATACACAGAGGAGATAGGGGGATACACAAATAAGAAAGGGATAAACACAGGAGAGGGAAATACACAAAGGAGCGAGGGGGATGCACACAGGAGAAAGGGAAATACACACAGGAAAAAGGAGGATACACACAGGAGATAGAATGATACACACAGGAGAGGGGGGATACACACAGTAGAGAGAAAGATACACACAGGAGAGAGGAGGATACAGAGAGGAGAGAGGAAGATACACACAGAAGAGAAGGAGATACACACAGGAGTGGGGGATACACACAGAAGAGAGTGGGTACACACAAAAGCGTTGAATACATGCAGGAGACAGAAAAATACACAGAGGAGAGAGGGGGATACATACAGAAGAGGGGTATACACACAGGAGAGAGGGAGATACACACAGTAGAGAGGAGTATACACAAGAGAGAGTGGGATACACATAGGAGAGAGGGGAATACACATAAGAGAGAGGGGCATACACACAGGAGAGAGGGGGATCCACACAGGAGAGAGAAAGATACACAAAGGAGAGATGAGGATACACGCAGGAGAGAGAAGTATACACAGGAGAAAGTGGGATACACACAGGAGAGAAAAGAATACACAAAGGAGAAAAATACACACAGGTAAGAGAAGGATACACATAGGAGAATGGGGCGTACCCACAGAATAGGGAAGTTAAACAAAAAAGAGAAGTGGATACACAAAGGAGAAAGGGATACACACAGGAGAAAGAACTACACACAAGAGCGAGGGAGGTGCACACAGAAGAAAGGAGAATACACACAGGAAAGAGGAGAATACACACAGGAGAGAGGAGCATATACACAGGAGAGAGGGTGATACACACAGGAGAAAGGAAGATACACACAGGAGAGTGGGGCACACAAACATGATGGTGGAAAATACACACAAAAGAGAGGAATATACACAGAGTGGTAGAAGGATACACACAGGAGTGAGGAGGATACACACTGGGGAGAAGAGGATACCCACAGGAGATGGGAACATACGCACAAAAGAGGAAATGATACACACAGGAGAAGAGGACACACACAGAAGAGAGGAAGATAGGCACGGGAGAGAAGTATACACAGACGAGAGAGGGGATACACAAGGGAGAGAGGGGAAAAACACAGGAGAGGGGGATACATACAGAAAAGAGGGGCATAGACAGAGGAGAGGGAATGATACACGCAGGAGAGAAAAGGATACACACAGGAGAGAGGGGGATACACACAGGAAAGAGGAGAGATAAACACAGGAGAGAGAAGAATACATAAAAGAGAGAGGAGGATACACAGATGTGAAAGGAAGATACACACAGGAGAGAGGATACACACAGGAGAAAGGGGGATAGAGACAGTAGAGTGGGAGATACACAGGGGGAGGGGGATACACACAGGAGAGAGGAGTATACACAAAGGAGAGAAGAGAATACACACAAGAGAGAGGAGAATACACACAGGTGAAGGAAGAATACAAACAGGAGAGTGGAGGATACACACAGGAGAGAGGGGAATAAACACAGAAAAGAGGAGGATACACATAAGAGAGAGGAAGATACACACAGGAGAAAGAAAGATACACACAGGGGAAAGGAGGATACACACAAAAGAAAAAAGGATACACATAGGGGAGAGGAAGATACACACAGGAGACAGAGGAATACACACAGGGGGATGGGGAAAATACAAGAGAAAGGAGGATACACACAGGAGAGAGGAGAAAACAAAAAGGAGAGAGAGAATACACACAAGTGACAGGGGTATACACACAGGAGAAAGGGGTAATACACACAGGAAAGAAAGGTGATACACACAGGAGAGATGGAAGAAACACAGAAAAGTGGAAAAATACACAAAGGAGAGAGGAGGATACACACAAAAGAAAGAAGGAAACACACAGGAGAGAGGAGTGTACACACAGGAGAGAAGCATACACACAGGAGAGAGGGGGATACACACAGGAGAGTTAGATACATACAGGAGACAGGAAAATACACACAAGAGAGGGGGGATACACACAGGAGAGTTGGATACATACATAAGACAGGAAAATACACACAGGAGAGAAAGGGTTACACACAGGAGAGGGGGATACATACGGGAGAGAAGGTATAAACACAAAAGTGTGGGGAATACACACAAGAAAGAGGGGCATACACACAGGAGAGAGGGGGTACACATAGAAGAGAGGAAGATACACACAGGAAAAAGGAAGATACACACAGGAGAAAAAAGGATACACACAGGAGAGGGTGAAACACACAAGAGAAAGGGGTTCCACACAGGAGAGACGGGAATACACATAGGAGAGAAAGGTATACACATAGGAGAAGTGTGTACACACAGCAGAGAGGAGGATACATGCAGAAGAGTGGAGTATACTCGCAGCACAGAGAAGGTTACCCGCAGGAGAGAGGAGGATACAAAAAAATAGAGAAAAATACACACAGGATTGAAGGGGATACACACAAGAGAGAGAGAATGATATACACCGGAGAGAAAAGAATACCACAAAAGAGAGGAGGATACACACAGGAGCGAGGGATACACACAGGTGAGAGAAGGATACACACAGGAGAGACGGGCATACACAAAGAAAAGAGGGGAACACAGATGAGAGAGGGAAATACACAAAGGAGAAAGGATACACACAAAAGAGGGAAATACACACAGGAGCGAGGAAGATGCACACAGGAGAAAGGGAAATACACAAAGAAAAAAGGAGGATACACACAGAAGAGAGAAGCTTACACACAGGAGAGTGGGGGATACACACAGGAGAGAGGAGTATACACAGAGGAGAGAGGAAGATACACACAGAAGAGAAGAGGATACACACAGGAGTGGGAGATACACACAGAAGAGGGGGGATACGCAAAGCAGAAAGAGAAACACAGACGCGAGACTGGGATACACCCAGGAGAGAGGGGGATAAACACAGGAGAGGGTGATACATACAGGAAAAGGGGCATGGACAGAGGAGAGGGTAGGACACACGCAGGAGAGAGGAAGATACACAAAGAATAAAGGGGGATAGACACAGGAGAGAGAAGGACACACACAGGAGAGAAAATGATACACACAGGAGATAGGAGGATACACATGGGAGATGGAGATACACACAGGAGAGAGGCATACACTAAAAAAAAGGGATACACACAGGAGAAAGTGGGATACACACAGGAGAGTGGAGGATACACACAGGAAAGGGTGATACACACAGGAGAGAGGAGCATAAACACAGGAGAGTGGAGGATACACACAGGAGAGAGGAGAAAACAAACAGAAGAGAGGGGATACACATGAGAGAGGGGGATACCCACAGGACAGAAAGGTGATACACACTGGAAAGAAAGGTGTTACACACAGGAGAGAGGGGTGAAGCCCACAGGAAAGCGGGGGGATACACGCAGGAGAAAGGAGGATACACACAGGAGAGAGGAGGATACACAGTGGAGAGAGGAGTATACACACAGATGAGTGGCATACACACAGGAGACAGGGGGATACACGCCGGAGAGTTGGATACATACAGGAGACAGGGAAATATACACAGGAGAGAGGGAAATATAAACAAAAGAGGGGGATATACACAGGAGAGAGGGTATACACACAGAAGAGGGGGATACCCATAGGAGAGAGAAGAATACACACAAAAGATGGGAGAATACACACAAGATACAGGGGCATACAGACATAAGAGAGAAAAATATACACAAAAGAGAGGAAGATACACAAAAATAAAGAGGAGGATACACGCAGAAGAGAGGAGTATACACAGGAGAGAGGTTAATACACAGAGGAGAGAGGGTGTTACACACAAAAGTGAGGGCGGATACACACAGGAGAGAGGAGGATACACACAGGAGAAAGGAGGATACACACAAAAGAGAGGAGCATAAAAACAGGAGAGAGAATGATATGCACAGGAGAGACAGGAATTCACAAAATAGAGAGGGGGATACACACAGGAGAGAGAAGGATACACAAGGAAGAGATCGGTATACACACAGGTGAGGGAAATACACAAAAAAGAGAGGGGCATACACACAGAAAAGAGAAAAGATACACACAGGAGAGAGGAGGATACACAGAGGAGAAAGGAGGATACACACAAGAGAGAGACGGATACACACAGGAGAGAGGCGGATAGTCCCAGGATAGGGCGATACACACAAGAGAGAGGGAGAACCACACAGAAGAAAGGGGAATACACATAAAAGAGAGGGGTATACACACAGAAGAGGGGCATACACACAGGAGAGAGGAGGATACACGCAGGAGAGAGAAGGATACACGCAGCACAGAGGAGGATACCCGCAGGAGAGAGGGGGATACACACAGAAGAGAAAAAATACACACAGGAGAGAAGGGGGATACACACAAGAGAGAATGATACATACAGGATAGAAAAGGGTACACACTAAAGAGAAAAGGATACACACAGGAGTGAGGGATACGCAGAGGTTAGAGGAGGATACACAAAGAAGAGAGGAAAATACACAAAGAAAAGGGGGGATACAAAGAGAAGAGAAGGAAATATACAAAGGAGAAAAAGATACACACAAAAGAGGGAAATACACACAGGAGCGAGGGGGATTAACGCAGGGTTAAGTAAAATACACAAAGGAAAGACGAGGATACACACAGGAGATAGAAGGATACACTCAGGAGAGGGGGGATACGCACAGGAGAGAGAAAGATAAACACAGGAGAGAGGAGGATACACAGAGGAGAGAGGAAGATACACACAGAAGAGGATACACACAGGAGTGGGGGATACACAGAGAAGAGATTGGGATACTCTCAGGAATGGGGGATACACAGAGGAGAGTGTGGAATACACAGAGGAGAGAGAAAGATAAACACAGGTGAGGGTGATACATTTAAAAGAGAGGGGCATAGACAGAGGGGAGGATACACGCCGAAGAGAGGAGGATACACACAGGATAGAGTGGGATACACACAGGAAAGAGGGGGATACACACAGGAGAGAAAAGAATACACACTGGAGTGAAGAGGATACACATAGTAGAAGGAGATACACACACAAAACGGGCATACACACAAAAAAGGGAGATACACACAGGAGAAAGGGGGATACATACAGGAGATAAAAAGATACACACAGGAAAGGTTGATACCAAAATGAGAGCGGGGCGTAACCACAGGAGAGAGGAGGATACACACAGGAGAGAGGAGGAAACAAACAGGAGAGAGGGGATACACACAAGAGAGAAAAGGATACACACAAAAGAAAGGGATGATACACACAGGAAAGAAAGGTGTTACCCACAGGAGAGGGGAAAAACACACAGAAAAGTGAAGGGATACACACAGGAGAGAGGAGAATACACACAGTAGAGGAGAGGAGTATACACAAAGGAGAAAGGCATACACACAGGAGAGAGGGGGATACACACAGTAGAGTTGGATACATACAGGAGACAGAGAAATACACACAGGAGAGAGGGCGATACACACAGGAGAGGGGAATACACACAGGAGAGAGGGTATACACACAGGAGAGAGGGGATACACAGGAGAGAGAGGGATCCAAACAGGAGAAAGGGGAACACACACAAGAGAGAGAGTCATACACACAGGAGAGAGTGGGATACATATAAGAGAGAGGAAGATACACAAAGGAGAGAGGAGGATACAAGCAAAAAAGAGGAGTATACACAGGAGAGAGGGGAATACAAAGAGGAGCGAGGGGGTTACACACAGGAGAGAGGGCGGATACACACAGGAGAGAGGAGGATACACAAAGGAGAGGGTGGGTACACACAGGAGAGAGGAAGATACACACAGGAGAGAGGGGGGATACACACAATAAAAAGGGGAATACACACAGAAGGGATTAGGATACACAAAGGCGAGAGAACGGATACACACAGGGGAGAGGGGGGATATTAACAGGAGAGAGGGGGATACACACAGGAGAGTGGGGCATACTCAGAGAAGAGAGAGGCTACACACTAGAGAGAGTGGGATACAAACAGGAGGAGAAAGATACGCACAGTAAACAGAAAGATACACCCAGAAGAAAGAAAGATACACAAAAGAGAGAGACAAATACACAAAAGAGAGAGGAGCATAGACACAGGAGAGGGCGATACACACAAGAGAGAGGGGATCCACACAGGAGAGACGAAATACACATAGGAGAGAAAGGTATACACACAGGAGAGGGGTATACACATGAGAGAGGAAGAAACACCCAGGAGAAAGGAGGATACACGCAGCACAGAAGAGGATACCGGCAGGAGAGAGGGGGATACACACAGGAGAGAGAAAAATACACACTGAAGGGAAGGGAGATACACAGAAGAGAGAGAATGATACACACAGAAGAGAAAAAAATACACACAGGAGCGAGGGGGATACACACAAAAGAGAGGGGGTTACACACAGGAGAGAGGGAAAATACAAACAGGAGAGAGAGGTATACACAAAGGTGAGGGGAATACACAAAGAAGAGAGATGCATACACATATGAGAGAGAAAAGATACACACAAAAGAGAGGAGGATACACATAGATGAAAGGAGGACACACAGAGAAGAGGGCGATACACAGAAGAGAGAGGGGGGTCCACACAAGAGAGAGTGAAATACACATAGGAGTGAAGGCTATTAACACAAATGAGAAGAATACACAAAAGAGAGAGGGGAATGCACAAAAAAGAGAGAAGAATACACACAGGAAAGGGTGATACACACAGGAGAGAGGTGCATAAACACAAGAGAGAGGAAAACACACACAGAAGAGAGGACGAAACAAACAGGATTGAGGAGATACACACAAAAGAGAGAAGAATACACACAGGAGAAAGGGGTGATACACACAGGAAAGAAAGGTGTTACACCCAGGAGAGAGGGGGAAAACTCACAAGAAAGCGGAGGGATACACGCAGGAGAGAGGAGGATACACGCAGGAGACAGGAGGATAAACACAGGAGAGGAGTATACACACAGAAGAAGGGCATACACACAGGAGAGAGGGGGATACACACAGGAGAGTTGGATACATACAGGAGACAGGGAAACATACACGAGAGAGGGGGATACACACAGGAGATGGGAATACACACAAGAGAGAGGGTATACACACAGAAGAGGGGAATACACACAGGAGAGAGGGGCATACAGACAGGAGAGAAGGAAATACATATATGAGAGAGGAAGATTCACAAAAAAGAGAGGAGGATACACGCAGGAGAGAGGAGTATACACAGGAGAGAGGGTAATACACAGAGGAGAGAGGGCGTTCCACACAGGAGAGAGGGTGGATACACACAGGAGAGAGGAGGATACACACAGGAGAGAGAAGGATACACGCAAAAGAGAGGAGCATACACACAGGAGAGAGAATGATACACACAGGAGAGACAGGAATTTACAAAATAGAGAGGGGGATATACACAGGAGAGAGGGGGATACACACAAAATGCAGGAGGATACACACATAAGAGAGGAAGATACACACAGGAGAGGGGGGATACTTACGGGAGAAAAAAATACACACAGGAGAGAGGAGGATGCACACCGGAGACAGGAGAATACACAGAATAGATAAGGATACACACAGGAGAGAGGAAGATACACACAAGAGGGAGGATGATGCTCACAGGAGAAAGAAGGATACCCACAGGTAAAAGGAGGATACACTGAGAAGAAAAAATAATACACACAGGAGAGACAGGAATACACACAGAAAATAAAAGGATACACGCAGAAGAGGGGGATACACACAAAACAGAGGAGGATACAGAAAGGAGGGAGGAGGATACACTGGAGAGAAAATGATACAAACAGGAGAGAAAAGAATACACACGTGAAAGGAGAATACACACAGGAGAGAGGAGGATACACACGGGAGAGAGGGGAATACACTCAGGGAAGTCGGGATACAAACAGGAGAGTGTGGCATACACAAATGGGGAGAAGGATACACACAGGAGAGAGGAGGATACACACAAGAGAGAGGAAAATACACACAAGAGAAAGGAGGATACATACAGTAATGAGGGGGATAAACGCAAAAAGGAGAAGGATAAACACAGCGAAGTGGAGGATACACACAGGAGAGAGGAGGATACACAAATGAGAGGGGAAGATACGCACAGGAGAGAAGAGAATACACAAAAGAGACAAAGGCATACACAAAGGAGAGGCTGATACACACAGAATAGAGTGGGATACACACAGGACAAGAAGGATACACACAGAAGAGTAGAATACACACAGGAGAGAGGAGCATACACACAGAAGAGAGGAGAATATACACAGAATAGAGGAGGATACACACAATAGAGAGGAGGATAAACACAGGAGAGAGGGGTATATACACAAGAGAGAAGAAGGTACACACAGGAGAGAGGAAAATACACACAAGAGAAAGGAGGATACATACAGTAATGAGGGGGATAAACGCAAAAAGGAGAAGGATAAACACAGCGAAGTGGAGGATACACACAGGAGAGAGGAGGATACACAAATGAGAGGGGAAGATACGCACAGGAGAGAAGAGAATACACAAAAGAGACAAAGGCATACACAAAGGAGAGGCTGATACACACAGAATAGAGTGGGATACACACAGGACAAGAAGGATACACACAGAAGAGTAGAATACACACAGGAGAGAGGAGCATACACACAGAAGAGAGGAGAATATACACAGAATAGAGGAGGATACACACAATAGAGAGGAGGATAAACACAGGAGAGAGGGGTATATACACAAGAGAGAAGAAGGTACACACAGGAGAGAGGAGGATGCACACAGGAGAGAGGAGAATACACACAAAAAAGAGGATGATACAGAAAGGAGAGAGGAGGATACACACAGGAGAGAAAATGATGCAAACAAAAGACAGGAGAATACACGCGTGAAAGAAGGATACAGAGAGGAGAGAGGAAAATTCACACAGGAGACAGGAGGATACACAAAAAAAGAGGAGTATACACGTAGGAGAGACGAGGATACACACAGTGGAGAGGGGGAATACACGCAAAAGAGGGGGATACAAACAGAAGAGAGGAGGATACAAACAGGAGTATACACACAGAAGAGAGAAGAATACACACTGGTGAGAGGAGGATACACACAAAAAAGAGGGGGATAAACACAGGAGATAGGGTGATACACACAGAAGAAAGGTGATACGCACAGGATAGGGGAGGGTACACAGAGGAGAGAGGAAGATACACAAAGGAGAAAAGAAGATACACAAAACAGAGGGAAATACACACAGGAGAGAGGGTGATATACCGAAAAGAGAGAAAGATACACACAGGAGAGAAAAGGACACACACAGGAGAGGGGAATACACACAAGAGAAAGGGGAATACACACAGGAGAGAGGAGAATACACACAGGAGAAAGGAATACACACAGGAGACAGAGGCGTACACACAAAAGAAAAAAGGATACACACAGCAGAGAGGAGAATACAGAGAGGAGAGAGGGGATACCCACAGAAGAGTGGAGGATACACATAGGAGAGAGGGGGATACACACGAAGAGAGGGGAGATACACACAAGAGAGAGGAGGAATACACACAGGAGAGAGGAGGATACACATAAAAGAGAGCAGGATACACACAGGAGAGAGAAAGATACACACAGAAAACAAAATACACACAGGAGAGAGGAGAATACACACAGGAGAGAGAATGATACACACAAAATAGAAAAGGATACACACAGGAGACAGAAGGATACACACAGGAGAAAGAACGATACACACAGGAGAGGGGTGATACACACAGGAGAAAGAAGGGCACTCACCAGAGAGAGGAAGATACACACAAATGAGAGAAGGATACACACAGGAGAGAGGGGGATACACACAGGAGAGTGGTGATACACACAGGAGAAAGGGGGATACACACAGGAGAGAAAAGGAACTGCACAGGAGAGAGGAGGATACACACAGGAGAGGGGGATACACAAAGTAGAAAGGAGCATGCACACAGGAAAGGGGATACATACAGAAGAAAGGGGGATACACACAGGAGAGGGGAGGATACACACAGGAGATGGGGATACACACAGGAAAGAGGATGATACACAGATGAGAGAGGAAAATACAAACAGGCGAGAGGGGATACACATAGGAGAAAGGGTGATACATACAGGAGAAAGGGGGAAAAACACAGGAGAAAGAGGGGTTACACACAGGAGAGAGGGGGATAACACACAGGAGAGAGGAGGGATACACACAGGATAAAGAAATATACACGCAGGAGACAGGAAAATACACACAGGAGAAAAATAATACACACAGGGGAGGGGGATACACGAAGTAGAGAGGGGCATGCACACACAAAAAATGGATACACACAGAAAAAAAAAGCATACACACAAAAGAGAAAAGGATACACACAGAAGATGGGGGTACACACAGCAGAGAGGGGCATACACACAGGAGTGAGAAAGATACACAAAGGAGAGAGGAAGATACAAAAAGAAGAGAGGGGATACACATAGGAGAGAGGGTGATACACACAGAAGAAAGGGGGAATACACACAAAAGAGAAAGGAATTACACACAGGAGAGAGGGGAGAAACACACAGGAGAGAGGAGGGATACACACAGAAAAAAGAAAGACACACACAGGAGAGTATAAAATACACACAGGAGAGAGGAGGATACACACAGGAAAGAGGAGGATACACACAGGAGAGAAAAGAATACACAAATGAGAGAGGAAGATACACACAGGAGAAAAAAGGATACACACAGGAGAGGGGCATATGCACAGGAGAGAGGAAATACAAACAAGAGATTTGGATACACACAGGAGACAGGGTAATACACACAGGAGAGATGGGGATATACACAGGAGATGGGGATACAGAGAGGAGAGAGGGGGATACATAAAGGAGAAAGGAGAATACACACAAAACACAGGAGCATAGACAGAGAAGAGAGGAGGATCCACACAGGAGAGAGAGGAATACACACAGGAGAGAGAAGGATACAAACAGGAAAGTGTGGAATACACACAGGAGGGAGGGGGATACACACAGAAGAGAGAAAAATACACACAGAAGGAGGGGGATACACACAGGAGAGAGGAAAATACACACAGGAGAGAGGAGGATACACACAGGAGAGAGGAGGATTCACAAAAAAGAGGGGAAATACACAGGAGAGAGGAGGATACAAAAAGGGGAGAGGGATACACACAGGAGACGGGGAAGTACACACAGGAGAGAGGGGGATACACACAGGAGAGGGGGACACACAGAGGAGAGAGGTGCATACACACAGGAGAGAGAAGGATACAGACAGGAGAGGGGGGATACACACAGGAGATGGGGGATACGCACAGGAGAGAGAAGGATACAAACAGGAGAGAGGGGTATACACACATTGGGAGAAGGGTAAATACAGGAGAGAGGTGTATACACACAAAAGGGAAGAGGATACAAAGAGAAGAGAGGAGGATACACGCAGGAGAGAGGGGGATACACACAGGAGAGGGGGAGATACACACAGGAGGAATGGGGATACACAAAAAAGGAGGGGGATACCCACAGAAGAGAGGAGAATACACACAAGCCAGAAGAGGATACACACAGGAGAGAAAATGATACACATAAGAGAGGGGGATACACACAGGAGAGAGGGAGATACAAACACGAGAGTGCGGCATACACACAGGAGGGAGAGGGATACACACAGGAGAGAGGAGGATACACACAGAAGAGAGGAGGATACACACAGCAGATATTAGGATACACTCAGTAGAGAGCAGGATACACACAGGAGAGAAGAAAACACACAGTAGAGAGGGAGATACACACAGGCAAGCGGTGTACACACAGAAGTGAAGAAAATGCACACAGAAGAGAAGGGGTTACACACAGGAGAGGGGTATACACACAGTAAAAAAAAGCACACACATAAAAGAGAGGAGGATACACACAACAAGGAGGGGGAATACACACAGGAGAGAGGAGGATACCCACAGGAGAGTGGGGCATAGACACAGGATGGAGGGAGATACAAATAGGAGAGGGTTGGTACACACAGGGGGAGAAGGATAAATCCAGGAGGGAGGAAAATACACATAAAAGGAATAAGGATACAGACAGAAGAGAGGAGGATACACGCAGGAGAGAGAAGGATACACACAAAAGAGAGAAGGATACACACAGGAGAGAGGGTTGAGAAACACAGGAGAGGGAAATACACACAGAAAGAGGGAAGGTACACACAGGAGAGAGGGGTATACACACGAGAGAAAAGGATACAAAAAGGAGAGGGGCATATACACAGGAGAGTGGGAAATATACCAAAAAGAGAAAAGGATACACACAGGAGAGAAGAGGATACACAGAGGAGATGGGGAAACACACAGGAGAGAGGGGCATACACACTGGAGAGGGTGATACACACAGGAGAAAACGGGATACACTCAGGGGAGATAAGAATACACACAGGAGATGGGGATACACACAGGAGAGAAGGGCGTACACTCAGGAGAGAGAAGGATACACACAGCAGAGCAGAGGATACACACAGTAGAGAGGGAATACACACAGGAGAGAGGGGGATACACACAGGAGAGAGGGGTGATACACACAGGAGAGACCGGGGATACACACAGGAGAGAAGAGGGATACACACAGAAGATAATAGGATACACACAGGAGAGAGGAGAATACACACAGGAGAGAGGAAGATACACAAAGGAGATTAGGTTACACACAGAAGAGAGAAGGATACACACAGGAGAGAGGAAGATACACAAAGGAGGGGTGTAATACACACAGGAGGAAAAGGAATACACACAGGAGATAATAGGATACACACAGGAGAGAGGAGAATACACACAGGAGAGAGGAAGATACACAAAGGAGATTAGGTTACACACAGAAGAGAGAAGGATACACACAGGAGAGAGGAAGATACACAAAGGAGGGGTGTAATACACACAGGAGGAAAAGGAATACACACAGGAGAGAAAAAGATACACACAGGAGAAAGTAGGATACACACAGGAAAGGAAGATACACAAAGTAGAGTGGGGCATACACACAGGAAAGTTAAATACGCACAGGGAAAAGCGGGATAAACACAGGAGAGAGGAGGATACACACAAGAGAGGGGAAAACACAAAGGTGAGAGGGGCGTACATACGGGAGAGAGGAAGATACACACAGGAGAGAGGAGGATATAAACAGGAGAGAGGGGATACACACGGAAGAGAGGGGAATGCAAACCGAAGGAATGGAGGATAAACACAAGAGAGAAAGGGGTTACCCACAGAAGAGAGTGAAGAAACACAAAAAAGACAGGAGGATTACACACAGGAGAAAGATACACACAGGAAAGAGGAAAATACACACAGCACAGAGAACAATACGCACAGGAGAGAGGAGGATACACACAGGATAGAGGAGGATACACATAGGAGAAAGGCATACACACAGGAGAGAGTAGCATAAACAGAGGAGAGTTGGGTACACACAAGAGACAAGGTAATACACACAGGAGAGAGGGTGATACACACAGGAAAGAGGGGAATGCACACAACAGAGAGGGCATACATACAGGAGAGATGAGAATACCCAAAGGAGAGAGGGGGATACACATAGGAGAAAGGGGGTTACAAATAGGAGAGTGTGGCATACACACAGAAGGAAGGTGAATACACACAGGAGAGAGGAGGATACAGACAAAACAAAAAATGATACACACAGGAAACAAAAAAAATATACACAGGAGAGAGGGGGATAAACACAGGAGAGGAAAATACACACAGGAGAAAAAAAGAAACACACAAAAGATAGGGATACACAAAGAAGGCAGTTGGATACACACAGGAGAAAGGGGATACACACAGGAGAGAGAAGAATACACACAAAAGAGAGGGGCATACCCACAGGAGAGTGGAGACTACACAAAGGAGAGAGAGGGATACACACAGGTAAAAGGGGGATACAAACAGAAGAGTGAGGCATACATACAGAAGGGAGGGGGATACCCACAGGAGAGAGGAGGATACACACAGGAGAGAGGAGGCTACACAAAGAAGAGAGGAGGATACACAAACAAGAGTGGAAAACACACAAGAGGGGGGGATACACACAGAAGAGAGGAGGATACACACAGAGGAGAAGAGGATATACAAAGGAGAGAGGAGAATACACACAGGAGAGAGGAGGCTACACAAAGGAGAGAGGAGGATACACAAAGAAGAGGGGGAAACATACAAGAGAGTGGGGGATACACACAGGCGGGGGGATAAACACTGGAAACGGTGGGATACACACATGAGAGAGAAGAATACACACAAAATAGAAAATGATACACACAGGAAACAGAAAAATTCACACGAGACAGGGGGATAAACACAGGAGAGGGAAATACACACAGGAGAGTAAAAGAAACACACAAGAGACAGGGATACACAAAAAAGGGAGTTGGATACACACAGGAGAAAGGGGATACACACAGGAGAGAGGGGAATACACATAAAAGAGAGGGGCATACCCACAGGAGAGTGGAGACTACACAAAGGAGAGAGGGGAATACACAGAGGTAAAAGGGGGATACAAACAGGAGAGTGTGGCATAGAAGGGAGGGAGATACACACAGGAGAGAGGAGGATACGCACAGGAGAAAGGAGGCTACACAAAGGAAAGAGGAGGATACACAAACAAGAGTGGGAAACACACAAGAGAGGGGGGATACACACAGGAGAAAAAAGGATACACACAGAAGAGAGGAGGATATACAAAGGAGAGAGAAGGATACACACAGGAGAGAGAAGAATACACACAAGAGAGGGGGATACACACAGGATAGAAAAGGTTACACATAAGAGAGAGAAGGATACACACAGGAGAGAGGAGGCTACACACAGGAGAGAGGAGAATACACGAAGAAGGGGGGAAACACACAAGAGAGTCGGGGATACACACAGGCGGGGAGATAAACACTGGAAACAATGGGATACACACATGAGAAGGGGGATACACCAAGGAGAGAGGAGGATACACATAAGAGAGAAGAGGCTACACAAATAAAAGTGGGAAACACACAAGAGAGAGGGGGATACACGCAGGCGAGGGGGATAAACACTGGAGACGGTGAGATACACACAGGAGAGAAGGGGATACAAAAAGGAGAGGGGGATACAAAAAGGAGAGGGGGATACACACAGGATGGTGGGGTAAACACACAAAATAGAGAAGGATACACAAAGAAGAGAAGGGTGATATACACACAGAAGAGTGGGGTATACACACATGAAAGTGGAGCATAAACACAGAAGGGAAAGTGATACACACAGGAGAGAGTAGGATACACAAAAAGGGAGAAGGATAAATACAGAAGAGAGGAGGATAAACACAAATGAGTGGAAGATACAGACAGAATAAAAGAGGATACACGCAGGAGAGGGGAGTATACACAAAGGAGAGAAAATACACACAGGAGAGAGGAGCATACACACAGGAGAAAGGAGGATAAACAAAGGAGAGAGATAGATACACACAGGAGAGAAGGATAAACACAGGAGAGAGAAAGATACACACAGGACAGAGGAAGATACACACAGGAGAGAGGAGGATACACACAAAAAAGAGAAGAATACACAAAGGAGAGAGGGGGATACACACAGGAGAGGGGAATAAAAAAGGATAGAAAAAGATACTCACAGGAGACAGGAATACACAAGAAGGGAGTTGGATACACACAGGAGAGAGGGAGATACACTTAGGAACAAGGGGAATACACAGAAGAGAGGGAGGCATACCCACAGGAGAGAATACGCAGAGGAGAGATGAAGATACACACAGGAAAAAGAAGGATACAAAGAGTAGAGGGCGGCATACACACAGAAGGGAGGGGGATACACACAGTAGAGAGAAGGATACACACAAGAGAGAGGGGCATACACATAGGAGCGGGTGATACACACAGGAGAAAGGGGGATACAAACAGGTGAGAGAATAATACACACAGAAGAGGGCGATACACACAAGAGGGGCGTACACACAGGAGAGCGGAGGATAGACACAGCAGAGAGGAGGATACACAAAGGAGAGAGGGGATACACATAAAAGAGAGGAAGATACACACAGAAGAAAGGGGGATACACACAGGAGAGGGGGGATACACAGAGGGATGAGGAAAGATACACACAGGAGAGAGGATCATACACACAGGAGAGAGGACGATACAAAGAGAAGAGAGAAAGATACAAACAGGAGAGAGGAGGATACACAGGAGAGAGAAAGATACACACAGGAGAGAGGATACACACAAAAGAGAAAAGGATACACAGAGGAGACAGAAGGATACACAAAGTAGAGAGGGGCATACACACAGAAAAGGGGGATACACACAGGAGAAAGGGGGATACACAAAAGAGAGAGGAGGATACACACAGGAGAGAGGGATACAGACAGGTGAGAGAGGCGTACACACAGGAGAGAGGAAGATACACACAGAAGAGTGGAGAATAGAAACAGGAGAGAGGGTATACACACAGGCGAGCGGGGGATAACCACAGAAGAAAGGGGGGGTACAAACAGAAGAGAAAGGGGTTACACACAGGAGAGTGGGGGAAAACACAAGGGAAAGAGGAGGGATACACAAAGAATATAGGAAGGTACACACAGGAGAGAGGAAAATGCACACAGGACAGAGGAAAATACACACAGGAGAGAGGAGAATACACACAGGAGAGAGGAGGATACACACAGGAACAAGGAAGATACAAGCAGGAGAGTGAAGCATACACATAAGAGGGAGGGGAATACACACAGGAGAGAGGAAGATACACACAGGCGAAGGGGGATAGACACAGGAGAGGGGAGAATACACACAGGAGAGGGGGATACACACATGAGAACAGGGGGTATACACAGAAGAGAGGAGGATTCAAAAAGCAGAGAGGAGGATACACACTGGAGAGAGGGGATACACACAAGAGAGACGGGTATACACACAGGAGAGAGGAGGATACACACAGGACAAAAGGGGATACACACAGGAAAGAGGAAGATACACACAGGTAAGGGGGATACACAAAGAAAAACGGGCGTACACAGAGGAGAGAGGAGGATACACACAGGAGCGAGGAGGATACACACAGGAGAGAGTAGGATACAAACAGGAGAGAGGTGATACACACAGGAGAAAGGGGGTATACAGAGGATCCTCCACAGCCTCACTGAATACTACACACTTGTGATATAGTCTGGAGTCTATTTTTTTTATGGCCACTCATTCAAAGAATCACTACATAATGCACACCTGCTGAATAGTCAGATGTCTCTTTCCTATGGCCACTCGTTAAGAGCCTCACTAAGTGTACACACCTGGGGAAATAGGATTTACCTTTATCCCCTCATTCACATTTTGACTAAATAACGCACACCTGTGGAATAGTCAGGAGACTTTTTCATGTGGCCTCTAATTCGGAGTGTCACTGAATAATGTGGTGTAGTCAGGAGTCTATTTCATGTGGACACATATTCAGAGCCTCAGTGAATAAGACAGGCCCTTGATATAGTAAGGAATCTAATTAATATGGCCACATCTTCTGAGCCTCACTGTATAATACACACCGGGAGAATTATTTTGAGTCTATTTTCGATGGATATTCATTCAGAGCCTCGGTAAATAGTGTACACCTGTGGAGAAGCCAGGAGTCCATTTTATTAGGACACTGATTCATAGCCTCATGGATAATATGCACGTGTGGAATAGTCAGGATTCCATTTTATATGGCCACTGACTCATAACCTCAATGAAAAATGCACAAATGTAAAGTACTCAGCAGTCTATTTCATATAAACACTCATTCAGAGATTCAGTGAATAACAAAAATATTTAAGATAGACAACATCCTGTTTCCTATGGTCACACAAAAAGAGCCTCACTGAGTAATGCACACCTGGGGAAGTGATAAAATTCTACTTTATATAGCCTCTCATTTACAGCCTAAGGGAATAATGCACACGTGTGGAATAGACACTAGTCTATTTTATATAGCCACAAAATCAAAGCCTGAGTGAGTAATACACAACTTTGGAATAGTCACTAGTTTATTTTATATGTCCAAATATTTAGAGTCAGTTTAAATAATACACGCCTGTGGAATAGTCAGAAAACAAGTTCATATGGCCAAAGTTTCAGATCCTCAGTGAATAATACATACTTCGGAATAACTCAGGACGCTATTACATGTGGCATCAATTTTAGAACTTTATTGAACAATAAACACCTGTATTGTCAGAATTTTATTTCCTATAGCCACATATTCAGAGCCTAACTAAATAACATACACCTTGGAAATAGGATTCTATTTCGTATAGCCACTCATTTAGAGCTGAATGTCAAAACGCACGCCTGAGGAGTATTCAGGAGTCTCTATTTTATGGCCACTTATTCAGAGCTTCACAGAATTATACAGACCTATGGAAACGTCAGGAGTGTATTTCACATAACCACTTATTCAGAACCACACTAAATAATCATATATGTCTGGAAAATAGTCAGGATTATATTATATAAAACCACTTATTCAGAGACTCACTGAATAATGCACACATAAGGAATAGTCTAAAGACTATTTGATATGACCCTACACCCAGCGACTCAGTGGACAATGCAGAACAGAAAAATAGTCAAGATGATAGAGTCAGAAGTTCATGTTATGTGGTCATTCGTTCAGAATCTCACTGAAGAATACACCCCTTTGGTATAGTAAGAGTCCAAGTCATATGGCCACTGAATCACAGCATTACAGGATAATGCACAAAGGGGCAATAGTAAGGAGTATATTTCATATGGACTCTCAATCAGAGCCTCAGTGTGTAATAAAGAGCTGTGGAGTAGTCAGGACCCTATTTAAGGTAGCCCCAAATTAAGCAGCTCTGTGAATGATACACACATGTGTCAGAGTCAGGAGACTATTTGATATAGACACTCATAAAGAAACTTTTCGAATATTGCACATGTGGTGAATAATCAAAAGTCTGTTTCCTTTGGTGATTCGTTTGGACAATCAAAAAATAATGCACACCTGTGGAGTAAAATGGGTTCTATTTCAGAAGGCCACTCTTTCAATGCTTTAGTGAATAATATGTATATCTGATAAGTCAGGAATCTCTTACACATGGCCACTCGTTCTGGGCCTGTGTGAATAGTATTCCCCTCAGAAACAGTCAAGGACCTACTTCAAATGCCTACCCATTCAGTCTCTGTAAGTAATGAACACCTAGGAAATACACCTGAGTCTCTTTTTTATGCACACTTAGAGTCTCATTCAATAATACACACCTGGGGAAGAGTTAAGATTGTACTTCATGTAGCCATTCATTTAGATCCTCAGTGAATAATGCACACCAGGATAATAGTCGAGAATTTTTCATATGGCCACTCATTTTGTACCTCACTGAGTGATATACACCTGAAGAATCCTCGGGATTCTATTTGATACTAACACTCATTTAGAACCATACTGAATAATTCACAATGGAGCAATAGTCAGGTGTCTATTTTATATGGCCTATCATTCACAGTTTCAGTGAATATATAACTTCTATGGAGTAATCAGGACGCAGTTTAAGATAGCCACTAATTAAGTGCCTTCATGAGAGATACACACCTGGGTAATAGTCAAAATTCTATTTCATATAAACTCCAATTTTGTGTATCACTGTGTAATACACACCTGGGACAGGGTCAGGAGTCTATTTGCTATGGACACTCAAACAGAACTTGTTTGATTAATGCACACATGTATAATAATGAGGAGTCTATGTCATATGGCTACTCAATCAGACAAACAGTGAATAATGCACATGTGGAGTAATTAGAAGTCTGTTTCTTATGGCCCCTCTTACACAGCCTCACTGAGTATTACACAATTGTTATATAGTCTGGAGTCTATTTTTTATGGCCACTCATTCAGAGAATCATTAATTAATGCACACCTGTGGAATAGTCAGAAGTCTCTTTCCTATGGCCACTCATTAAGAGCCTCACTAAGTGTACATGCTTGGGGAAATAGTCAGGATTTACCTTTATCCCCTCATTCAGTGTCTCACTAAATCATGCACACCTGTGGAATAGTCAGAAGACTTTTTCATGTGGCCTCTAATTCTGAGTGTCTCTGAATAATGTGGTGTAGTCAGGAGTCTATATCACGTAGACACATATTAGGAGCCACAGTGAATAAGACAGGCCCTTGATACAGCAAGGAATCTAATTAATATGGCCACATCTTCTGAGTCTCACTGAATAATACATACCTGGTGAATAATATGGAGTCTACTTTCGATGGACATTCATTCAGAGACTCGGTAAATAATGTACACTTTTGGAGTAGCCAGGAGTCTATTTTATTAGGACACTCATTCATAGCCTCAGTGGATAATATGCACGTGTGGATTAGTCCGGATTCCAATTTATATGGCCATTGACTCATAGCGTCAGTGTAAAATGCACAAATATAAAGTACTCAGCAGTCTATTTCATATAGAAACTCATTCAGAGATTCACTACATAAAACAAATATTAAATATGGCAGCATCCTGTTTCATATTGTCACACAAAAAGAGCCTCAGTGAGTAAGGCACACCTAGAGAAGTGTTAGGAGTCTACTTTATATAGCCTCTCATTTACAGCCTCAGGGAATAATGCACATGTGTGGAATAGACACTAGACTATATTATATGGCCAAAAAATCAACGCCTGAGTGAGTAATACAGAACTTTGGGATAGTCACTTGTCTATTTTACATGCCCAATTATTTAGAGTCAGAGTCAATAATACACGCCTGTGGACAAGTCAGAAAACAATTTTATATGGCCAAAGTTTCAGAACCTCAGTGAATAATACATACCTGGGAAATACTCAGGACGCTATTACATTTGGCATGAATTATAGAACTTCCTTGAATAAGAAACACCTCTATTGTAGTCAGAATTCTATTTCCTATAGCCACATATTCAGAGCCTAACTAAATAACATACACCTTAGGAAAAGATAAATTTCTATTCGTATAGCCACTCATTTAGAGCCAAAGGTAAAAACGCACGCCTGAGGAGCATTCAGGAGGCTCTATTTTATGGCCACTCATTCAGAGATTCACAGAATTATACAGACCTATGAAAACGTCAGGAGTGTATTTCACACGGCCACTTATTCAGAACCTCAGTGAGGTATCATATATATTTGGAAAATACTCAAGATTGTATTATATATAGCCACTTATTCAGAGACTCACTGAATAATGCACAGCTAAGGAATAGTCTGGAGACTATTTGATATGACCCTACACCCAGCGACTCAGTGGACAATGCAGAACTGAAAAATAGGCAAGAGGATAGAGTCAAGGGTTTGTGTTATGTGGTCACTCGTTCGGAATCTCACTGAAGAATATACACCTGGGGAATAGTCAGTGTCCAAGTCATATGGACACTCAATTACAGCATTATCGAATAATGCACAATGGGGCAATAGTAAGGAGTCTATTTCATATGGCCTGTCATTTGGAGCTTCAGTGCATAATAAACAGCTGTGGAGTAGTCAGGACCCTATTTCAGGTAGCCCCAAATTAAGCAGTTACATGAATGATACACACATGTGTCAGAGTCAGGAGACTCTTTGACATAGACATTCATACAAAACCTTTTCGAATACTGCACATGTGGGGAATAATCACTTGTCTGTTTCATATGGTGATTAGTTTGGAGTATCAGCATATAATGCACACCTGTTGAGTAAAATGGGTTCTATTTCATAAGGCCACTTTTTCAGTGTTTTAGTGAAAAATATGTATATCTGATAAGTCAGGAATCTCTTTCACATGGCCTCTCGTTCAGGGCCTCTGTGAAGAATAGTCCCCTCAAAAATAGTCAAGGGTCTTCTTCAAATGGCTACACATTCAAAGTCTCTGTACATAATGAACACCGGGGCAATACAACTGAGTCTCTTTTTTATGCCCACTTAGTCAGAGACTCATTCAATAATACACAACAAAAAAAAGGTTTAAGAGTCTACTTTATGGAGACACTCATTTAGAATCTCAGTGAATAATGCACACCAGGGTAATAGTCGAGCATTTTTTATATGGCCACTCATTTTGTGCCTCACTGAGTGATATACACCTGAAGAATCCTCAGGATTCTATTTGATACTACCATTCATTTCGAACCTTATAGAAATATTCAGAATGGAGAAATAGTCAGGTGCGTATTTTATATAGTCTATCATTCAAAGTTTCAGTGAATAGTAAATTTCTATGGAGTAATCAGGATGCTGTTTAACATAGTCACGAATTAAGTGCTTTGCTGAATGATACGCACCTGTGTGATAGTCAGGAATCTAGTTCATATGAACTTTAACTTTGTGTATCGCTGAGTAATACACACCTGGGGCAGTGTCAGGAATCTATTTAGTATGGACACTCAAACAGAGCCTGTTTGATTAATGCACACATGGATAATAATAAGGAGTCTATGTCATACGGCTACTCATTCAGACAAACTGTGAATAATGCACATGTGGAGTAAATAGAAGTCTGTTTTATATGGCCCCTCTTTCACAGCCTCACTGAATATTACACACTTGTGATATAGTCTGGAGTCTATTTTTTATGGCCACTCATTCAGAGAATCACTAAATAATGCACACCTGCGGAATAGTCAGAAGTCTCTTTCCTATGGCCACTGGTTAAGAGCCTCACTAATTGTACACACCTGGAGAAATGGTCAGGCTTTACCTTTATCCCCTCATTCAGAGTCTCACTAAAAAATTCACATATGTGGAATAGTCAAGAGACTTTTTCATGTGGCCTGTAATTCGGAGTGTCACTGAATAATGTGGTGTAGTCAGGAGTCTATTTCATGTAGACACATATACAGAGCTTCAGTGAATAAGACAGACACTTGATATAGTAAGAAATCTAATTGATATGGAAACATATTTTGAGCCTCACTGAATAATACACACCTGGGAAATAATTTGGAGTCTATTTTTGACGGACATATATTCAGAGCCTAAGAAAATGATGTACAGCTGTGGAGTTGCCAGGAGTCTATTTTATTAGGACACCTTTTCTTAGCCTTAGTGGATAACATGCACGTGTGGATTAGTCAGGATTCCATTTTATATGTCCACTGACTCGTAACCACAGTGAAAAATGCAAAAATGTAAAATACTTAGCAGTGTATATAATATAGGCACTCATTCAGAGATTCACTGAATAATAAAAATATTTGAGATAGACAGCATCCTGTTTCATATGGTTAAACAAACAGAGCCTCGCTGAGTAATGCACACCAGGGGAAGTGTTAGGAGTGTACTTTATATAGTCTTTAATTTACAGAATCAGGAAATAATGCATACGTGTGGAATATACACTAGTCTATTTTATATGGCCACAAAATCAAAGCCTTTTTGAAACTGCACATGTGGTGAATAATCACTTGTCTGTTTCATATGGTGTTTCTTTTGGTAAATCAAAAACTTATACACACCTGTGGAGTAAAATTGGTTCCATTTCAGAAGGCCACTGTTTCAGAGTTTTAGTGAATAATATGTATATCTGAAAAGTAAAGAATCTCTTTCACATGGCCACTCGTTCAGGGTCTCTGTGAAGAATACTCCCCTCAAAAATACTCAAGTGTCTACTTTAAATGGCTACACATTCAGAGACTCTTAGGTAATGAACACCTGGGCAATACACCTGAGTCTCTTTTTTATGCCTAGTCAGAGTCTCATTCAATAATACACACCTGGGGAAGAGTTAAGAGTCTACTTCATGTAGCCACTCATTTAGAGCCTCAGTGAATAATGCACACCAGGGTCATTGTTGAGCATTTTTTATATGGCCACTCATTTTGTGCCTCACTGAGTGATATACACCTGAAGAATTCTCAGGATTCTATTTGATAGTACGACGCATTTTGCACCTTATTGAATAATTCACAATGGAGCAATAGTCAGGTGTCTATTTTATATGGTCTATCACTCAAAGATTCAGTGAATAATAAACTTCTATGAAGTAATCAGGACGCTGTTTAAGATAGCCACGATTTAAGGGCCTTCCTGAATGATACACACCTGGGTAATAGCCTAGTGTCTATTTCATATAAACTCGAATTTTCTGTATCGTTAAGTAATACACACCTAAGGCAGTGTCAGGAGTCTATTTGGCATGGACACTCAAGCAGAACCTGTTTGATTAATGCACACATGTAAAATAATGAGGACTCTATGTCATATGGCTACTCATTCAGACAAACAGTGAATAATGCACATGTAAAGTAATTAGAAGTCTGATTATTATGAAAACTCTTTCACAGCCTCACTGAATATTACGCACTTGTGATGTAGTCTGGAGTATATTTTTTATGGCCACCCATTCAGAGAATCACTTAATAATGCACACCTGTGGGATACTCAGAAGTCTCTTTCCTATGGCCACTCGTTAAGAGCCTCACTAAGAATACACACCTGGAGAAATAGGATTTACCTTTATCCCCTCATTCAGAGTCTCACTATGTAATGCACACCTGTGAAATAGTCAGGAGAATTTTACATGTGGCCTCTAATTCGGAGTGTCACTCAATAATATGGTGTAGTCAGGACTCTATTTCATGTAGGCACATATTCAGAGCTTCAGTGAATAAGACAGACACTTGATATATTAAAAAATCTAATTGATCTAAAAACATATTCTGAGCCTCACTGAATAATACACACCTGGGGAAAAATTTGGAGTCTATTTTCGATAGACATATATTCAGAGACTCGGAAAATGATGTACAGCTGTGCAGTAGCCATGAGTCTCTTTTATGAGGACACTAATTCATAGCCTCAGTGGATAATATGCACATGTGGATTAGTCAGGATTCCATTTTATATGTCCACTGACTCGTAACCACAGTGAAAAATGCAAAAATGTAAAACACTTAGCAGTCTATTTCATATAGGCACTCATTCAGAAATTCACTGAATAATACAAATATTTGAGATAGACAGCATCCTGTTTCATATGATTAAACGAAAACAGCCTCACTGAGTAATGCACACCAGGGGAAGTGTTTGGAGTCTACTTTATATAGCCTTTAATTTACAGAATCAGAAAATGATGCACACCTGTGGAATAGACACTAGTCTATTTTATATGGCCGCAAAATCAAAGCCTTTTTATATACTGCACATGTGCGGAATAATCACTTGTCTGTTTCATATGGTGTTTCGTTTGGTGAATCAAAGACTTATGCACACCTGTGGAGTAAAATGGGTTCTATTTCAGAAGGCCACTCTTTCAGTGTTTTAGTGAATAATATGTATGTATGAAAAGTAAGGAATCTCATTCACATGGCCACTCGTTCAGGGCCACTGTGAAGGAAACTCCCCTCATAAATAGTCAAGTGTCTACTTTAAATGGCTACACATTCAGAGACTGTGTAGGTAATGAACACCTGAGCAACACACCTGAGTCTCTCTTTTTTTGCCCACTTAGTCAGAGTCTCATTCAAAAATACACACCTGAAAAAGAGTTAAGTGTCTACTTCATGTAGCCACTCATTTAGAGCCTCAGTGAATAATGCACACCAGGGTAATAGTCGAGCATTTTTTATTTGGCCTCTCAATTTGTGCCTCACTGAGTGAAATACACCTGAAGAATCCTCAGGATTCTATTTGATACTACCACGCATTTAGCACCTTATGGAATAATTCACAATGGAGCAATAGTCAGGTGTCTATTTTATATGGTCAATCACTCAAAGTTTCAGTGAATAATAAACTTCTATGGAGTAATCAGAACGCTGTTTAAGACAGCCAGGAATTAAGTGCATTCCTGAATGATACACACCTTGGTAATAGCATGGCGCCTATTTCATATAAACTCTTATTTTGTGTATCATTGTGTAATAGACACCTGGGGCAGTGTCAGGAGGCTATTTGGTGTGGACACTCGAACAGAAACTGTTTGATTAATGTACACATGTATAATAATGAGAAGTCTATGACATATGGCTACTCATTCAGACAAACAGTGAATAATGCACATGAAAAGTAATTAGAAGTCTGATTCTTATGGACCCTTTTTCACAGCATCACTGAATATAACACACTTGTGATATAGTCTGGAGTCTATTTTTTATTTCCACTCATTCAGAGAATCACTAATTAATGCACAACTGAAGAATAGTCAGAAGTTTTTTCCTATGGCCACTGGTTAAGAGCCTCACTAAGTGAACACACCTGGGGAAATAGTCAGGATTTACCATTATCCCCTCATTCAGAGTCTCACTAAATAATGCACACCTGTGGAATAGTCAGGAGACTCTTTCCTATGGCCACTCCTTAAGAGCCTCACGAAGTATACACACCTGGGGAAATAGCCAGGATTTACCTATATCCCTTCATTCAGAATCTCACTAAAAAATGCACACCTGTGGAATAGTCAGGAGACTTTTTCATGTGGCCTCTAATTCGGAGCGTCACTGAATAATGTGGTGTAGTCAGGGTCTATTTCTTGTAGACACATATTTAGAGCCACAGTGAATAAAACAGATCCTTTATGTTGTAAGGAATCTAATTAATATGGCCACATCTTCTGAGCCTCACTGAATAATACACAACTTGAGAATAACTTGGAGTCTATTTTCGATGGACATTCATTAAGAGCCTCGGTAAATAATGCACACCTGTGGGGTAGCCAGGAGTCTATTTTATTAGGACAATCATTCATAGCCTCAGTGGATAATATGCACGTGTGGATTAGTCCGGATTCCAATTTATATGGCCACTGACTCATAACCTCAGTGAAAAATGCTAAAATGTCAAATAGTTAGCAGTCTATTTCATATAGACACTCATTCAGAGATTCACTAAATAATACAAATATTTAATATAGCAGCATCCTGTTTCATATGGTCAAACAAAATGAGCCTCACTGAGTAAGGCACACCTAGGGAAGTGTTACTAGTCTACTTTATATAGCCTCTCATTTACAGCCTCAGGGAGTAATGCACACGTGTGGAATAGACACTAGACTTTTTTATATGGCCACAAAATCAAAGCCTGAGTGAGTAATACACAACTTTGGAATAGTCACTTGTCTATTTTACATGCCCAAATATTTAGAGTTAGAGTCAATAGTAAACACCTGTGGACAAGTCAGAAAACTTCATATGGCCAAAATTTCAGAGCCTCAGTGAATAACACATACCTGGGAAATACTCAGGACGCTATTACATGTGGCATCAATTTCAGAGCTTTCTTGAATAAGAAACACCTTTATTGTAGTCAGAATTCTATTTCCTATAGCCACATATTCAGAGCCCAACTGCATAACATACACCATGGGAAAAGTTAACATTCTATTTTGTATAGCCACTCATTTAGAGCCAAATGTAAAAACGTATGCCTGAGGAGTATTCAGGAGGCTCTATTTTATGGCTACTCATTCAGAGCTTCACAGAATAATACAGACCTATGGAAACGTCAGTAGTGTATTTCACACAACCACTTATTCAGAACCTCAGTGAGGCATCATATATATCTGGAAAATACTCAGGATTATATTATATATAGCCACTTATTCAGAGACTCACTGGATAATGCACAGCTAAGGAATAGTCTGGAGACTATTTGATATGACTCTTCACCCAGCGACTCAGTGGACAATGCAGAACTAAAAAACAGTCATTAGGATAGAGTCAAGGGTTTATGTTATGTGGTCACTTGTTCAGAATCTCACTGAAGAATACACAACATGGGAATAATCAGTGTCCAATTCATATGGACACTCAATCACAGCATTACCGAATACTGCACAATGGGGCAATAGTAAGGAGTCTATTTCATATGCCTGTCATTCGGAGATTCAGTGCATAATAAACAGCTGTGGAGTAGTCAGGACCCTATTTAAGGTAGCCCCAAATTAAGCACCTCCGTGAATTATACACACATGTGTCAGAGTCAGGAGCCTATTTGACATAGACACTCATACAGAAACTTTTCGAATACTGCACATGTGGGGAATAATCACGTCTGTTTCATATGGAGATTAGTTTGGAGAATCAAAAAATAATGCACACCTGTTGAGTAAAATGGGTTATATTTCATGAGGCCACTCTTCAGTGTTTTAGGGTATAATATGTATATCTGATAAGTCAGGAATCTCTTTCATATGGACACTCTTTTGGGGACTCCTTGAGGAATACTCCCCTCAGAAACAGTCAAGGGTCTACTTCAAATGTCTATACATTCAAAGCCTCTTTACGCAATGAACACCTGGGAAATACACCTGAATCTCTTTTTATGCCCCTTTAGTCAGAGACTCATACAATAATACACAACAAAGGAAGATTTAAGATTCTACTTTCTGTAGCTACTCATTTAGCGCCTCAGTGAATAATGCACACCACGGTAAGAGTCGAGAATTTTTTATATGACTACTGATTTTGTGCCTCACTGAGTGATATACACCTGAAAAATACTCAGGATTCTATTTGATACTACCACTCATTTAGAACCTTATTTAATAATTCACAATGGAGCAATAATCAGGTGTCTGTTTTATATGGTCTATCATTCAAAATTTCAGTGAATAGTAAATTTCTTTTTTTTAAAATTTTTATTGCATTATACGTTTTGGGGTACATGTGCAGAACGTGCAAGATAGTTGCATAGGTACACACATGGCAGTGTGTTTTGCTGCCTTCCTCCCCTTCACCCACACTTGGCTTGCATCCCCAGGCAATCCCTCTCCAGCCCCCCCCGCTTGCCCTCCCCCATTCCCTCCAATAGACCCCAGTGAATAGTAGACTGCCTCTCTTTCTCCATGTGTTCTCATTTTTCTCACCCACCTATGAGTGAGTGTATGCAGTATTTCTTTTTCTGTTCTTGTGTCAGTTTGCTGAGAATGATGTTCTCCAGATTCATCCATGTCCTTACAAAGGACACAAACTCATCATTTTTGATTGCTGCATAATATTCCATGGTGTATATGTGCCACATTTTCCCAGTCCAGTCTATCATCGTTGGGCATTTGGTTTGGTTCCAGGTCTTTGCTATTGTAAACAGTGCTGCAATGAACATTCGTGTGCATGTGTCCTTATAGTAGAATGATTTATAGTCCTTTGGATAGATACCCAGTAATGGGATTGCTGGGTCAAATGGAATTTCTATTTCTAGGTCCCTGAGGAATCGACACACTGTCTTCCACAATGGTTGAACTAAATTACACTCCCACCAAAAGTGTAAGGGTGTTCCTATTTCTCCACATTCTCTCCAGCATCTGCTGTCTCCAGATTTTTTAATGATGGCCATTCTAACTGGAGTGAGATGGTATCTCAATGTGGTTTTGATTTGCATCTCCCTAATGACCAGTGATGACGAGCATTTTTTCATATGTTTGTTGGCCTCATGTATATCTTCTTTTGTAAAGTGTCTGTTCATATCCTTTGCCCATTTTCGAATGGGCTTGTTTGTTTTTTTGCTGTAAATCTGTTTGAGTTCTTTGTAAATTCTGGATATCAGCCCTTTGTCAGATGTGTAAACTGCAAAGATTTTTTCCCATTCGGATGGTTGCGATTCACTCTAGTGACTGTTTCTTTTGCCGTGCAGAAGCTGTGGAGTTTGATTAGGGCCCATTTGTCTATTTTGGCTTTTGTTGCCAATCCTTTTGGTGTTTTATTCATGAAGTCCTTGCCTACTCCTATGTCCTAAATGGTTTTGCCTAGATATTCTTCTAGGGTATTTATGGTGTCACGTCTTATGTTTAAGTCTTTAATCCATCTGGAGTTAATTTTAGTGTAAGGTGTCAAAAAGGGGTCCAGTTTCTCCTTTCTGCACATGGCTAGCCAGTTTTTCCAACACCATTTATTAAATAGGGAATCCTTTCCCCATTGCTTGTTTTTGTCTGGTTTATCAAAGATAATATGGTTGTAGATATGTAGCGTTGCCTCCGATGCTTCTGTTCTGTTCCATTGGTCTATATCTCTGTATTGGTACCAGTACCATGCTGTTTTGATTACTGTAGCCTTGTAGTATAGTTTGAAGTCTGGTAGTGTGATGCCTCCCGCTGTGTCCTATTTGTTTAGAATTGACTTGGCTATGCGGGCTCTTTTTTGGTTCCATATGAAATTCATGGTGGTTTTTTCCAGTTCTGTGAAGAAATTCAATGGTATATTGATGGGGATAGCATTGATTGTGTAAATTACTTTGGGCAGTATAGCCATTTTCACGACATTGATTCTTCCTAACCACGAACATGGAATGTTTCTCCATCTGTTTGTGTCCTCTCTTATTTCGTTGAGAAGTGGTTTGTAGTTTTCTTTAAAGAGGTCCCTTACATTTCTTGTGAGTTGTATTCCTAGGTATTTTATTTTATTTGTAGCAATTGTGAATGGCAGTTCGTTCTTGATTTGATTCTCTTTAAGTCTGTTATTGGTGTATAGGAATGCTTGTGATTTTTGAACATTGATTTTATATCCTGAGACTTTGCTAAAGTTGCTTATCAGTTTCAGGAGCTTTTGGGCTGAGGTGATGGGGTCCTCTATGTATACTATCATGTCGTCTGCAAATAGAGACAATTTGGCTTCCACCTTTCCTATTTGAATACACTTTATTTCTTTTTCTTGCCTGATTGCTCTAAATAGAACTTCCAGTACGATGTTGAATAGGAGTGGTGAGAGAGGGCATCCTTGTCTAGTGCCCGATTTCAAAGGGAATGCTTCCAGTTTTTGCCCATTAAGTATGATATTGGCTGTTGGTTTGCCGTAAAAAGCTTTTATTACTTTGAGATATGTTCCATCAATGCCAAGTTTATTGAGGGTTTTTAGCATAAAGGGCTGTTGAATTTTGTCAAATGCCTTCTCTGCGTCAATTGAGATAATCATGTGGTTTTGGTTTTTCCTTCTGTTTATGTGGTGAATTACATTTATAGAATTGCGTATGTTGAACCAGCCTTGAATCCCAGGGATGAATCCTACTTGATCATGATGGATAAGTTTTTTAATGTACTGTTGCAATCGGTTTGCCAGTATTTTATTGAAGATTTTTGCATCTATGTTCATCATGGATATTGGCCTGAAGTTTTTTTTTCTTGTTGAGTCTCTGCCGGGTTTTGGTATCAGGATGATGTTGGTCTCATAAAATGATATGGGAAGGGTTCCCCCTTTTTGGATTCTTTGGAATAGTTTTAGAAGGAATGGTACCAGATCCTCTTTGTGTGTCTGGTAGAATTCAGCTGTGAACCCATCTGGACCTGGGCTTTTTTTGTCTGGTAGGCTCTTAATTGCTGTCTCAACTCCGACCTTGTTATTGGTCTATTCATAGTTTCGGCTTCTTCCTGGTTTAGGCTTGGGAGGACACAGGCGTCCAGGAATTTATCCATTTCTTCCTGATTTACTAGTTTATGTGCATAGAGTTGTTTGTAGTATTCTCTGATGATGGTTTGAATTTTTGTGGAATCTGTGGTGATTTCCCCATTATCGTTTTTTATTGCATCTATTTGGTTGTTCTCTCTTTTCTTTTTATCAGTCTGGCTAGTGGTCTGTCTATTTTGTTGATCTTTTTGAAAAACCAGCTCTTAAATTTATTGATTTTTTGAATGGTTTTTCTTGTCTCTATCTCCTTCAGCTCTGCTCTGATCTTAGTTATTTCTTGTCTTCGCCTAGGTTTTGAGCTTTTTTGATCTTGCTCCTCTAGCTCTTTCAATTTTGACGATAGGGTGTCAATTTTGGATCTCTCCATTCTTCTCATGTGGGCACTTATTGCTATATATTTTCATCTACAGACTGCTTTAAATGTGTCCCAGAGATTCTGATACGTTGTGTCTTCATTTTCATTGGTTTCAAAGAACTTCTTTATTTCTGCCTTCATTTCATTGTTTATCCAATCAATATTCAAGAGCCAGTTTTTCAGTTTCCATGAAGCTGTGCGGTTCTGAGTTATTTTCTGAATTCTGAGTTCTAACTTGATTGCACTATGGTCTGCGAGACTGTTTGTTATGATTTCAGTTGTTTTGCATTTGCTGATGAGGGCTTTACTTACAATTATGTGGTCAATTTTGGAGTAGGTGTGATGTGGTGCTGAGACGAATGTATATTCTGTGGATTTGGGGTGGAGAGTTCTGTAAATGTCTATCACGTTTGCTTGTTCCAGGTCTGAGTTTAAATCCTGGATATCCTTGTAAATTTTCTCTTTAGTTGAGCTGTCTGCTATTGACAGTGGAGTGTTAAAGTCTCCCACTATTATTGTGTGGGAATCTATGTCTCTTTGTAAGTTATTAAGAACTTGCCTTATATATCTGGGTGCTCCTACATTGGGTCAATATATATTTAGAATCGTTAGCTATTCTTGTTGTATGGATCCTTTAACCATTATGAAATGACCTTCTTTGTCCCTTTTGATCTTTGTTGCTTTAAAATCTATTTTATCAGAGATGAGAATTGCAACTCCTGCTTTTTTTTGCTCTCCATTTGCTTGGTAAATCTTCGTCCATCCTTTTATTTTGAGCCTTTGTGTATCTTTGCATGTGTGGTGGGTTTCCTGGATACAGCACACCGATGGGTTTTGGTTTTTTATCCAATTTTGCCAGCCTGTGTCTTTTGATTGGTGCATTTAGCCCATTTACATTTAGGGTTAATATTGTTATATGTGAATTTGATCCTGTCATGTTGATGCTAGCTGGCTGTTTTGCCTGTTGGTTCATGTAAATTCTTCATTTTGTTGATGGTCTTTAGCATTTGGTATGCTTTTAGGATGGCTGGTACTGGTTGTTTCTTTCTATGTGTAGTGCCTCTTTCAGTTGCTCTTGTAAAGCAGGCCTAGTGGTGACAAAATCTCTGAGTACTTGCTTGTTCGTGAAGGATTTTATTTTTCCTTCACTTATGAAGCTCAGTTTGGCTGGATATGAAATTCTGGTTTGAAAGCTCTTTTCTTTAAGGATGTTGAATATTGGCCCCCACTCTCTTCTAGCTTGTAGAGTCTCTGCCGAGAGATCTGCTGTGAGTCTGATGGGCTTCCCTTTGTGGGTGACCCGACCTTTCTCTCTGGCTGACCTTAGTATTTTCTCCTTCATTTCAACCCTGGTGAATCTTACAATTATGTGCCTTGGGGTTGCTCTTCTTGCGGAGTATCTTTGTGGTGTTCTCTATATTTCCTGGAGTTGAGTATTGACCTGTCTTGCTAGGTTGGGGAAATTTTCCTGGATAATATCCTGAAGAGTGTTTTCCAGCTTAGATTCATTATCTTCATCACATTCTGTTACACCTATCAAACGTAGGTTGGGTCTCTTCACATAGTGCCACATTTCTTGGAGATTTTGTTTTTTTCTTTTTGTGCTCTTTTCTTTAATCTTGGTTTCACGTTTTATTTCATTGAGTTGATCTTCAATTTCTGATATTCTTTCTTCTGCTTGGTCAATTCGGCTGTTGAAACTTGTGCATGCTTCACGAAGTTCTCGTGTTGTGTTTTTCAGCTCCTGCAATTCATTCATATTCCTCTCTAAGTTGTCCATTCTTGTTATCAATTTCTCTAACTTTTTTTCAAATCTTTTTTCAAGGTTCTTAGTTTGTTTGCACTGATTTAGAACATGTTCTTTTAGCTCAATGAAGTTTCTCATTATCCACTTTCTGAAGTCTGATTCCATCATTTCGTCACACTCATTCTCCATCCAGCTTTGTTTTCTTGCTGGTGAGGAGTTTTCGTCCTTTGTAGGAGGTGAGTTGTTTTGGTTTCGGGTGTTTTCCTCCTTTTTGCAAGGGTTTCTTCCCATCTTTATGAATTTATCCGCCTGTCGTCTTAGTAGTTGCTGATTTTTCAATTGGGTCTCTGTGTGGATGCTGAGATTGTTGATGATGAAGTATTTCTTTTACTTAGTTTTCCTTCTAGTGGTCTAGCCTCTCTGCTGTATGAGTGCTGAGGTCCACTCCAGGCCCTGTTTGTCTGGAGTATACCTGTAGCAGCTGTGGAACAGTGAGGAATGATACCAGTTTCTTCTTCTGCTGTCTTTGTTCCAGAATGATGCCCGCCAAATGTCAGTCTGATTAGTCCTTTTTTGCGGTGACTCTGTATATACAGGGGTCAGGGAGCTGCTTAAGGAGACGGTTTGTGCTTTATAGTAACTCCAGAGCTGAGCTGTGAGCTCCGTTGTTCATTCAGGGTTGTTAGGAGGTTTTTTATGTCTGCTGCAATAGAACTCATAAAACACCACCCTTTCCCCCACCTTATATGCTCTGTTTGAGAGAGTTGGGGCTTTCTTTATGAGTATCTGTTGCACTGTCCTGCCCCACTAGGTGACAGTCTATTCACTATTTGCCTGCCGGGGCTCTGACCTGCTAGCGTGGGTTCGCCCTGTTGCTGTTGGGCTCCCTTCTGCTGTGGAGAGCTCTCCTCTCCTGGGAGTCTCTCTGTTATGGCAGGTTGCCTCGGCAACAGCAGGCTGCGTCAGCCCTGGGCGGTACTTCAATAGGGGCGGATTGTGTCAGCAATGGCGGACGCCCCTCTGTCACCAGGCTGCACCGTCCTAGATGCTGGCAGCAAAACTCTCAGCCCCAAGCATCTCCAGTCACTGCCCTGCTTGTCCCTGTGAGGGTGGGACCCGCCGAGCCCGATCACCAAGCACCCTGCCTCAGAGTGCGTCCTCTCTCTCTCTCTCTCTCTCCCTCTCCGTGAGCTGAAAAGTCGACTCTCTCACTGGCGCCCCAGTAGCCTGCCGATAGGGCACTGGGATCCGTGTGATCTCCCGTGCCACTGCCCACTTCACCGGCTCAAATCACGCTTCCCAGGAAACTCCCAGGAATCTCCAGGTCTGGCTCACTGTCCAAGTCCCGTTCAATCAGATGGATGTGCCAATCTGCCCTCCAAACTCTCAGATTGCCGGTTTAACAGGGAACCCAGACCAGTGAGTTCTGTGCCGGGTCCCACTGCGGTGCCGGCTGAAGCGGCCACGCGAGCCAGCTGCGTTAGCCAGCTTTACTTTACTAGCGTCCTGTGGGACTTTCAACGCTCTGTGGGCTAGAAAGGTCCATCCGAGAATGTGGCTAGGACTCACCCTCTGTGCCGTCACTGAGAGCTGCAATCCTGAGTCGCTTCTACGATGCCATCTTGCATCTCCTCCATCGTCAGGATTACATTTTATATTGCCACTGACTTGTAAACTCAATTAATAATGCACAAATGTAAAGTACACAGCAGTCTATTTCATATAGCCATTCATTCAGAGATTCACTGAATAATAAAATTATTTGAGACAGACAGCCTCCTGTTTCACATGGTCATACAAAAAGAGCGTCACTGAGTGACACACACCTGGGGAAGTGTAAGGAGTGTGCTTTACATAGCCTCTCATTTACAGCATAAGGGAATAATGCACACGTGTAGAATAGACACTAGTCTATTTTATATGGCCACAAAATCAAAGCCTGAGTCCGTAATACACAACTTTGGAATAGTCACTAGTCTATTCCATATGCCCAAATATTTAGAGTCAGTGTCAATAATACACGCCTTTAGACTAGTCAGGAAACCATTTTATATGGCCAAAGTTTCATAGACTCAGTGAATAATAAATACCTGAGGAATACTCTGGACGCTATTACATTTGGCATTTCTTCAGAGGTTCATTGAGTAAAGAACTGCTGTATTGTAGTCAGAATTCTATTTCATATAGCCACATACTCAGAGCCTAACTGAATAACAGACACCTTGGGAAAGTCAGGATTCTATTTCTTATAGCCACTCATTTACAGTCGAATGTAAAAACTCAGGCCTGAGTAGTATATAGGAGTCTCTATTTTATGGCCACCCATTCAGGGCCTCACAGAATAATGCAGACGTATGAAAATGTCAGGAGTGTACTTGACATGGCCAGTTATTCAGTTCCTCAGTGAAGAATCATATATATTTGGAAAATACACAGGATTCTATTATATATAGCCACTTATTAAGAGACTCACTGAATAATGCACACCTGGAGAATTGTCTGGAGACTCTTTGATATGACCATTCACCCAGCGACTCAGTGGAAAATGCAGAGCTGAGAAATAGTCAAGAAGACAGAGTCAGGAGTCTATTTTACGTGGTCACTCTTTCAGAAAGTGACTGAAGAATATACACCTTGAAAATAGTCAGAGTCCAGGTCATATGGACACTCAATCACAGCATTACCGAATAATGCACAATGGGGCAATAGTAAGGAGTCTATTTCATATGGCCTCTCCTTCAGAGCTTCAGTGCATAATAAACAGATGTGGAGGAGTGAGGAAACTATTGACAGTAGCCACAAATAAAGCAGCTCCTTGAATTATGCATACATGTGTGAGTTTCAGGAGACTATTTGATATGGACACTCATACAGAATGTCTTCGAATATTGTACATGTGGGAATAATCACTAATCTATTTCATATGGTGGTTTTTTTGGAGAGTCAAAAATTAACACACACCTGTGGAGTAAAATGCCGTTTATTTCATAAGGCCACTCTTTCAGTGTTTTAGTGAATAACATGTATATCTGATAAGTCAGGAATCTCTTACACATGGCCACTCGTTCTGGGCCTCTGTGAATAATACTCCCCTCAGAAACAGTCAAGGGTCTACTTCAAATGTCTACACATTCAGGGTCTCTGTAAGTAATGAACACCTGGGCAATACACCTAAGTCTCTTTTTTATGACCACTGTGTCAGAGTCTCATTCAATATACACACCTGGGAAACAGTTAAGGGTCTCCTTCATGTCATTTAGATCCTCAGTGAATAATCCACACCAGGGTAATAGTCGAGCATTTTTTATATGTCCACAAATTCTGTGCCTCCCAGAATGATACACACCTGGGGAATTCCAGGATTCTATCTCATATTACCGCTCATTTAGAAACTTATTGAATAATTCACAATGGAGCCATGGTCAGGTGTCTACTTTGTATGGCCTCTCATTCAGTGTTTCAGTGCATAATGAACTTCTATGGAGTAATAAGGACACTGTTAAAGTAGCCATGAATAAAGTGCCTTTCTGAATGATACACACCTGGGTGGTAGTCAGAAGTCTATTTCATATGAACTCTAATTCTGTGTAACGCTGAGTAATGCACACCTGGGAAAGATTCAGGAGTCTATTTGGTATGAACCCTCTTACCAAACTTGTTGGAATAATGCACACATGGAGAATAATGAGGTGTCCATGTCATACAGCTATTCATTCAGGCAAACAGTGAATAACTCACATGTGGAGACAATAGAATTCTGTTTCATATGGCCCCTCTTTCACAGCGTCACTGAATATTACACACTTGTGATATAGTCTAATGTCTATATTTTATGGCCACTCAGTCAGAGAATCACTGAATTATTCACACCGGTGGAATAGTCAGAAGTCTCTTTCCTATGGCTACCAGTTGAGAGCCTCATTAAATGTACACACCTGGATAAAGAGTCAAGATTTACTTGTATCTCCTCATCCAGAGTCTCACTAAATAATGCACAGCTGTGGAATAGTCTGGAGACTTTTTCATGTGGCCTCTCATTCAATGTTTCATTGAAAAATGTGGTGTAGTCAGAAGACTTTTTTATGTAGACCCATATTCAGAGCCTCAGTGCATAAGATAGATCCTTGATATAGTAAGAAACCTAATTAGTATGGCCACATCTTCTGAGGCTCAATGAATTATACACACCTGGAGAACAATTTGGAGTCTATTTTCGATGGACATTCATTCAGAGCCTCGGTAAATAATGCAGACCTGTGGAGTTGCCAGGAGTATTTCATTTGGACAGATATTCATAGCCTCAGTGGATAATATGCACGTGTGGATTAGTCAGGATTCCATTTTAATATAGCCACTGACTTGTAACCTCAATGAATAATGCACAAATGTAAAGTACACAGCAGTCTATTTCATATAGCCATTCATTCAGAGATTCACTGAATAATAAAATTATTTGAGACAGACAGCCTCCTGTTTCACATGGTCATACAAAAAGAGCGTCACTGAGTGACACACACCTGGGGAAGTGTAAGGAGTGTTCTTTACATAGCCTCTCATTTACAGCATAAGGGAATAATGCACACGTGTGGAATAGACACTATTCTATTTTATATGTCCACAAAATAAAAGCCTGAGTCAATAATACACAACTTTGGAATAGTCACTAGTCTATTCCATATGCCCAAACATTTAGAGTCAGTGTCAATAATACACGCCTGTAGACTAGTCAGAATACCATTTCATATTGCCAAAGTTTCAGAGCCTCAGTGAATAATAAATACCTGAGGAATACTCTGGACGCTATTACATGTGGCATTTCTTCAGGGGTTCATTGAGTAAAGAACTGCTGTATTGTAGTCAGAATTCTATTTCATATAGCCACATACTCAGAGCCTAACTGAATAACAGACACCTTGGGACAGTCAGGATTCTATTTCGTATAGCCACTCATTTACAGCCGAATGTGAAAACTCACGCCTGAGTAGTATATAGGAGTCTCTATGTTATGGCTACTCATTCAGAGCCTCACAGAATAATACAGACGTATGTAAATGTCAGGAGTGTACCTGACATTGCCAGTTATTCAGTTCCTCAGTGAAGAATCATATATATCTGGAAAATACTCAGGATTCTATTATATATAGCCACTTATTAAGAGACTCACTGAATAATGCACACCTGGAGAATTGTCTGGAGATTATTTGATATGACCGTTCACCCAGCGACTCAGTGGAAAATGCAGAGCTGAGATATAGTCAAGAGGACAGAGTCAGGAGTCTGTTTTATGTGGTCACTCCTTCAGAAACTGACTGAAGAAAACACCTTTTTGGAATAGTCAGAGTCCAGGTCATATGGCCACTCAATCACAGCATTACTGAATAATGCACAATGGGGCAATATTAAGGAGTCTATTTCATACGGCCTCTCATTTGGAGCTTCAGTGCATAATAAACAGCTGTGGAGGAGTGAGGACCCTATTGAGGGTAGCCCCAAATAAAGCAGCTCCGTGAATGATACACACATTTGTGAGAGTCAGGAGACTATTTCATATGGCCACTCATACAGAACCTCTTCGAATTTTGCACATTTGGGGAATAATCACTGGTTTATTTCATATGGTGGTGCGTTTGGAGAGTCAAAAAAAAAAAAACCGCGCACCTGTGGAGTGAAATGCGGTATATTTCATAAGGCCACTCCTTCGGTATTTTAGTGAATAACATGTATATCTGATAAGTCAGGAATCTCTTTTACATGGCCACTCGTTCTGTGCCTCTGTGAATGATACTCCCCTCAGAAACTGTCAATGGTCTACTTCAAATGCCTACACATTCAGAGTCTCTTTAAGTAATAAACACCTGGGCAATACACCTGAGTCTCTTTTATATGCTCACTTTGTCAGACTCTCATTCAATAATACACACCTGGGGAAGAGTTAAGAGTCTACTTCATGTAGCCACTCATTTCGACCCTAAGTGAATAATCCACACCAGGGTAATAGTTGAGCATTTTGTATATGGCCATTTATTCTGTTCCTCCCTGAATGATACACCCCTGGGGAATTCTCAGGATTCTATTTCATACTATCACTCATTTAGAACCTCATTGAATAATTCACAATGGAGCCATACTCAGGTGCCTATTTTTTATGGCCTCTCATTCAGAGTTTTAGTGAATAATAAGCTTCTATGGAGTAATCAGGACACTGTTTAAGATAGCCATGAATTAAGTGTCTTCCTGAATGATACACACCTGGGTGGTAATCAGGAGGCTATTTCATATGAACTCTAATTCTCTGTAATGCTGAGTAATACAGAGAACCACTTCCAATATTGCACATGTGAAGAATAATCACTAGTCCATTTCATATGGTCGTTCGTTTGGAGAGGCAAAAAATAACATGGGAGAGGGGTGATACACACAGGAGAGTGGAGGGTACACATGGGAGAGAGTGGGTACACAAAGGAGAGGAGGATACACAAAGCAGGGGGGATACACAAAGGAGAGTAGAGGATACACAAAGGAGAGAGGACGATACACACAAGAGAGAGGAGAATGAACACAAAAGAAAGAAATACACACAGCAGAGAGAGGCATACACACAGGAGAAGGTGATACATACAGGAGAAAGAAGGATAAACACAAGAGAGGAGGATTCACACAGAAAAGGGGGAAACACACAGAAGAGAGAAGCGTACACACAGGATAAAGAATACACACAGCAGAGAGGAGGATCCACACAGGAGAGAAGGGATACACAGAGAAGAGAGGAAAATACACACAGGAGAGAGATAGTATACACACAATACAGAGGGGGTTACACATAGGAGAGAAAGGATACACATGGGGAGAGGGGGACACAAACTGGAGAGAGGGGAGATACACACGGGAGAGAGAAGAAATGCACACGAAAGAGAGGGTTGATGTACTCAGGAGAGAAAAATGATACACACAGGAGAGAAAAATGATAAACACAGGAGAGAGAAGGATACACACAGGGGAAAAAAGGATACACACTGGAGAGAGAAGGGTAAACACAGGAGAGGGAAATGCAAACAGGAGTTAGGAGAATTCACACCGGAAAGAATAGGATATACACATGAGACAGGAGGATACACACAAAAGAGGGAAGGATACAGACGGTAGACACAAGGATACACACAGGAGAGAGAAGAATACAAACAGGAGAGTGGTGATACAAACAGGAGGGATGAGGATTCACACAAACGAATAGAGGATACACACATGATAGAGATGGATACACACAGGAGAGAGGAGAATACACAGAGCAGAGAGGAGGATACACACAGGAGAGAGGACATACACACAAAAATGAGAAAGATCCACACAGAAGAGAAGGGAATGCACACAAAATAGAGGTGGATACACACAGAAGTGGGGCATACACACACAAAAAAAAGGGAATACACACAGAGAGAGGGGGATACACATGGAGAGTGGGGATCCATACAGGATTTATGAGGGTACACACAGCAGAGAGCGGGTACCCACAGGAGAGAAGAGGATACACAAAGAAAAAAGGGATACACACAGGAAAGTAGGAAATAAACAGAGAAGAGAGGAGGATACACAAATGAGAGAGGAGTATAAAAACAGGAGAGGAAGATACACACAGGAGAGAGGGGCTTACAAACAGAAGAGGGGAATACACACAGGATAAAAAGGGATAAACACAGGAAAGAGGATTAAACACACAAGAGAGGAAGATACACACAGGAGAGATGGGTGTAGACACAGGAGAAAACAAAATACACACAGCAGAGAGGAAGATTCACACAGGAAAGAGGGGATACACAAAGGAGACAGGGGTATACGCACAGGAGAGAGAAGGGATACACAGAGGAGGGAGGGTGTTACACACAGGAGAAAGGAGGGATACGCACAGGAGAAAGTAGGGATACACAGAAAAAAAAGGAGAATGTACACAGGAGTGGGAGATACACACAAGAGAGAGGAGAATGCACACAAAAGAAAGGAGAAGACACACAGGAGAAAGGAGAATACACGCAGGAGAGAGGAGGGTAAACAAAAATGGAGGGGGTTACACACAGAAGAGAGGAGGATACAGGCAGGAGAGAGGAGGATACACACACGAGAGAGAAAGATACACACGGGCGAGAGGAGAATACACAGAAAAAAGAGGAGGATACACACAGGAGAGAGGGGGATACACACAAAAGAAAGGGATAAACACGGGAGAGGGAAATACACAAAGGAGCGAAAGGGATGCACACAGGAGAAAGGGAAGTACACACAGGAAAGAAGAGGATACACACAGGAGAGAGAATGATACACACAGGAGAGGGAAGATACACAGAATATAGAGGAAGATACGCACAGGAGAGAGGAGGATACAGAGAGGAGAGAGGAAGATACACACAGAAGAGAAGGAGATACACAAAAAAGTGGGGGATACAGACAGAAGAGAGGGGGTACACACAAAAGCGTTGAATACATGCAGGAGACAGAGAAATACACACAGGAGAGAGGGGGATACATACAGAAGAGGGGGATACACACAAAAGAGAGGGAGATACACACAGGAGAGAGGAGTATACACAGGAGACAGCGGGATACACACAGGAGAAAGGGGAATACACACAAGAGAGAGGAGCATACACACAGGAGAGAGGGGGATACACACAGGAGATAGAAAGATACACAAAGAAGAGAGGAGGATACACGCAGGAGAGAGAAGTATACACAGGAGAAAGTGGGATACACACAGGAGACAGAAGGATACACAAAAAAGAGAAAAATACACACAGGTGAGAGGACGATAAACACAGGAGAGAGGGGCGTACACACAGAAAAGGGCAGTTACACAAAGGAGAGAGGTGGATACACAAAGGAGAAAGAGATACACACAAAAGAAAGAAATACACACAAGAGCGAAGGAGATGCACACAGGAGAAAGGAGGTTACATACAGGAAAAAGGAGAATACACACAAGAGAGTGGAGCATACACACAAAAGAGAGGGTGATACACACAGGAGAAAGGAAGATAATAACAGGAGAGTGGGGTACACAAACATGAGCGTGGAAGATACACACAAAAGAGAGATACACAGAGTGGTAGAAAGATACACACAGGAGTGAGGAGGATACACACTGGACAGAGAAGTATACACACAGGAGAGAGGAAGATCCCAACAGAAGAGGAAAGGATACACACAGTAGAGAGGGGGATAGGCACAAAAAAGAAGGATACACAAACGAGAGAGGGGATACACACAGGAGAGAGGGGGAAAAACACAGGAGAGGTGATACATACAGAAGAGAGGTGCATAGACAGAGGAGAGGGGATGATACACGCAAAAGAGAGGAGGATACACAAAAGAGAGAGGGGGATACACACAGGAGAGAGGGGGGATAAAAACAGGTGAGAGAAGAATACATAAAGGAGACAGGAGGATACACAGAAGTGAACGGAAGATACACACAGGAGAGAAAAGGATACACACAGAAGAAAGAAGGATACAGACAGTAGAGAGAAAGATACACACAGAGGGAGAAGGATACACACAGGAGAGAGGAGTATACACACAGGAGAGAAGAGAATACACACAAGATAGAGGAGGATACACACAGGTGAAGGAAGGATATAAACAGGAGAGAGGAGGATACACACAGGAGAGAGGGAAATAAACACAGAAAAGAGGAGGATACACACAAGAGAAAGGAAGACACACACAGGAAAGAGGAAGATACACACAGGGAAAAGGTGGATACACACAAAAGAGAAAAGGATACACATAAGACAGAGGGGGATACACACAGGAGACAGAAAGATACACACAGGGGGTTGGCGATACATACAGGAGAGAGGAGGATACACACAGAAGAGAGGAGAAAACAGACAGGACAGTGGAGGATTCACAAAAAAGACAAGAGCATACACACAGGAAAGAAAGATACACACATAAGAGGAAGATACACACAGAAAAGAAGAGGATATATACAGGGTATGGGGATACACACAGGAGAGAGGGGCATATACACAGAAGAGAGCAGGATACACACAAAATAGAGAAGATTACACACAGGAGAGAAGGGGTACACCCAGGAAAAAAGAGGATACACACAGGAGAGAGAAGGATACACACAGGGGAAGCGGGATACACAGAGAAAAGGAAAGGATACACAGAAAGGAGAGGAGGATACACACAGGAGAGAGGGGCATACACAAATGAGGGGGATACACAGAGTAGAGAGAAGAAAACAACAGAAGAGGGAAATACACACAGGAGAGGGAGATACACACAATAGAGAGGGAAACGCACAAAGGAAAGAGGGGGATTCACAGAAGAAAGAAGTGGATACACAAAGGAAAAGGAAAGATACACACAAAAAAGGGAAGATACACACAGGAGAGTGGGGCATACACACAGGAGGAAGAGAGATACACACAGAAGAGAGGGTTATACACACAGGATAAAAGGATACACACAGAAGAGACGAGGATACACACAGGGGAGTGAAGGATACACACAGGAGAGAGTTCCAAGATACACACAGGAGAGAGAAGGATACACAAAGGAAAGATGGGGATACACACAGAAGAGAGGAGGATACACACAGGAGAGAGGAAGATACACGCAAGATAAAGGAGGATACACACAGGAAAGATGGGGATACACACAGGAGAGTGGAGGATACACAAAGAAGGGAGGAGGATACACACAAGAGAAAGGAGAATACAAACAGGAGACAAAAGGATACACACAAAAAGGGGAGGATACACACAGTAGAGAGAATGATACACATAAGATAGAGGTAGATACACACAGGAGAGAGAAAGATACACACAGGAGAGTGGAGGATACACACAGGAGAGGGTGGATACACACAGGAGAAAGGAGGATACACACAGGAGAGGGGGGATACACACAAGAAAGAGAGGGATGCACACAGAAGAGAGTAGGATACATAAAGGCTAGAGAAGGGATACACACAGGAAAGAGAAGGGATACTAACAGGAGAGAGGGGGATACACACAGGAGAGTGGGGCATGCACACAGAAGAAAGATGATACACACTGGAGAGAGTGGGATACACACAAGAGGAGGAAAATAGGCACAGTAGAGAGGAGGAAACTCACAGGAGAAAGAAGGATACACACAAAAGAGAAACGTGTACACACGAGAGAGGAGGATACACACAGGAGAGGGCGATACACACAAGAGACAGGGATATCCACAAAGAAGACCAGGAAACACACATAAGAGAGAAGGGTATACACACAGGAGAGGGGTATACACACAGGAGAGAAAATGACACAAGCAGGAGAAAATAGATACATGCAGGACAGAGGAAAATACCAGCAGAAGAGAGGGGGATACACACAGGAGAGAGAAAAATACACACAGGAGAGCAGGGGGATACACACAGGTGAGAGGATAATACACAAAGGAGCGAGGGATACACACAGGTGAGAAAAGGATACACACAAGGGAGTGGGGCATAAACACAGAAAAGGGGGAATACACAGAGGAAAGTGGGGGATACACAAAGAAGAAAGGGATACACACAGGAGAGAAAAATACACACAGGAATGAGAAGAATGCACACAGGAAAAATGGAAATACACACAGGAAAATGGAAGATACACACAGGAGAGAGAAGGATACACATAGGAGTGGGGGGATACATACAGGAGAGATAAAGACACCCATAGGAGAGAGGAGGATACTCAGAGAAGACAGAAAGATACATAGAGAAGAAAAAAGGATACACACAAGAATGGGGGATACACACAGAAAAAAGGGGAATGTGCAGAGGAGAGAAAAATACACAGAGAAGAGGGGGATACATACAGGAGAGAGGGGCAAACATAGAGAAGAGAACAGGATACCCGCAAAAGAGAGGAGGGTACACACAGAAGAGAGGGGGATATGCACAGGAGAGAGGGGGATACACACAGGAGACAAAAGGATACACACAGGAGAGAAAAAGATACACATAAGAGAGAAAGATACAGAAATGAGAGAGGGTCATACACACACAAAAAGGGATACACACAGGACAAATGGGGTACACACAGAAAAGGGTGATAAACACAAGAGAGAGAAGCCTAAACACAGGAGAGAAAAAGATACACACAGGAGAGAGGAGGAAACAAACAGGAGAAAGCAAATACACACAAGTGATGGGGTATAAAAACAGGAGAAAGAAGTAATACACACAGGAAATAAACGTGTTACACACAGGAGAGATGGAAGAAACACAGAAAAGTAAAGGAATACACACAGGAGAGAGAAGGATACACACAAGAGAAAGAAGGAAACACACAGTAGAGAGGAGCGTACACAGGAGAGGAGCATACACACAGGAGAAAGCGTGATACACACAGGAGAGTTGGATACATACGGGATACAGGGAAATATACACAGGAGAGTGGGGGATACACATAGGAGAGTTGGATACATACAGGAGACAGGGAAATACGCACAGGAGAGAGAAGTATACACAAAAATGAGGAAAATACACACAAGAGAGTGGGGCATCCACACAGGAGAGAGGGGGATACACATAGGAGAGAGGAAGATACACACAGAAAAGAGGAAGATACACACAGGAGAAAGGAGGATACACACAGGAGAGAGTGAAACACACAAGAGAAAGGGATATACACACAGGATGGGTGTACACACACAGGAGAGAGGAGGATACATGCAGAAGAGTGGAGGATACTCGCAGCACAGAGGAGGATACCAGCAGAAGAGAGAAGGATACACACAAAAGAGAAAAAATACACACAGGATTGAAGGGGATACACAAAAGAGAGAGAATGATACACACAGGAAAGAAAAAAATACCACAGAAGAGAGGAGGATACACACAGGAGCGAGGGATACACACAGATGAGAAAAGGATACACACAATAGAGAGGTGCATACACACAGAAAAGGGGGGAACACAGAGGAGAGAGGAAAATACACAAAGGAGAAAGTGATGCACACAAAAGAGAAAAATACACACAGGAGCGAGGAAGACACAGGAGAAAGGAAAATACACACAGGAAAAAGAAGAATACACACAGAAGAGGAAAAGATATACACAGGAGAGAGGAAGATAAACACAGTATAGAGGAGTATACACAGAGGAGAGAGGAAGTACACACAGAAGAAAAGAGGATACACACAGGAGTGAAAGATACACACAAAAGAGAGGGGGATACGCACAGGAGAAAGAGATGCACAGAGGAGAGAGTGGGATACACACAGGAGAGAGGGGGATAAACACAGGAGAGGGGGATACATACAGGAAAAAGGGGCATCGACAGAGGAGAGGGGAGGACACACGCAGGAGAGAGGAGGATACACAAAGGATAGAGGTGGATAGACACAGAGGAGAGAAGGATACACACAGGAGAGAAAAGAACACACACAGGAGATAGGAGGATACACATAGGAGAGGGAGATACACACAGGAGAGAGGGGCATACACTCAAAAAATAGGGATAAACACAGGAGAATGTGGGATACACACAGGAGAGTGGAAAATACACACAGGAGGGGCATAAACACAGGAGAGGGGAGGATACACACAGAAGAGAGGAGGAAACAAACAGGAGAGAGGGGATACACACAAGAGAGAGAGGGATACACACAAGAGAGAGGGGGATACACACAGAAGAGAAAGGTAATACACACAGAAAAGATAGGTGTTACACACAGAAGAGGGGGGAACCCACAGGAAAGTGAAGGTATACACACAGGAGAAAAAAGATACACACAGGAGAGAGAAGGATACACAGAGGAGAGAAAAGTATACACACAGGTGAGTGGCATACACACAGCAGAGAGGGGCATACACGCAGGAGAGTTGAATACATACAGGAGACAAGGAAATATACACAGGAAAGAGAAAAATACAAACAAAAGAGGGGGATATACACAGGAGAGAGGGTATACACACAGGAGAGGGGGATACACATAGGAGAGAGAGGGATCCACACAAAAGAGAGGGAAATACACACAACAGACAGGGGCATACAGGCAGGAGAGAGAAAAATACACATGGGAGAGAGGAAGATACACAAAAAAGAGAGGATACATGCAGAAGAAAGGAGTATACACAGGAGAGAGGATAATACACAGAGAGAGGGTGTTACACACAGGAGAGAGGGCGGATACACACAGGAGAGAGGAGGATACACACAGAAGAGAGGAGGATACACACAAAGGAGAGGAGCATACACACAGGAAAGGAGAGACGGGAATTCACAAAATAGAGAGGGGGATACACACAGGAGAGAGGGGGATACACAAGAAAGAGAGGGTTATACACAGAGGTGAGGGAAATACACAAAGGAGAGAGGGGCATACACACAGAAAACAGAAAATATATACACAGGAGACAGGAGAATACACACAGAAGAAAGGAGAATACACACAAGAGAGTGACGGATATACACAAGAGAGAGGAGTATACACACAGGATAGGGCAATACACACAAAAGAGAGAGGGATCCACACAGGAGAGTGGGGAATACACATAAGAGAAAGGCGTATACACACAGGAGAGGGGCATACACACAAGAGAGAGGAGGATACACACAGGAGAGAGGAGGATACACTCAGGAGAGGGGAGGATACACACAGCACAGAGGAGGATACCCACAGAAGAAAGAAGGATACACACAGAAGAGGAAAAAAGTACACACAGGAGAGAAGGGGGATACACAGAAGAGAGAGAATGATACACACAGGAGAGAAAAGGATACACACTAAAGAGAAAAGAATACACACAGGAGCGAGATATATGCACAGGTTAGAGGAGGATACACACAGAATAGAGGGGCATACACACAGAATAGGAGGGATACAAAGAGAAGAAAGGGAAATATACAAAGGAGAAAAAATACACACAAAAGAGAAAAATACACACAGAAGCGAAGGGGATAAATGCAGGATTAAAAAAATACACACAGAAAAGACGAGGATACACACGGGAGAAAAAAGGATATACTCAGAAAAGGGGGGATACACACAGTCGTCAGAAAGATACACACAGGGGAGAGGAGGATACACAGAGGAGATAGAAAGATATACACAGAAGAGAAGAAGATACACACAGTAGTGGGGAATACACAGAGAAGAGAGTGGGATACTCACAGGAATGGGAGATACACAGAGGAGAGTGTTGAATACACACAGGAGAGAGGAAGACAAACACAGGAGAGGGGGATACATATAGGAGAGACGGGCATAGACAGAGGGAAGGGGAGGGTACACGCAGAAGAGAGGAGGATACACACAGGAAAAAGTGGGATACACCCAGGAGAGAGGGGGATTCACACAGGAGAGAAAAGATTACACACTGGAGAGAGGAGGATACACATAGGAGAGGGAGATAAACACACAAGAGAGGGGCATACACACAAAATAGAGGAATACACACAGGAGAAAGGGGAATACACACAAGAGACAAAAGGATACACACAGGAAAGGGTGATACACACATGAGAGAGGGGCGTAAACACAGGAGAGAGGAGGATATGCATAGGAGAGAGGAGGAAACAAACAGCAGAGAGGGGATACATACAAGAGAGTAAAGGATACATACAGGAGAAAGGGATGATATACACAGGAAAGAAAGGTGTTACCCACAAAACAGAGGGGGAATCACAGAGAAAAGTGAAGGGATACACACAGGAGACAGGAGGATACACACAGTAGAGAGGAGGATACACACAGGAGAGAAAAAGAAACACAAAGGAGAGAGGAGTGTACACACAGGAGAGGAGAATACACACAGGAGAGAGGGGTATACATACATGAGAGTTGGATACATAAAGGAGACAGGGAAATACACACAGGAGAGAGGGGGATACATACAGGAGAGTTGGATACATACAGGAGACAGGGAAATACACACAGGAGAGATAAAAATACACACAGGAGAGAGGGGATACACCCGGGAGAGATGGTATACACAAAAAAGTGAGAAGAACACACACAAGAGAGAGGGGCATACGCAAAGGAGAGAGGGGGATACACATAGAAGAGAGGAAGATACACACAGAAAAGAGGAAGATAAACACAGGAGAAAGGAGGATACACACAGGAGAGGGTGAAACACAAAAGAGAAAGGGGTTCCACACAAGAGAGAGGGAAATACACATAGGAGAGAGGGGTATACACACAGGAAAGGTGTATACACACAGGAAAGAGAAGGATACATGAAGAAGAGTGGAGGGTACTCGCAACACAGAGGAAAATACCCACAGAAGAGAGGAGGATACACACAGGAGAGTGGAGGATACACAGAAAAAAGAGGAGGATACACACAGGAGAGAGAGAAATACACACAGGAGAGAAGAGGATACACACAGGAGAGAAAAAAGTACACATAGGAGAAAGAGGTATACAAACAGAAGCAAGAAAGATACACAAAGGATAGGGGGATACACACAGGAAAGAGGGGGACACAGCGATGAGAGAAAAGAATACACAAAGGAGAGAGGAGAATACACACAGGAGAAAGGGATAACAACAGGAAAGAGGGGCATACACACAGGAGATGGGGATACACACAGGAGAAAAAGTGATATACACAGGAGAGAAGGATACACACAGGAGAGGGGGACACACACAAAAAGAAGGCGTACACACAGGAGAAATAAAAATACACACAGCAGAGAAAAGAATACACACAGGAGAGAGAGGATACACACAGGAGAGAGAAGGATACACAGGAGAAAGAAAAATACACACAAAAGAGCAAAGGATACACACAGGAGACAGAAGGATACACACAGGGTAGTGGGGGATACACAAAGGAGAGGGGTGATACACACAGAAAAGAGGAGGGTACACACAGGAGAGAGGGGGGTACACACGGGAGAGAGGAGGATACACACAGGATAAAAGGATACACACAGGAAAGAGAGGGATAAACACAGGAGAAAGGATACACAAAGGAGAGAGGGGCATACACACATAAAAGGGTGATAATCAAAGGAGAAAGGACGATAAACACAGGAGAGATAAGTATACACACAGGAAATGGTGATACACACAGGAAAGAATGGCGTATACACAGGAGAGAAAAAGATACACACTGGAGAGAGGAGGAAACAAACAGAAGAGAGGGGATACACACAGGAGAAAGGGGGAAACACAATGGAAAGAAAGGTGTTACACATAGGAGAGAAGGGGAAAACACACAGGAGAGCGGAGGGATAAACACAGTAGAGAGATGGATACACACAAAAGAGAGAAGAATACACACAAGAGAGAAAAGTATACACACAGGAGAGGGGCATACACAAAAGAGGGGGGAATACACACAGAAGCATTGGATACATACAGGAGACAGGGAAATACACACATGAAAGAGGGGGGATACACACAATATATGGGGATACAAAAAGGAGAGAGGGGGATACACAAAGGAGAGAGGAGAATACACACAGGAAATAGGAGGATACACACAGGAGAGAGGAGAATACACAAAGAAGAGGGGAAACATACAGGAGAGAGATGGATTCACACAGGCGAGAAAGATAAACACAGAAGAGTGGTGGATACACACAGGATAGAGGGGGAATACACACAGGAGAGAAAAATACACACAGGAGAGAGGGGCTTATGCACAGGAGAGAGGAGGATACACGCAGGAGAGAGGGGGGATACAAAAAGAAGAGATCGGAAACACACAGGAGAGTGAAGCATACACATGGGAGGGAGGGGAATACACACAGGAGAGAGGAGGATACACAGAGAGGGAAAAGAATAAATACAAAAGAGAGGAGGATACACACAAAAGAGAGGAGAATACAAATAGAGGAGAGGAGGATACATGCAGGAGATTGGACAATACACAAAGGAGAGAGGAGGATACACACAGGAGAGGTGAGAATACACACAGGAGAAAGGAGTATGCACACAGAAAAGGGGCATACACACAGGAGAAAGGGAGATTCTCAAAGGAGCGTTGGATACATACAAGACACAAAAAAATACACACAACAGAGAAGGGGATAAACACAGGAGAGGTGGATACACACAGGAGAAAGGGGGATTCACACAGAAGAGGGGGATACACACAGGAGAGATGAAGATCCACACAGGAGAGAGGGGAGTACACACAGGAGAGAGGGAATTACACACAGGAGAGTGGTGGGATACACACAGGAGAGAGGAAAATACACACAGGGGAGAGGAGGATACAGAGAGGAGAGAGGAATATATACACAGAAGAAAAGGAGATACACACAGGAGTGAGGGATACACAAAGAAAAGAGGGGGTAAACACAAAAGCGTTGGATACATGCAGGAGACAGGGAAATACACATAGGAGAGAGGGGGATACATACAGAAGAGGGGGATACACACAGGAGAGTGGGAGATACACACAGGATAGCAGTATACACAGGAGAGAGTGGGATACACACAGAAGAGAGGGGAATAAACACAAGAGAGAGGGGCATACACACAGGAGACGGGGGATAAACACAGGAGAGAGAAAGATACACGAAAGAGAAAGTGGGATACACACAGGAGAGAGGAGAATACACAAAAGAGAGAAAAATACACACAGGTTAGAGGAGGACACACACAGGAGAGTGGGGTGTACACACAGAAGAGAGGTGTTACACAAAGAAGAGAGGTGGATACACAAAGGAGAAAGGGATACACACAGGAGAAAGAAATACACAAAAGAGCGAGGGAGATGCACACAGGAGAAAATAGGATACACACAGGAAAAAAGAGAATACACACAGGAGAGAGGAGCATATACACAAGAAAGAGTGTGATACACACAGGAGAAAGAAAGATACACACAGGAGAGTTGGGCACGCAAACATGAGGGTGGGGGATACACACAAAAGAGAGAGGTATACACAGAGTGGTAGAAGGATACACACAGGAGTGAGGAGGATACACACTGGAAAGAGGAGGATACACTTAGGAGAGTGGAAGATATGCAAAGAAGAGAAAAGTATACACATAGGAGAAGGGGATACACAGAAGAGAGGGGGATAGGCACAGGAGAGAAAAATACACAGACGAGAGAGGGGATACACACAGGAGAGAGGGAATAAACACAGGAGAGGAAGATACATACAGAAGAGAGAGGCATAGACAGTGGAGAGGGGATGATATACGCAGGAGAGAGGAGGATACACACAGTAGAGAGGGGGCTACACACAGGAGAGAGGGGGAATATACACAGAATAGAGAATAATACATAATAGAGACAGGAGGATACACAGAGGTGAAAGGAAGATACACACAGGAGAGAGAAGGATACACACAAAAGAAAGAAGGATATAGACATTAGAGAGGGAGATACACACGGGGGAGGGGTATACACACAGGAGAAAGGAGTATACACACAGGAGAGAAGAGAATACACACAAGAGAGAGGAGAATACACACAGGTGAAGGGAGGATACAAAAAGGAGAGAGGAGAATACACACAGGAGAGAGGGTAATAAACACAGAAAACAGGAGGATACAAACAAGAGAGAGGAGGATACACACAGGAGAGAGAAAGACACACACAGGGGAAAGGATGATACACACAAAAGAGGGAAAAATACATATAGGAGAGAGAGAAATGCACACTGGAGACAGAGGGATACACAGAGGGGGACAAGGATAAATACAGGAGAGAGGAGGATACACACAGGACAGTAAAGGATACACAAAGGAGACAGGAGCATACAAACAGGAGATGGAGATACACAAAAAAGAGAAAGATACACACAGAAACGAGGAGGATACATACAGGAGATGGGGATACACACAAAAAAGAGGGGCATGCACAGAGAAGAGAGCAAGATATACACAAAATAGAGGAAAATACACACAGGAGAGAGGAGGTACACACAGGAGATGGGGGGATACACACAGGAGAGAAGAAAATACACACAGGAAAGAAGAGGATACACACAGAAGAGAGAAAGATACACACAGGGGAAGCGGAATACACACAGAAGAGGGAAGGATACACACAAAGGGAGAAGGATACACACAGGAAAGTGAAGGATACCCACAGAAGAGAGGGAAATACACACAGGAGAGAGGGACATACACACAGAAGAGGGGGATACACAGAGTAGAGAGGAGAAAACAAACAGGAGAAGGAAATACACACAGGAGAGGAAGATACACACAAGAGAGAGGAAGATGCACAAAAAAGAGAAGGGGATACACACAGAAAAGAAGTGGATACACAAAGGAAAGTGAAGGATACACACAGGAGAGGGCAGATACACACAGAGGAGAGAAAGATACACACATGAGAGTGGGGCATACACACAGGAGGAAGAGAAATACACACAGAAGAGAGGAAGATACATACAGAAGAGAAAATGATACAAACAGGAGAGAGGAAAATACACACGTGAAAGGAAAATGCACACAGGAGAGAGGAGGATACACACGAGAGAGAGGAAAATACACTCAGAAGAGTGGAGGATAAAAACAGGAGAGTGTGGCATACACAAAGGGGGAGGGGGATACACAGAGAAAAGAGGAGGATACACACAACAGAGAGAAAAATACACACAGGAGAAAGGAGGATACTCACAGGAATGAGGGGGATAAACGCAAAAGAGAAAAGAATAAACACAGCAGAGTGGAGAATACACACAGGAAAGAGTGGGATACACACAGAAAAAAGGGATACACACAGGAGAGAGTGGCATACACAGAGGAGAGAGGAGGATAAACACAGGAGAGAGGAAGGATACACACAGGAGAGGGGGGATACACACAGGAGACTGGGGCATACACATAGAAGAGAGGGGGATACACACAGGAAACAGGGGGATACCCACAGGGGGAGAAGGATAATGACAGAAGGGAGGAGGATACACACAAAATAGAATAGGACACAGACAGAAGAGAGAAAAATACACTTAGGAGAGAAGAAAATTCACACAGGAGAGAGGAGAATACACACAGTAGAGAGAAGGATACACGCAGGAGAGACAAGGATACCCGCAGTGGAGAGGGGGAATACACACAGGAGAGGGAGATACAAAGAGAAGAGAGGAGGATACAAACAGGTGAGATGAGTATACAAACAGGAGAGAGTAAAATACACACAGGTGAGAGGAGGATACACACAAAAAAGAGGGGAATAAACACAGGAGAGGGTGATACACACAAATGAGGGATGATACACACACGAAAGGGGAGGGTACACAGAGGAGAGAGGAAAATACACAAAAGAAAAAAGAGGATAAACAAAAAAGAGGAAGATACACACAGGAGAGAGGGTGATATACCGAAAAGAGAGAAGGATACACAAAGGAGAGAAAAGGAAACACACAGGAGAGGGGAATACACACAGGAGAGAGAGGCGTACACACAGGAGAGAAAAGGATACACACAGCAAAGGGGAGAATACAAGAGGAAAGAGGGGATATCCACAGAAGAGTGGAGGATACACGTAGGAGAGAGCGGGGATACACAAGGAGAGAGGGGAGATACACACAAGAGAGAAAAAAGATACATCCAAGAGAGAGGAGTAATACACACAGGAGAGAGGAGAATACACATAAGAGAGAGCAGGATACACACAGGAGAGAGAAATATGCACACAGGAAAAAAAATACACACAGGAGAGAGGAGAATACACACAGGAGAGAGAAGGATACACACAAAATAGAGAAGGATACACACACAAAACAGAAGGATACACACAGGAGAGAGAAAGATACACACAGGAGAAAGAAGGGTATACACTGGAGAAAGAAAGATACACATAAATGAGAGAAGGATACACACAGGAGTGAGGGGGATACACACAGAAGAGCAGTGATACACACAGGAGAAAGGGGGATACACACAGGAGAGTAAATGAACCACACGGGAGAGATGAGGATACACACAGGAGATGGAAATACACACAGGAGAGAGGATGATACACACATGAGAGAAAATAATACAAACAGGCGAGACGGGATACACACAGGAGAAACGGTGATACACACAGGAGAAAGAAGGGATACACACAGGAGAAATAACGGTTACACACAGGAGAGAGGGCAAAAACACACAGGAGAGAGGAAGGATACACACAGAATAAAGGAATATACACGCAGGACAGAGGAAAATACACACAGGAGAAAAAAGAATACACACAGGAGACAGGAATACACAAAGTAGAGACGGGCATGCATAAACAGAAAAAAGATACACACGGAGAAAAAAGGATACACACAAGAGAGAAGAGGATACACACAGAAGAGGGGGATACACACAGCAGAGAGGGGCATACACACAGGAGCGAAAAAGATACACAAAGGGGAGATGAAGATATTAAAAAGAGAGAGGGGATACACACAGGAGAGAGGGTGATACACACAGGAGAGAGGGGGGATACACACAAGAGAGAAAGGAATTACACACCAAAGAGAGAAGAGAAACACACAGGAGAGAAAAGGGATACACACAGAAGAAAGAAAGATACACACAGTAGAGTATAAATTACACACAGGAAAGAGTAGGATACACACAGGAAAGAGGAGGATACACACAGGAGAGAAGAAGATACACAAATGAGAGAGGAGAATACACACAGGAGAAAGGAGAATACACACAGGAGAGGGGCATACACACAGAAGAGAGGGGATACAAACAAGAGATTTGGATACACACAGGAGACAAGGTAATACACACAGGAGAGAAGGGGATACACAAAGGAGATGGGGACACAGAGAGGAAAGAGGGGGATATATACAGGAGAAAGGAGAATACACAAGACAGAGGGGCATAGACACAGTAGAGAGGAGGATACACACAGGAGAGAGTGGGATACACACAGGAGAGAGGGGGATACACACAGGAGAGTGGGGGATACACATAGGAGAAAGGCATAAACACAGGAGAGAAGAGGATAAATAGAGGAGAGTTGGGTACACACAAGAGACAAGGTAATACACAAAAAGGAGAGGGTGATACACACAGGAAAGAAGAGAATGCACACAACAGACAGTGCACACATACAGGAGAGATGAGAATACACAAAGTAGAGAGGGGGATACACAAAGGAGAGGGAAATACACACAGGAGAGAAAAAGAAACACACAAGAGACAGGGATACACAAAAAAGAGAGTTGGATACACACAGGAGAGAGAAGGATACACACAGGAGAGAGGGGAATACACACAAGAGAGATGGGCATACCCACAGGAGAGAGGAGACTACACAAAGGAGAGAGGGGAATACACACAGGAAAAAGGGGGATACAAACAGGAGAGTGAAGCATACACACAGAAGGAAGGGGGATACACACAGGAGAGTGGAGGCTACACAAAGGAGAAAGGAGGATACACAAAGAAGAGCAGGAAACACACAAGAGAGTGTGGATACACACAGGAGAGAGGAGGATACACACAGAAAAGAGGAGGATATACAAAGGAGAGAAGAAGATACACAAAGGAGAGAGAAGAATACACGCAAGAGAGGGGGATACACACAGGATAGGAAAGGTTACACAGAGGAGAGAGGAAGATACACACAGGAGAGAGGAGGCTACACACAGGAGAGAGGAGGATACACAAAGATAAGGGGGAAACACACAAAAGAGAGGGGGATACACACAGGCGGGGGTATAAACACTGGAGACGGTGGGATACACAAATGAGAGGGGGGATACAAAAAGGAGAAAGGAGCATACACATAAGACAGAGGAGGCTACACACAGAAGAAAGGGGGATACACAAAAAAAGGGGGAAATGGAGGGGGAGAGGCAAGATGGCATCGTAGAAGCGACTCAGGATTGCAGCTCTCAGTGACGGTGCAGAGGGTGAGTCCTAGACACATTCTCGGATGGACCTTTCTAGCCCACAGAGCATTGAAAGTCTCACAGGACGCTAGTAAAATAAGCCGGCTAACGCAGCCGGCTCGCGCGGCCGCTTCGGCCGGCGCCGCAGCAGGACCCGTCACGGAACTCACTGGTCTGGGTGCCCTGTTAAACCGGCAATCTGAGAGTTTGAAGGGCAGATTGGCACGTCCATCTGATTGAACGTGACTTGGAAAGTGAGCCAGACTAGGAGTTTACTGGGAAGCGTTATCTGAGCCGGTGAAGTGGGCAGCAGCACGGGAGATCGCACGGATCCCAGTGCCCTATCGGCAGGCTACTGGGGCGCCAGTGAGAGAGTCGACCTTTCAGCTCACGGAGAGGGAGAGAGAGAGAGAGAGGACAGACTCTGAGGCAGGGAGCTGGGTGATCGGGCTCGGCGGGTTCCACCCTCACAGGAACAAGCAGCGCAGTGACTGGAGACGCTTGGGGCTGAGAGTTTTGCTGCCGGAATCTAGGATGGTGCAGCCCGGTGAGGGAGGGGCATCCGCCATTGCTGACACAATCCGCCCCGATTGAAGTACCGCCCAGGGCGGACGCAGCCTGCCGTTGCCGAGGCAACCTGCCATAACAGAGAGACTCCCAGGACAGGGGAGCTCTCCACAGCAGAAGGGAGCCCAGCAGCAACAAGATAGACCCGCGCTAGCAGGTCAGAGCCCCGGCAGGCAAATACTGAATAGACTGCCACCTAGTGGGGCAGGACAGTGCAAAAGATACTCATAAAGAAAGCCCCAACTCCCTGAAACAGAGCATATAAGGGGGGGGAAGGGTGGTGTTTTATGAGTTCTATTGCAGCAGACAGAAACAACCTCCCAACAACCCTGAATGAACAACGGAGCTCACAGCTCAGCACTGGAGCTACTATAAAGCACAAACCGTCTCCTTAAGCAGCTCCCTGACCCCTGTATATCCAAAGAGTCACCACAAAAAAGGACTAATCAGACTGACATTTGGCGGGCATCATTCTGGAACAAAGACAGCAGAAGAAGAAACTGGTATCATCCCTCACTGTTCCACAGCTGCTACAGGTATACTCCAGACAAACAGGGCCTGGAGTGGACCTCAGCACTCATACAGCAGAGGGGCTAGACCACTAGAAGGAAAACTAAGTAACAGAAATACTTCATCATCAACAATCTCAGCATCCACACAGAGACCCAATCGAAAAATCAGCCACTACTAAGACGACAGGCGGATAAATCCATAAAGATGGGAGAAAACCAGCGCAAAAAGGAGGAAAACACCCAAACCCAAAACACCTCACCTCCTACAAAGGAACAAAACACCTCACCAGCAAGGGAACAAAGCTGGACAAAGAATGAGTGTGACGAAATGACGGAATCAGACTTCAGAAAGTGGATAATAAGAAACTTCATTGAGCTAAAAGAACATGTTCTAATTCAGTGCAAAGAAACTAAGAATCTTGAAAAACGATTTGAAAAAAGATTTGAGGAATTGATAACAAGAATGGAAAACTTAGAGAGGAATATGAATGAATTGAAGGAGCTGAAAAACACAACACGAGAACTTCGTGAAGCATGCACAAGTTTCAACAGCCGAATTGACCAAGCAGAAGAAAGAATATCAGAAATTGAAGATCAACTCAATGAAATAAAACGTGAAACCAAGATTAAAGAAAAAAGCACAAAAAGGAATGAAAAAAATCTCCAAGAAATGTGGGACTATGTGAAAAGACCCAACCTACGTTTGATAGGTGTACCAGAATGTGATGAAGAGAATGAATCTAAGCTGGAAAACACTCTTCAGGATAATATCCAGGAAAATTTCCCCAACCTAGCAAGACAGGTGAATACTCGACTCCAGGAAATACAGAGAAAACCAGAAAGATACTCCGCAAGAAGAGCAACCCCAAGGCACATAATCGTCAGATTCACAAGGGTTGAAATGAAGGAGAAAATGCTAAGGGCAGCCAGAGAGAAAGGTCGAGTCACCCACAAAGGGAAGCCCATCAGACTCACAGCAGATCTCTCGGCAGAGACT